>NQII01003148.1:80170-219950 GCA_002778355.1 Clitarchus hookeri | reverse complement strand
CCATTCCTTGTGACAAACACACACACAGCAAAAAACTGCCCTTGGTAGAAAATTTTTTCCTTTGCTGGAACATATGGTATTTTAGTAGTTGTTGCTTTGATGCTGGTCCCCCCTTCACCACCCAGATACGCTATCACTTCCGGAATAGAAGGGAAGCTATAACGCGGGTCTGAGTTGTCCCCCAACAGCCACGTTATTTTGGGCGTTTACTGTAAAATCTTGTTTGGAAAACTTCTGCCTATTAAATTAAAATATTTCAATAATACATTGTCTGACTTTCCCTGAAGAAGCTACTGAAAACGCACTTCACACTTTCTAAAGTGACTTGGCGCCCGAAGTTTACATTTTTTTTGCAAAGACCATCTATAAAAATAAATTAATATTTCCTATTAAAATCATGAAATTTTTGCGATTAGAGGCTATTAAAGCTGACTCAACACGAAAAATGCAACTTTTAGGGTGTTGGGGGTCAAAATCAGTTGGAAACCATTTTGCCAGGTCAGCGATTTTGCGAGATCATTCTCAGGCACAGTGAGACCTCGCAAAATCTTGGTTCTACTGTACGCTGTGTTTATTACTTACATGGCAATATATATGTTAAAAAGTGGGGAAAGGGTAAAAAAATTACTTATAGGAAAAAGTAATTAGGGTCTCAAAAGTGCTCGTTTTACTCTGAACAGCCTATACAAAGCAGTTGGAAAAATCCCTACTGGTACATAATGTATACCTCTTCCCAAAACTCACAGGCATCTTGGTTGGCCACGACTTACCCACTTCTCCCTGCACAAACTGCTGTATGTCTGTGATCTGTTGGACCAACTCACACCCTGCTTTCACATCCGAGGCACTCACTTCCGAGTTCTGAAAACAGGAAAGATGATTGCACAATTTCATGATAGAAGTCTCGCGTAAATTAAAAATAGTTCAGGTTCAAGATAGATACAGAAGTACGTTGTTGTTACTGCATATATAACCACCTGTCAGATCAAAATAAACTGACTTAAATGTGACATATCGCGGAGCTTTCGCAAGGAGACACAAAATGAATCTCACAATTTTGAGTTAATTACTGATAAAAAGTCGAGTAACCAAAAATTGGTAATTGTTTTATTAATTTTGGTTGAAAAATTTTTTTTGTGGTTTTCATTTGTTTTCAGTATTTTGTTAGAGAGAATTCAAGATTTTGTTGGAGTTTGTGATCTGCAACTGCTAACTGTCTGGTCAATTTTATATGCATTACATTGCTCAGCTGAGTAATTTCACCACTCTCGTATTAGTGTTGATTACTTCATAATTCTGACAATGGCTTAATCCTGAGACACAGCAGTCATTATTCTCTATGCACTTAACATATTCACAGCTGGTGACACTTATAAACATACAAATCCTGTGTTTCATCACAGGTTGTGCTCCTACTGCTAGTGTTGTCAAGTCCTTCTTTTCCCAATAATCCTGTCCACTTTCAACTTTCAGGCATTTCACAATATTTTTATGCAATACTGCAAATAACATTAGGAATGCAATTTTTCTTTTGTGTGTAAAGAATTTTTTTTCATTAACAGTGATGAAATAAAGCATGAGATGGTAAATTTCTGCAAAATTCCATTATTTCAAATTTTAATATAGATTAAACATTTTTGTAAGGAAACCAGCAGATAACTGTAAAATTATGTATCATTGTGTTTATAAATGATGGTATGTTAGGTACACACTGATGCAACATGCAAAAACTTCAGTTACATATTTTGTTGTGGTGTTTTCGAAAACAAACAATGATGCACGTGTTTGCAGGGCTGCAAGAGACAGCGGTACCTGGGCGTGTCGGATGAGCTGCTCCATGGCCTCGTTCAGGCTGCGCAGACGACCGAGGTGGCCCGACAGCTTGGTGGAGAGCGCCTGCTTGTCCCGGCACTTCCTGCGACACCACACAGTGCCCACAGCACTCAGCCAGGTTCACCCGCTTTTACAATGCAGCGAAATACACCTCACTTCACTGCCTTCTGCACATCCTCAGTGCACTCACTGGTGAATCGCTAGCGTTCTAGGGGTCATGGTGGTGTAGCAAGTAGACTAAAGACTGTTTACGACAAACTGAGAACTTTTGAAAACCCTGCACAAGATCTACTTGTATGCACATTGTGTAATCTACTGCCATATGTACATAATAATAATGGCGTATGGGGAGTGCACCCAGGGCAAGGCGACACCCTCCGAGTGACGGTCTTTCCAGCTGGGACCCATAGGTGACCGTCATCCCCGGGCATGACAGAAATGAAACCCTAGAAGGGAGCGGCGCTGGAATGCAAGGGCGGGGGAAACAGGAGTACCCCGAGACAACCCGCCAGCAAGCAGCATCGTCCAGCACGATTCCCACATGCGAAAATCCGGGAGTGAACCCGCTGGGGATCGAACCCAGATCGCCATGGTGGGAGGCGAGTGCCCTGGACACTGCGCCACCGCTGCCCCTGCCATATGTACAATTAACATTGCCATGGGCCTCGTCACTTTATTTATTCATGCATTCACCAAGTGAAGCAGCAAAATTACTGGAAAAGTAAGTACTTTACAGATCAGCTCATTCTTCCACTTATATACGTTTAAAAATAGAAAGCAAAGGAAATCATTACAGCATTCACAAATGCATACCCAACATTTTTAATTCAGTGTTAAGACATGGAACTACTTTCACTACATCACTTCCAACTTTACCGAGCACGTGCCAGCCATAGTGTGCCCTTTAAATAAAATATATGCAGGTAGGGTCAGCTAAAATATTTAACGGTTGACTTTGAAAGTGCTCAGTTTACAATGAACAGCTTATACTATCCACTACGGCAAACCGGGTTAAATTCCCAGCAGGGCCACTTGACCCTTGCATGTGGGAAATGTGGTAGATGTTGGCATTGGCCAACCGGTCTTCTCAAGGCACTCCCGTTTCCCCCGCCCTTGCGTTCTGCCGCTGCTCCAACTCCATCTCATTTCACTCTCCCAGACACTCAATACATCAAAGTTATGCACCTATCAGAAACTGTCAACTACTCAACTTGTCCTCCACATCTCATCTACCTGCTTCTATAACCTCGTGAATAACGACCCCCCTTCAAAACACAGACAGTTTTTTGAGGAACAGTGGAAAATTTCAAATATGATCATCCAAGTGCATACATTGTAATGACGCAAAATATTAATTTTCGGGACACGTGTTTCATTTTCTTTCGTTTTGCTAAGTTTCGTAATATTTTTATCGGGATTCAAAATTAAAGCCCTGGTGGTTCGTTTATCGTGATAGTTTGTTTATCGGGCATACGTTTGCTGTTTTACGTTTATCAGGCGTCCGGTTGCCGTTTCGAAAGTTTTAGTTTTTGTTAAGCGTCAGCATTAGATTAGCTTTTTACAGACTGCGTCGACAAGTTTTGTACGACGCAGTTTCGATAACGTGTGGAGATCGTGCGTGGCAGCCCACGCCAGGCCCCCATCTGGGGAGAGGGGGGTGATAGGCAGCACAAGTACACGTGTGCCTGTCGCCATTGAAGTCAGTCGTCTGAAGCAGTCTTCAACTAGTGCTCGCCTAGGCCGCGTCGGGCGTGGCGCTAACCCCCACACAGGCAAACTTGAACTTGCTAAGATTATTTCTCCGTCGGTGTGGGAGGTCGCTGCATTTGTTCTTCTTGCGATACAAGTTTATAAGAAATGAATTAATTCATAAACGACTGTGGCGCTGTTCTGCACTTGTCTGGTTATCTGAAACCTGTTCATACTCTGAACTTCGTATGTGAACTGTGTCACTTAAATGGTAAATAAAAGCATGGAACAAAACCAAACCGGAACTTGACTTTATTTCAAATTTAATTGGCGTCCATTTTAAAGAGTCTCGTGTTACTGCATCTTGAGTTAGTCGAGTGGTAAATTATAGCCGAGTGGCAACTTAAAGCCGGCTAGAACTGTGCGCGTGCCACGTTACAAAATGGTGACCCAGCCGCGGGGCACGAATAATAGCCACACGTGAAGACTGATCTACGAACATCAAGCAGCACAACACCAAGCTACCGGCAGTTCCAAATGTGTCTACGAGTGACCGACGCCGAAGTCCATCAACAGCAGTAACACGGTAGGAAATCATCAATCATCAGTGAAGCCATCAAAACAAATAACATCATCTGTTTAGTTATCAAGGTTAAGGATTGTATACTTTTTATAAAAAAAAAAGGTTAAGGGTAGTGTCACATAATTTGATTAGAAATCGTAGCCAGCCTGATACGGAATTATATATAGGATCTGTAAACAACCAATCGGGAACATAAATGGTGCATTATTCAGACAGTGAGGTAGGCCTACACAAAGAAATAGCCGAGAGCGATGTAATAAGAGATATAAAGTAGATAGGGGAAACGCCCCAGATCCTTCACAGGAAACTGATAGACAGAAATGTTTAATATCCTGTTGACCTTACAGAAAGGACAACAGGAGCTTAAACAAGAAATTAGGTGACAAGCAGAAAAGAATGAGAACAAATTTGCAGAATTAATAACAAAGATAGACAACTGGGGGGTTGAATCTATAAAAAGGTTAGGAGAGGTTCCAACAGTAATCGCCCCAAGTAAAAATAATAAAAACAGCAACGACGTACAAAATGAAGGTAATACTGGCTGTGACAAAGAATGTATAGAGTTTAATGTTGAAGGTAGAAAGGCAGATGCTAAATAAAGAGGATAGAAACGCAGATGATTTTGAGGAGTACATAACTGTTGTGAAGTCAGTAAGTTGAAGAGAAATGTGATACAGGAAGGGAGACTTCGGGTTAGAAGAGTTCGACCGAATGGTTATAGTGAATTAAAGCTGCAAGAGGGATTAGCTGTTGAATTGCAACAGGCACGAGTTGCTGAGAGTAAGAGTATTCTAGATTGAAGCATTATGAAGTGTTCAGGCAAAGTTTTGAAAGGAGAAAACAAAGATATAAACCCAGGGTCAGTAAAGTAGTCAGGAAAAAGATAAGGAATAAAAGGGTGAAGACAGCAGGGGAAAAAGAAAAGGAGAAAGAAGGGTAGATTAAAAGACAGTAGGTAAAAGGAAACAAGTGAAGTATAGTATGAGAAAGGTAGTAAGGAAAAAGGGAAGGAAATTGAAACGCGAGGAGAGAACAAATAGGAAAAGAAAAAAATAGTAAAGCAGAAAGACTGCAATTTAGATAATAAGGTATGCACTTAATTTTTTAAATATTTTCCTTGTATCAATTTTTTATACTTTTGATTATACAATAATAAGGTAAGAGAGATAAGTAAACGTTTTTATTTTGAAGAAAAATTATTTTAAATAAAGGACCCTACAAGCAGGCCATGACGTATACAGAATGCATGGGGTAAATTATCACAGTTCTCTTCTCAGGCCTTGGAGAGGCAATAGTGAATAAGGGATTAGATTATTGTAAATAGGAAAAGAGTTCAGATTGCTGACCGGTACATGGTTATTTGGTAAGGATTAATAATTGTGAGACAGTGTATTTCTGTCAGTATGTTTTAAAAGAGAATTGTACAATAAAGTTACAGTGTAATAATGTTTAAAACTAGTATTTTAGAATAGTAACACCAGAAAGAAGCAAATGTGTGGTCAGGAACTAATAGGCAAAGGGATAGGGATTATATAATAATCAATATTGTAAATAATCAGTCACAGGATTGTTAATGAACAGCACTAAGCACTTTACAAAAGGACACCATGTGAAGTGCATCCGGTGTCGTGGGAATGTTGAATTTCTGGAATGGCAGATACTCTTTGTAGAAAACATTTAAGAAAATTATAGTGTTAATGATAGAGGTTGTGTTATTTCCTATGGAGATGAATTGTAACTTATCATTGTATTCTGTAGGGGTAAGTGTAATTAGCAATACAGGCTAAGTGGTTCAAGGCAGCCGCATATCAGTATACCGTGCATATATAGGAAAGGTTGTATTATACTTGTCAATTTTCTGTAAATATGGGTAGTTTTATTTCAAAATATGTACTAAAGTTAATATAATAATATTTTGTTACAATGTTTTCTAATTTAAGTATTATAACTTAATATTGAAGATAAGACAATTGGTAAGTCTTTAGTAAAAACTTTTGTAGAAACTCGATGCATCTTGATAGCAGAAGCTCAAGCTGTCGTGGGCTAGTGTGGGAATACCTGTGTGTGGTTTGTTCTTTCTAAATACGTACTGTGTTAGAAACTATTAATGAGAAATAAGTTAATATTGTAAAGAGTAGTATGAGTTGCTAATTAATCTAAGGGAAACGTTTTAATAATATGATTAAAAGGAGTTTATGTATTAGTAAAGATTTTGTGACCTGAGATATACCTTTTCAATTATGTAAACAGTTGTGTTATTGTACCTAATGGGATTTATTTATGCAGAGAATCGAACAGGAAGGGCTATATGAATGTTAATAAGTTCTACTTTACTTTTGAAAATTGTGTCACACAAAGAAACAAATAATTACTGTTATTTTGCATGAATAGTTGACAATAGGAATAATAAATAAGATTAATTAAGGATGCAGTAAATGTTACCTAAATTTCCGGTGGTTGAGTTGTTGTATAGTATTGAGCCTTAAGAATATTTACAAGTAGTGGGAGATGTTGCTGCAGTTTATGGTGTCCTGGGATCAGTGGCACAAGGAGTAAGTGTATTTGGATTGGGACCGGTCTGGGTCCTTTTTTAGTCAGCACTGGCCTAGTGAGAGGCAGTCGCAGTGGCGTTTTTATAGTTTTGGGCAGACCTGGGTCCCCTTTTGGAAGGGTGTGTGCTGATCTCAGTGAGAAACCAAAGGGCAGCAACCCACAATGAATCAACAATGGCATAGGTTGGAAATACACCCTCAACCACAAATTATAACAACAGGTAACTAACTGAAACCAGTGAAAGGTACGATTTTCTTGCAGCATCCCCGTAAATATAGTGTTACTCATCTTTAACGGGTAAAGTGAATGTTTTGTTATGAGTTAATTACCATGTTATATATGTAAATTGTTTTCAAGGAGCAGAGGCACAGTGGTTTACAGAGTAGCAGCATACAAGATAGGTTTCGCTTTGGGAAAGATTTCTTCAAAATCTATCCCAAACCGAGGGGGGTAATGTAATGACGCAGTATTATTAATTTTCGGGACACGTGTTTAATTTTATTTTGTTTTGCTAAGCTTCGTAATATTTTTATCGGGATTCAAAATTAAAGCAGTGGTGGTTCGTTTACCGTGATAGTTTGTTTACCAGGCATACGTTTGCTGTTCTACGTTTATCAGGCGTCCGGTTACCGTTTCAAAAGTTATAGTTTTTGTTAAGCGTCAGCATTAGATTAGCTTTTTTCAGACTGCGTCAACAAGTTAAGAAATTCTACAAACATATAAATATAGTTCAATACAATTTTCCATGAGCTCGCATGCCTTTGCACTCTTTTTTATGAAACAGGAAGCCTATAATAATATTGACTTTGGGTCGCATCAACTACACTACTCATTTTGGAATGACCTGGGATTCCCTTTTACATACTACTTTCATATTAAGAGATGGCAAATAGTGAAAATACTAGTAAAAATGGGCAAATCCAAAAATCAACTTCTTTGACTTCAACTTCTACAATCAAATTTTCTTTGACCAAACCACAATAATTGAAAAATGTATTTAAAATGCAGTTTAAAACACTTGGTTGCTCATAGTCAGCTACAACATCTTTTTTACTACATATTTTGTAGCAATGTTAAAAAAAAAAAAAAGGGCAACACTGAGTAGAAAAACATGATATCTCTCGCTGCTGTTCCACATTTCGGCCTAACAGTGTATAAAAGGGTTTACCCGAACAGTCCGGTACAACAATAATAACTCAGAGCATAACCGCCAGTAATTTTATTAGCCTCACTAGCCAAAGACGCATTCAACTATTTCATCACCTGTCTATTCAAGCTAACTATTGTCGCACTCGTTGCGTAAAGCATAGTGAGAGGGCAACTCTCCAAAAAAAAAAATAACTCGCTATGAAAAAGTAATCCCAGAGACTGGTTGCTCATGTGTAGTTTATAGACAGTTACACGGGTTGTAAAAGTATTGATCAGTGGCACAGTCACCAGACGACTGCACAACTGTGCGCCCTTGCCGGCAGCTCAATCCACGGCGGTTAGATTTGCCCGCTCTCTCGGTTACCCAGCACGAAAAACAAGTCATGCTTGTACGTGCACTAGCATACGCCGACAACTGGCGTGCCTGGCTTGTAACATACTAGGTAGAACCCGCTTATAAGGTTCCCGTTTAAATGGTTTTCCCGTCTATAATGCAGGATTTTTCTGGTCCCGAATGTTTCTCCACAAGAACAATAACAAACATTCCCGGAAATAATGTTTTCATTTTCCCGCGAATAATGCAAACTGTTTCTGATTCAGTAATTTATTTCTTGTCACCAAACCATTTCACATAACTTCAATTCACAACTGAAAGTATTTAATTACATATTTACGTTTTGTTTACGTCAGTACGGTATTTTCTTTGAACGTAACCGCCATAGAGTAACCACGATCAGGTGGTCACTCTTCTGGCTAGGCACTGAAGCACAGTGCGCACAACTTCGTACGTCTGAAATCACTACAGATGTCGAGAGATGACACATTTGCACACTAGAATATGGTGCGCGCTCTACTTGTATGCATTCATCTATGGAATCATACCTATTGATTTTTCTTACTGGAATGTAAACGGATTAAAGAGTTTAATATTAGGGGTGTGCGAAGCTTCGCATTTTCGAAGGTGAATCGAAGACTTTTGTACCTTCGATTTCATCGGCCGGCCTTTTGAAAGTTTTCCCGTGGAAGGAAGCTTGCTGGGACTGGGAAAGTAAAAACTCAATGGAAAAGATGCCCAACTTATACTGTTTTTCAAACAAAGTTTGTAGTTTTTATCCCAAGCTCCACCCTGCTGAGATAATGCACCAGCTTGACATTGATGAGGGTCGGTCGGTCGACAAGGGGGGGAGAGCGAATGTCTTTACAGCCGCGCGCTTTCCTTTGTCTCTTCCTCTCTTTTGTTAGGCGAACAAGACGTCATGCCCGACACACACCGACTGACGTATGTACCACAGCTGATACGTCTTTTTGGAATAACTGCACACTTTCCTTGTAAGCAGTGAAAGTGGCTCAACTCTCTTGCTCTGAGGCCCTAATGCCACCACCATCCAGCAAGTTTACTATCTAGTTAACATTGACAATGGTCCTTGAAGAAGGACAGGGAAGAGGTCAAATGTTGATAGCCACCCACTCATATCACTTTTGGTGGTGCCAAATGGGACTGGATATATGGAGTATGGTAGTTTCTATAAAGTTTATAGGTATCTAAATGTATAATGATTACTTTAAGGCAGATTTTTGATATTTCAGTTTTTCAGCAGTACAAGATTAGGATATGTTTTATTCCATTCCTCAGTGTCTAGTAGGCATANTCCTTGTAAGCAGTGAAAGTGGCTCAACTCTCTTGCTCTGAGGCCCTAATGCCACCACCATCCAGCAAGTTTACCATCTAGTTAACATTGACAATGGTCCTTGAAGAAGGACAGGGAAGAGGTCAAATGTTGATAGCCACCCACTCATATCACTTTTGGTGGTGCCAAATGGGACTGGATATATGGAGTATGGTAGTTTCTATAAAGTTTATAGGTATCTAAATGTATAATGATTACTTTAAGGCAGATTTTTGATATTTCAGTTTTTCAGCAGTACAAGATTAGGATATGTTTTATTCCATTCCTCAGTGTCTAGTAGGCATACATTTTTTTAGCAGTAACAGTACAAATGAGTTGGATACACTTGAAAACTGTAGCCTACTATAAATTTATATATATATTTTTAATCCTTAGACTTTGATTTTTCTTTGAAATTCCTTTGCATGATGTAAGCTTCGCTTCGACTTTGCTTCGCAATTAAAAAACGACCTTCGCACATGCCTAGTTAATATTTATTTACGTAGTGACAATTAATTCGTCCTTGAAACAGTTTTAGNAAAAACGACCTTCGCACATGCCTAGTTAATATTTATTTACGTAGTGACAATTAATTCGTCCTTGAAACAGTTTTAGCGAAAAATTAAAATGAGTGCCTCTAAGAAAAGACATACATTTTCATTAGCTGAAAAGTTAAACTTAACAAAGCACGNTGAAAAATTAAAATGAGTGCCTCTAAGAAAAGACATACATTTTCATTAGCTGAAAAGTTAAACTTAACAAAGCACGTGGACAGTAATCCCGGTAGAACACGCACAGCAATTGCTCGGAATTTGGAAATCCCAGAGACTACTCTGAACNCACGTGGACAGTAATCCCGGTAGAACACGCACAGCAATTGCTCGGAATTTGGAAATCCCAGAGACTACTCTGAACTGAATCATTGTTGCAACCAGGAGACAAACTTCCATGAAAGATTTTGCATTACGTACTTTTGCTCGTAGACAATTTTGTGTGCTTTGGTACCAGGAGACGAACTGCCACAAACAATTGTGCTTGTTTTGCATGTACAATAATCTTTTGCTCATTTACTAACTTTATGATTTGGCAACCAGGAGATAAAATTTCATAAAAGATTACGTATTTAAAAAAAATATTTGTTTTGTTTATTTTATAAAGTTGTGTGATTATTACGGTGCATAATTATATCTTTTGGTGTCCAGATTCTTGAATTTTTGTGTTTCCCTCTTATAGTATTTCCCTGCTTATAGTGTCACTTTCTTGTGGACCCCTGAAGACCCTTATAAGAGGGTTCCATACTGCTGACAATCGCAGCGCGACGCCCATCAGACTAGTCCACAAGCCGGCATCCAAACACCTCCCTTGCTCAGTCTCTCCTCTCACACAACTACTGTCGATACTTACTCAGACCTGCGCGCTCACACTCTCGACTACCCAACAGCCAGCGTTCTCAAGGTCACAAGAAACACACCTACCAACCTAACCACTCCCATGTCCCTAGCGCCGAGATAATGCTGCTGTTCTGCACTCACAAACAATGTGACATTCAAAACGTTGCATCGTTTGCAATGATTCTGCAAGTTTTGAATCCATCACTGTGACATAATTATGCAATAAGAAAATTAACAATAATTTACTTGGCCTGGACAAAAAAAAATGCAATAACTATTGAACACATCTAAAAGTAGTTTGCAAAGGTGTATTACCACNTTACTTGGCCTGGACAAAAAAAAATGCAATAACTATTGAACACATCTAAAAGTAGTTTGCAAAGGTGTATTACCACAAAATCCTAAAATACAAAATTGAATTTGAATTTTACATAAACATTTGTTAGCACCCATTCTGGCCTCTCGACCACACAAGTGTGATGGCTTTGCACTCACAAACACCTCACTGACAGGACATCTCAACACGTAGACTTATGATTACACCCCAACAGTGTATCAGCCTGGGTACAGAACAATAACTTGCAGAANTTACTTGGCCTGGACAAAAAAAAATGCAATAACTATTGAACACATCTAAAAGTAGTTTGCAAAGGTGTATTACCACGAAATCCTAAAATACAAAATTGAATTTGAATTTTACATAAACATTTGTTAGCACATCAGCTAAAGATGTGAGGACAACCAGATTGAGTGTTTGAGTGGGCACGCTCTCACCATTCTGGCCTCTCGACCACACAAGTGTGATGGCTTTGCACTCACAAACACCTCACTGACATGACATCTCAACACGTAGACTTATGAAGACACCCCAACAGTGTATCAGCCTGGGTACAGAACAATACCTTGCAGAACTGTAGTTCAACTGGAAATGCGACTACCCCCATAGTGCACATCATCAATGGCTTGCGACTGGAAAANCCTTGCAGAACTGTAGTTCAACTGGAAATGCGACTACCCCCATAGTGCACATCATCAATGGCTTGCGACTGGAAAAAGTTAGAGTTATTTTTTTAAAAAGTATGTGTTATTTTGGTCAAAAATAGCTCTTATTTTCTTGCTACAAAAATGCAGTGTTTTGCATGAGAATTGTTTCAATTTGTCATGTGCCATTTATAAAGACATTCATAATTTGAGAAATGTAATTTTATTCAGAAAATCTGAAATTGGTAGTGTTATTCCTATTGAAAAGCAGTGTTTTTTTTAACAATTATTTCCTTGCAAAAATACCAAACTCTCAGAGAAAATACAGCCACGTTTCCAAGACAAACCCACTAGTTTCCTTTGTCAACAGACAACATTGAAAACAATTGCACATTTTCTTACTTAAGATTTTGTATTCTGTCTGATACCTTTAACAAAGGTCACAATGCACTGGCAAGGGATATTGTTCCATGAAGAGACTGATGTAAACAACTTATACACATTTATAAATACACTAAAATTGCCTTGTACAAGCACAAAAAGAAATTAGAGAAATCTACCTTTATGTTTTTGAACTATAACTTTCAACAACAGATTTTTTCGTTAGGCCCGCTTACAAAACTTCTGTTTGTTCAAAACGTGTATTCTTTTACCGCACATATTTACAGAGAATATGTATGATAAAAATACAGTTAGCTGGAAGAATACAAAATAAAAATACATGATAATTCAATTTACAAANAAAATGCAGGGTTTTGCATGAGAATTGTTTCAATTTGTCATGTGCTCTTTATAAAGACATACATAATTTGAGAAATGTAATTTTATTCATAAAATCTGAAATTGGTAGTGTTATTCCTATTGAAAAGCAGTGTTTTTTTTAACAATTATTTCCTTGCAAAAATACCAAACTCTCAGAGAAAATACAGCCACGTTTCCAAGACAAACCCACTAGTTTCCTTTGTCAACAGACAACATTGAAAACTATTTCACATTTTCTTACTTAAGATTTTGTATTCTGTCTGATACCTGGAACAACGGTCACAATGCACTGGNACACCTGGAACAACGGTCACAATGCACTGGCAAGGGATATTGTTCCATGAAGAGACTGATGTAAACAACTTATACACATTTATAAAATCACTAAAATTGCCTCGTACAAGCAGAAAAAGAAATTAAAGAAATCTACCTTTATGTTTTTGAACTATAACTTTCAACAACAGATTTTTTCGTTAGGCCCGCTTACAAAACTTCTGTTTGTTCAAAACGTGTATTCTTTTACTGCACATATTTACAGAGAATATGTATGATAAAAATAAAGTTAGCTGGAAGAATAAAAGATAAAAATACATGATAATTCAATTTACAAATATATTCTACGTAAGGAAATGCATATAAACACATTTTTGACCGCCACGCCGCTTTGTAAAAAATAAATATTTGTTGGATATAACGTGACAATGCTACAAATATAAACAAACTCAGCGAGCTAGTTGGCACGAATTCCATAGATAACGTGGTGCTTGATAGACGTGAACGCTACAACGGCGGGGTTTCCTAGTGAGCTCAAAAACTTTTGCAGGACCATGCACTGGAATGTTCACTCAAAGTGATGCATCATCACTTGGACTTACGTTTGCCGTTTAACTGCATCCGGTTGCCTTTTTGAAAGTTGGAGTTTTTGTAAAGCGTCAGCATTAGATTAGCTTTTTTCAGACTGCGTAGACAGTTTTGCCCGACAAGTTCCTACGACGCAGTTTCAATAACGTGTGGAGAGTGTGCGTGGCAGCCCACGTCAAGCCCTTATCTTAGGAGAGGGGGGTGATAGGCAGGTAAAGTACACATGTGCCTGTCGCCATTGAAGTCAGTTGAATCAAGTCAGTCATCTGAAGCAGTTGTCAACTAGTGCTCGCCTAGGACGCATCGGGCGTGGCGTATAACCCCCACTCCGGCAAACTTGAACTTGCTAGATTATTTCTCCGCCTGTGTGGGAGGTCGCTGCATTTGTTTTTTCTTCGGGCAAGTTTTTAAGAAATTAAATAATTCGTAAACGACTGTGGCGCTGTTCTGCACTTGTCTGTTTATNTTCGGGCAAGTTTTTAAGAAATTAAATAATTCGTAAACGACTGTGGCGCTGTTCTGCACTTGTCTGTTTATCTGTGGACGGTTCGTACTCTGAATACCTGACGATTGTATGTGAACTGTGTCGCCAACTGGTAAATAAAAGTATAGAACAAATACACCGGAACTTGACTTTATTTAATATTTAATTGGTGTCCTTTTTAAGGAGTCTCGTGTTACTATCTCTGAGCTAGCAGTGGTAATTTCCAGCCGGCTATAACTGTGCGCGTGACACGTTACAATGTCATTTCGTTCTGGCATTCCTCGACGGGCTACCCCAGGCACCTCGTCTACAAACAGACTCAGCAAGCCATCTCAAATACCGGAACACAAACCAAGGTCTACAACTCTGATATACCCCTGGTGGTCCCATATCATGGAGGTGTAGGTAAATGCAGAAACGTTCTCCACTCCAGATACAAAATTCTGGCTTCCTCCCCACAAACACAAGACCTGCTCTCCAAACCACTCGGATTGGTCTTCAAAAGGCCACCTAACAACCGCAGCAAACTGGTTCATCCAAAGCTGCAACCTACCACAAATTCCAACCAAACTATCACCTTTAAAGGATCCCACCCCTGCAATAGCTCACACTGTGGCTCCTGTGCCATCCACCAACCCTCAACTTCTTTCAATAGCAGACTCACTAGCGCCACATACCCCATCTAAGGCAACTATAACTGTGCAACAGAAAATCTGATTAATCAGCTACAGTGCCAACACTAATGCAGAATACATCGGCCTCACCACCAACACACTCGGCAGAGAATGAATGGCCACAGAGCAGACACTTAAATAAGCCATAGCTGGCCAATCAATAACCTACAGGACAAACCCGTTGCAGCTCATGCAGCATCACACAACTCAGATTGTGATTCCTGCTACAGTTCCAGAGTTGAGAGCCCTACCACCGTCAAGTAATAGCTCAGAACTGACGCTGGGAATTAGCTCACCAATTTATAACAAAATCCAGGCAGCCGCCAGGCCTCAACGTAAGATGATCACAGCTCCAAACCACACTCATCAGCTACACTGGCAAATTTTCAATTGTCCTGCCCCACCCTAGTTCACCACTTGCCCACTAGGTTTACTACCAACAGCGCCCTTCCATCATACTGCAGTGTCCTACAACTCGCGGCCTGATGAAGCTGGCTTAGCCAGAGAAACGTCACGATCGCGCAATTGCGTGGGAAAAATAGTTGCCCTTCTTTGTGTCTGTGCTTGTCGACAAGTACCACACTCTGAGTAGTCGAATTCCTGTCCTTTATATTTTTGGTAGCGTAGCGGCCTACCTGCAACCTTAACTAAAAGAAGGGGACTTTGTAAAATAGAAGCAGAATGTAAATAATAAGTACAATAAATTACCAAGCTTCAAGACATAAAAATTTAACCTAATGTGGGGTTATTATTTTGAGTAATAAGGACTTTTAATGAAACTTGAGCTGCAGTCCAAGTTTGCAAAAATTAATTAAACAAAGATATGTTGAAATATTGACTGCTCAAACTGCTAAGCAGGTTTTGTGTTGTAAAGAGCATGTGCCATGCCGACTGAAGAGAACCACATCACATGTGCTGTTTCTGTTCCAGGGCGCATCATTGACTGTGCTTTCACACTCTCGTTCAACCCGAAGTACGACAAGTTGATCGAGGCCGTCCGCGATGCCACTAACACTGGCATCAAGGTATTGTTTAGCTCTTGATGGTTTTATTTAGATTCTGTAATAAACTTCTTAAGGTTTGTCTCGGGTGACTATAGTTCATAGGATAAGACTGCTCAGTAGACCAAAAAATTATACTGTAAAATGAAGAAAAATCTAGGAATGGCTAATGTACTTCACCAGTATCAAATCTCTCTGTAAAAAATTTGTGTCCATTTAGGGTGGGTTTTACTACTATTGTGTAGCCTCCTGCTTGTAATCTGAAAGTCCGGGTGTAATATTGTAGATGTTGGTAACAAATGTTGCTGAAAGCTGGTGACTTTTTGGGTTTGTACTGTTTCAAGGACGTTTTAACAAAATTAGTTAGTTAATTTTTTAAAATTTTATATGGTAAACATATTATTTTGTAGTTAAAGATTTTATTAGTGGTTAATTTTTATTTAACAAAATTGTGTATTTGTAAATTTAAGCTTCCTATATCGGAAAGCAAAAGTGAAATGTTAATATATTTTTGACAAAAATAATATTTTGTTTCACATCTTATACTTTCTATTAATCATAAATTACGAGAAAATTTAGTTTTTATCTGCATTTCGTAAAATGCCGCTCGTCAATAAAATATTGTATGAGTAACGTAAAAAATTTTACTTTGGACTATAAGTTAACAATTCCATTTATTATTTAAATACTCTCCTTCTGAACCACATTTCTTTATTCGCAAAACACACTTCAGTGGAACCACGTTATATAACGATAATCGACAATGGCAAAATAAATTATTGCTATAGCGAGTTATCTTTATAACAAAATTTACGGTGCTCCGTAATTTTTTTTATTGTATTTACCCTTGTAGATCCTGTGTTTAAAGAATGCCGTTAACTATGTGTATGCAGTAACAAGTTAGTGCAATAATCTACGTCTGACAGCGGCATTATGTAACGACCCGCAGACGCGCGCGACGTTGCTTCCTCCTCCATTCTTCCCCTCCCCCAAATTTTCAGGTTGTGGGAGGGAGTTAGTTGCCTACCAATCAGCGTGCCTACTTCGCTTCTTGTCTCTCTCTTTCACCTACCTCNCTTTTTTTGTTTCCGTGTAAGGCAGAGGATAGCCAACCTCAGGGTGAGAAGGGAAGAGGCGACACGTTTTTTTTTTGAGGGGTGACATTCCAGCATGGCAAAACAAAAACCAGCAGGTCACTGCATAGAAAGAAAAAGGAAGCCGGCCGCCCACCGCAGTTGTTGACCTTCTTTTAATGACCATAGGGTACCGTTGCCTTACAGCACGCCACAATGTTTTGGCTTTTAGTGCCGCGAGTTAATTAATTTTAAAGTATTTTCCAAACATATCACAATCACCACAGATTAATATAAAAGAGTAATAATTTATTACATACTAACAGGTGCCACAAATTGCTGGTGCAATTTTGTTAAAAAAAAAAAAAAAATCTTCTTGGTACTTGATACAAAAATTATGGTGTGCACTATACGCTAGTAAATACGGTATCATAAACAATGTAGCATTGTCTAGCAACTGTTAAAACGTAATCATGCTTTCCCCTTACACGCCTTGCACGTGCGATGCAGTCTTCCTACCCCCACAACATAAAAGGAGCGGTAGGCTGCTAGCATATCGCAGCCACCATTCCCCTCCCTCCTTCATTTTTTGCCCTCTACTAGCTCTACTCCCATTCGTACCTCTCCCTTCCTCTTTCATACCCACTACCTTATCCCTCCCTCTTCATTATGTCTCACAATACCTGCCAGCTCCTCTTCTCTAGTTCCGGCCGATGCGAGTGTCGGCATACGACACAGACTAACAAAGGCTGGCTCGCGCGTGGCAAGTGGGTGAATGTCAATTGTGATATGTGTTCAAACATTTTTAAAATACGAGTTTACAAATGTTCATATTGCTATAGCGAAAGGCTTCATTAACAGATTTGCGTTATGAACGAAATTAAGTACCTTTCAAATGATAGGGGAAAAAGACTGTGCATTTAAAAACTATCGCAATAGCGGACATGACGCTATAGGCCATACTCGTTATAACACGGTTCCACTGTACTTGTGATTCATTGTGCCTCCCCGTGACATGTTCTGTGGTTCACGGTTACCTGCAGGATAGCAGCACAGTAACTTCCAAAATGATAATTGATTATTGAAATGAAAATGTCGTTGTTGAACACGTCAAAATGTTACGTGATGGTGGTGTTTATAATATGAAAACATAAGAAGATAATCATATCTCTTGGGAGTATTTCAAATCACCCAACTGTACTTATTATTACTTAAATACTCATTATTTTCATATTTCTTGCCGTGCATTCCAAATATGATGCCATTTTGTTTCTCCCCAACTGCCGGCTGGAACAGCTAGCCCCTGGTTCATTCTCGGTAACAAGCAACTCGGAGCTAAAGTCACTGCCAGACGTTGACCGGAAGTGGTAAAACTAAATTCAGTGCTAGCCAGCGGCTAATTTTTGACCAGGAGATTAACAGGAGGTAGCAAAACCTGGAGATGTAAAAATCCAACTCGAGTCAAGTTCAGTATAACATTTTTGAGTTAAAATTGATTTTGCACCATAAATGTAAATGTGTACCATATTTACCGTATGTACATGGGTATAATGCCCACTCTTATAACTTGCTCCACCTCATAGTCACGGTTTGGATTTTAAAACCATTAATTTCATGAGAAAAATAACTACAAGTTTACCATATTTATGCATAATTCTACTAAAGGTCTGACATGCCATAAGATAAAGAGATCTTTGATGTTTAAATATGCCATATGGTTGTACGTACAGTTAAACCACATTGCTGCAATCCAGTTTATGCAGTTTTCCCGTATGTCTTTTTTTTTTGGACAGTCCTGACAAATATCCAATATAAACAGTGTTAAATAAACCAGCATGCTACAACTTTTAAAGCATACATTTACCGCATCCATTAATGATATATTCTGTCTGAAAGCCAAAATATATTCGCAACAGTTGTTTTTCAATTATTGGTTTCCGTTATTTACATTTTACCAGATTTCCTTTTGGTACATTCACCAATGATTGTGCACATTATTCAGTTTTGAACACTATGTGAATGCAAAACAACACAGATAATCTACAACTGGTACTATATATAGTATTGTTTACATCCTGCAAAAGTTTTTGGTGTTCAATTTTCTTCTTACGTCTTTACTGCATTTGTATGTTGGCGACAATGAGAAAGCATCTGGTATTCTTATTTGTCCTAACGTGTTTACTGCACTTGTATGTTGGCTACAGTGAGAACGAATCGCACAATCTATGACACTATTAAACAATCTATAGTCTTGTTATTGTAAACTGAATTTCGGAATGAGGTTATAGCCGTGGCTGTATTTTGATGGGCGTGGTTATTATTGGAAACTATTGGCCGTGCGATTGGTTAGAATCTCAAAGGTTTGAAAAAGACCCGGCAAGTAATGATACAGCAACTAGAAAAAAATGTATCTTACGCCTAGCAGAGCAAATAAAGACTTTACTGTTTTCAGAAACAACTGTCTGCGATTAATCAGCGAGGCATTATCATTGAAATGGTTCAAGTAGCTGTAATGTGTTGTAACGTGGCACACGCACAGTTATAGCCTGCTTTAAGTTGCCACTCAACTAGCTCAAGACGGAGTAACACGAGACTCTTTAAAATGGACGCCAATTAAATTTGAAATAAAGTGAAGTTCCGGTTTGGTTTTGTTCCATGCTTTTATTTACCATTTAAGTGACACAGTTCACATACGAAGTTCAGAGTACGAACAGGTTTCAGATAACCAGACAAGTGCAGAACAGCGCCACAGTCGTTTACGAATTAATTCATTTCTTAAAAACTTGTATCCCAAGAAGAATAAATGCAGCGACCTCCCACACTGGCGGAGAAATAATCTCGCAAGTTCAAGTTTGCCGGTGTGGGGGTTAGCGCTCGCCGGACGCAGCCTAGTCGAGCACTAGTTGACGACTGCTTCAGACTTGATTCAACTGACTTCAATAGTGACAGGCACACTTGTACTTGTCGCTGCCTATCACCCCCCCTCCTCTAAGATAAGGGCCTGGCGTGGGCTGACACTCGCGCTCTCCACACATTATCGAAACTGCGTCGTAGGAACTTGTCGAGCAAAACTGTCGACACAGTCTGAAAAAAGCTAATCTAATGCTGACGCTTAACAAAAACTCCAACTTTCAAAAAGGCAACCGGATGCCTGATAAACGTAAAACGGCAAATGTATCCGATAAACAAACTATCACGGTAAACGAACGAACCACCACTGCTTTTAATTTCAAACCCGATAAAAATATTACGAAGCTTAGCAAAACGATAGAAAATGAAACACGTGTCCCGAAAATTAATAATACTGCGTCATTACAGTGTGTGCTTACTAATTATGAATGGCATGGTGTATAAATATGTCTTCATGGTGTATAATTATAATTATGTCTTCATTTAAACGTGCTCATGTGTGATTGGTGAAACTAAGACTTGGGAATTGATTTTTATAGTTACCAATTTTTTCTGCTGTGAAACAATAAATAAGAAGTAGAAACTTTGTTGTTTAAACTTTTGATGTAAACCAAAGTGATGGAAAACTTTGCAAGTTTTACTGCTTAATGTGTAAGACTTAAGTTTTTCATTGTGTACACCCGTTAATCCTGCCGGGTGCAGAGGGAGGGAGAGTGTAGCATGTACGGTGTGATCTCAGGCAGCTGGGATTGACGTGCAGCTGTGCGACATTGGGGCAGCCATCCAGGAGGTCATGGAGTCGTACGAGGTAGAGCTGGACGGCAAGACGTACCAAGTCAAATCCATCCGCAACCTCAACGGACACTCCATATCCCCGTACCGTAAGTACACCACACCACACCACACTTCCTCCTCTCTCTATTGCAGAACACAGCCAACGTGTTCACAGGGATGACTTGTATAAGGGCAGTGCGCAATGCGACAAATATATGTGTTTTGCTTTGCTCTGAAAGTAGAGTAGCTTTGTTACTGCGTATGAAAAAATATGCAACTGTATTTTCCATGTGTGTCCGAAACAGTTCAAGTTATCAGCAAGAGTATTTTTTGTGGTTTTTTCGACATGTGTATTGAACAATTGGCTTACTTGAAGTATTCGCTCCGTGGGGAGCCTCTAGCAATGATTCAGTCATTATGGATGCCCGACACCAATTTTGAAGTAGCCTGGAATTTGCTCATTGATAGGTACGAGTATAAGCGGCTGCTTATCAGTGCTCATGTGAAGGCCTTGTTGCAGGCACCAGTCTCATTGCGCTCTCTCTGGTGTACTATCACAGAAAATATTTCTGTCCTAAAGTCACTGGATGTTCCTGTCGAGCATTGGGATTTGTTGTTGTTACCCATTGTATGTAAGCATTTGGATATCACACTGCAGGCACAATGGGAAATGTCTCTTGGCACTGACTCTCCTACGCTAAATGAGTTTATTACATTCCTAGAGAAACACTGTCGTGTTCAGGAAGCCGTGCATACAGCTGCTACAAAGAAAGGGAGTAGGTGTACACAATCGGTTAAGCAAAAGGATGCACCTTCTGCCATTACGAGTTGGAGACAGCCACGCGGGTCCTCGAAGAGTTTGGTTACCTCTCAGCAGAAGTGTTGTGTTTGTAAGGGTAGCCACCACGTTTACAAATGCCAGGACTTTATTAAGCGTAGTCCAAAGGAGCATTATTCAGTAGTGAAGGAACAGAGGTTGTGTTTGAATTGCCTCATGCCCTTACATCATGCATTGAGTTGCCCACCGTCTTCCTCGTGTCGTCAATGTAGTACTTGTCACCACACGCTATTACACTTTGAATCCAAGACTGTGGACACTGGCAGTTCATCAACACATGCCGAGAGTGGTTTGTCTTTCTCTGATGACACACAGTCTTCAGTTCTCTTTACTGTTTCACCAGCTGTCAATAGTGTAACATCCATAGTGCTTTTGTTCATCGCTCAGGTTCAGATTCTTGATGCCTCTGGAGTACCACATGTTGTCTGAGCACTTCTCGACACAGCTAGCCAGGCGTTGTCTGCAGAAGCTCAGATCAACTCGCAAACGGACATATCTTCCCATCCAGGGGTTATCGAACAACCAGGTTAATGTAGCCAAATCAGTTGCATCAGTTATCTCCCCTTGTGGATCACCAGTCATGTAGTTCGCCTTGGATGCCTTTGTTCTGCCTCACATAATAAACAATCTCCCAAGTACTAAGTCGTCTCAGGAAGTGGGCAGTTCAGTTGCTCTCGCGGATCCTGGGCTTGACACTCCAGGACCAGTTGAGTTGCTCATTGGAGCAGACTTATTACCTCGGTTGTTAACTGGAGGTAAAATTGACGGTTCTCCTGTGGCACTTGATTCTGTTTTGGGCTGGATTTTGATTGGTAGGGTTGCATCTGAACAGTCGCCCTGTCCCTCAGCATCATATTGTGTGCCATTGCTGACATGTCCTTCGGACAATATCGTGCGGCGTAGAAGAATTCCCACCATGAAAGTACAAATCGGCTGAAGAAGTTCAGTGCGAGAGATTGTTCATGGAAGCAGGGATCTTGATGGCAGGTATACTGTGTCGTTAACTTTTTGTGCAGTGGATTCTGAGCTGGGGTCTTCCAGGCCTTAAGCGATCAACCGGTTGCTCCGTGTAGAGAAACGTCTTGATGGTGACCAAACTCTTAAGGCAATGTAATGTATCATGATTTTATGAAAGACCATATAGACATGGGGCATATGGAAAAGGTTCCTGAGTCAGAAATACACGCCATAACATCATTTTACATACCTCATCACTGTGTAGTCAAGCCGGAGAGTTGAACCACCAAGCTCCAGGTGGTGGTAGATGCATCAGCGAAGAGTGCAAATGGGCTGCCATTGAACGACATCTTGCTGACAGGACCAAGACTGCAACGTGGTAGAGTACCGTTTGAAGACTGTGACGTATGGTGTGTCGTCATCTCCGTGTGCTGCAGCAGTTGGCTGAAGATGGAGAAGGTTGTTACCTTGTTGCAGCTAGAGTTTTAGTCAGATGTTTACGTTGACGATGTGGTTACTGGTTCTAATTCAGTGAATTCTGCATTGACCATACAACAGGAATTGATATCCTTGTTTGCAGCAGGTGGGTTTAAACTCAGGATGTTTGTCAGTAATCATTGTGCGCTGGACTGGCTCCCGGTGGAGGATGTTGAGGTTCCAGAGGCATTCTCTTTGGATCAGGAAGGTTGTGTTGTGAAGGTGCTGGGGTTGCAGTCGGGGCCTACAACCGACTGATTTAACTACAAAGGAAGGTGTCAAGTCCTTCAAGATGCATTTTAGCAGAGTCATTTTGAGGAGCAGATCTTGACCTTTGAAGAACTCTACACTGTGGTGCTGCAGGTGGAGGCAGTATTGAACTTTCGGGGACTGTCTCCTATAAGCTTGGACCCCAACGACATCAGTGCTCTCAGTCCAGATCATTTTATTACGTTAGAACCACTGGTAGCCATGCCAGAGCCAGATCTTCGTGAGGTGAACCTGAACAGACTTCACCAAGACTTGTGGCGACGCTGACATCGGGATTACCTCCACACCCTGCAACAACGAACGAAATGGCAAGAACCAGTAGTACGACTTGCCACTAACCAGCTCGTCCTGATTCAGGATGATGGAATCCAACCATTGCAGTGGCGCTGGTACATGTCATTGAGCTTCACATGGGCAGCGGTGGCATTACTTGTGTTGCCACTGTCTGCTCCTTAAGCGTTGAAATTGAATATTTCAAGGTGGGCGGGATGTTTGGACAGTTGTGCACAGTGTATATTTGTGTGACTGGAGTTATCTCTGAGGATAGTGATATGTGTATAAGGGAAAAATTGTAACAGTTGGCCCCCCTGCATCTGGAGCAGGGTCTTTGTGGTTGCCAGTGATGGCGACGCTGAATTTCCAGTTGGAGTCAAGATGGCATCGGTAACCTATTAAGTTTTTTTGTGCAAGTGGTCATATTTGTTGCCTTGGCTTGCCTTCTCGCTTGGAATTAGCACATTCTGTAAACTCAGTGTAAACATTCCAGATTATTTACAGTACAGCTAGTTAAACAAAATGTATACACTCCAAAAGCATCTTTCAGTAGTACAGTGACAAATCGAGCAGCATCCATTAAGCACAGATCAAAATTCATACTTGTGGTAGGAATTCAAAATGTGGAAGTGATCAGTAGATTCCATTTCTGGCTTAAAAAAGAAAAAACAGTATCATAATTGAATAGCATCACATATTGTCCCCAATTTTTAGTTGCATATTGTGCATTTCTGAAACAGAGATCCCAAGCCAGTCGACAGATTTTCTTTTAGAAAAACAAACTTCTGTAGAACTTTGTTTTTAATAAATGCGGAAGATATTAATCAGCGCAGACCAAGCCTTTGATGTTGGCGGAACATAACAAGGAATGATTTTACGTAGATGAAAGGCAAACACTAGATTAACTTGAGAGTGAGACCAGATCATGATACTCAACATGTCAAACTGGATCACAATAAGGTTATTAAGATGCAACAACTAACAGTTTAATATGAGTGCGTCTTTGTGTGCAGAATCATTCTTCAGCTTATTGTATCGTAATACATTGTAAGGCATTACAAAGTGCTACTGTTCCACTGGGAGTATCTACTTTGCGTTTTGTATGGTGATATGTGAACATTTGCCACATCTAAGCTTTATTATATTTTAAAGTAAAATTTGAATGAATCACTTGTATGTACCCTGTTTACCTTAATATCATAGTAATACAAGGCAGAGATAGATTACTTTTTTTCTTTCGTCAACACTGTCATAAAATAGAAGGTTTTGTTTTTGCCAGGTAAAAGTTTGAGTGTAATAATTTTTCTGGAATAAATAGTCAATGGTGATTGATATATTTTAACTGAACATGTCCTTTGCTGAATTTCTATTTTGGTTTAATTTTTTCCCTTTGGCATTACTAGACAGATGTGTTTGCCATTAGTTCAAATGCCAAGATTAAAGTATTGCTATAACACCTCCAATTAATTTGTGGGAAAATTTTAAGTGCAGTATCAGCAAAAATTGGCATGATGGTTGTGGTGAAATAATGCACTTCTTTGCAGTATAGGGCTAGAACATCAAGTCGATACCAAAGTCCACTGTACGGAGGTGTAGTTATGTGTACGTTCAATGCATGGCTGTTGAACAAGCACGCTTCACTGCACTGTTGAGCGAACGTGTGTAAGGATCGGAGCTGCGTGTGTGTGCAGGCATCCACGCGGGAAAGACGGTGCCCATTGTGAAGGGCGGGGAGGCTACCGTGATGGAGGAGAACGAGTTCTACGCCATTGAGACGTTTGGCTCGACAGGTAGAGGCCAGGTGCACGACGACATGGAGGTGTCCCACTACATGAAGAACTTTGACACCGGCTACGTCCCGCTGAGGTACGTCACTCGACATGCCTGTCTCCCTGACCCATACATTCCTCTTAGCAATCAGTCGGTTCCACTTTTTTTTTTACTGGTTCTCAGTTCTGTTCTGGTTATTAAAAATTAGTTCTAATTTTTTTCTATAAAAGTTTAAAGAACTCGAACTTTTTAAAAATCTGGCTCACCTGTGACCTGCATATTTATTTTAGTAGAGATCAAATTAAAGTTCCCTTTTTAAACGAATCAATATTCAAGTGCTTCACACAATGAACACTTGCGTAGAGTTCATTTTTACTCCAAATACTAGTAAAATACTACCATACAACCAGAACCAACCCATCCCCAAGTTCTGTTCATGTCAGAGACAAGTCTCCCTTCAAGAACATCTGGATTCAATTCCTGGCAGGGACACGTATTTTCACATGCAGAAAGCATGGCAGAGGGCCAGCAGGTTTCTTCAGGGTAGTCCTAGATTCCCCTGCTCTTGCATTCCATTGCTACTCCATCTCTACTTCACCCCCAATTCATGCTGGAGACGTGGTTACGAACTCTTCAGATCTTGGCTCACTTTCCATGCATTGCTGTGTGATTGAGTCGTCATGTATGTAGTGGACTCGGAAATGTTCTCCACTTGAAACACGTGTTATAAATCAGCCTACGAGGCTATCTCTCGAGTTCAAATGCCAGACTTCACGTCGTGTTACGTACATAANGTTCAAATGCCAGACTTCACGTGGTGTTACGTACATAGTCACAAAAGGCAAAGCTCTGGGAGATACTCGGGTTGGACATAATGGGTGTTACTGGTGAACAAACTTGAAAATATCTGGTGTGGAAAGCCAATGTGGATAACTCTGGCTGAAAAGTGGATGTTAGTTATACTTATCCTACAACAAATAAAATTCAGCATGTGTAGGGAAATGCCAACTATTCTAAGGTTCTTATGAAAAATTTTCTCTCGTGGACAAATGAGGCACATGTTGATAATAACTTTGTTTTGTTGTTTGTGAGATAAATGATTGTTGTCCAATATTTTGCCAATTTTATCTCATTTTCCCGTATACTTAAGATTTATGACCTGATATTATGAACGAAGCGAGGTGTTGCAGTGATACACCCCTGGACTCACATTCAGTAAAACATTGGTTCTTTACTCCAGGCCACGACTGATTATTTTCCTGTTCCTGGTTTTTCCAAGCAATTTGCTACATTTCTAATGACCCGTTGTCTGTGAAACATTAAGGTTGAACGCTCTGCCTTATGCCATGAAAAATTTAGTTTCAATGTTGTCCGATGATACTGTGCGATTGCTACAATTTAGCAGAATTTGCTACCAAACAGTATCTCCACGTCAGTGTGTGTGTGAATATGATTTGTGAATGTAGAGAACAGTCATCAATAGTTAATACAATGTCATTTACTAAAAGTAGTAGGGATGGGTCATGTAGATTTTTGATTACCCTCCTCCCCCTTCCAGCCGCTCCAACCCACACACCAACATTTAAAATACGTTGTTCCCATAGCCCCATATATATATATATATATATAGAGGCACACACATGCATACAAACACAGTGACATGATATGCGTTAATTTTCAGTCATTCAGCATAGTAGAAAACTGAGATTTTCATAAGTTAGTTGGCAATAAGCAATTTATTTTAAGTTGTGGGATATTTTTACAACTTTAAGAATTTTGGTAGACATTTTCATGTGCAATAAACATCTTATTCTTGTTCCAGTTTGTTGTGTAGCAAAAAAATTTATTTTGAGTAATATTACACTTGTATCTTAAATTTATGAATGATAAAGGAAAACATTTAAAAAAAAATGTAGTAAAATTTTACTGTGTAAATGTACGTCTTATGAAAGTAACACAATTAGAAACTGAATCGAAATTGGAATCAAAGGAAATTTGGGGTCAGAATTGGAACGACCCATCCCTAAGTAATAGTCCTGCTAATACACCCTTTGGCACAGCTTCATTCATTGTTTATTCATCACCTCCTTTGTGTGTGACTTGTCTAAAATCAAACTGATGTATGGGGTAAGGATGAAAATTGCTATATTAAATTTGCAGGGCGTTCCGTCCCGGCACTATAACTTCGTGATTAGTGGCAAAATTGAATAATTCAAATAACTGCCTTCTGCACTTGTGCTAAGCATGGGTGTGGTCAAAAATGAACATGCAATGTATTTATTTCACGACTACAATATGCTAGCATGCTGCACGTGGTGCAAAATGAAAGAGCTCGCTTCCATCTCTTTAAACCATGAAAGTCAACTATCCATTTCATTGCCATGTCCCAAAGGAAAAAATCGCTCTCTAACGACATTTGTACAAAAAACCGTGGTTGTGTCCCTGACACGACTGTCGCCCTAATATTTTTTCCGAGGTGGTTTTATATTAGTTGTGTTGCTTAGGATCACGTGTGGATATAGTGTTCACCGAGTTAACGTAACCAACATCACAAAAGCATACCCAAAGTGGAATTGAAACCCACTCACACCTTGACAGGGTCCATGCTCTGCTCATAAAGCAATGTGCGTTGTGCAGATTGCAGTCATCCAAGTCGCTACTGAATGTGATAAACAAGAACTTTGCGACGCTGGCATTCTGTCGGCGCTGGCTGGACCGTGCAGGGTGCACCAAGTACCAGATGGCACTGAAGGACCTCTGCGACAAGGGCATCGTGGACCCGTACCCGCCACTGTGCGACATCAAGGGCTGCTACACGGCTCAGTTCGAGCACACCATCCTGCTGCGCCCCACCTGTAAGGAGGTGGTCAGTCGCGGTGATGACTACTGACATGCTCCTGCCTCACTCATCAGTCTGTTACAAACATCTGAACTTTATATTGCACTCAATAGGTTTGTTTTTCCTTGTTTTTATTTGTTCGAACCCTGCTGACCGACAACTTGTTATATATATATATACTGTGCTGTTTGTAATGTGTCTAAATGGAGCCTATTAAATTTTTCATCAGTGTGCGGAAGTTACTTTTGGCTACCACCCTTGAGTATAAATACCTCTGTTCAAGCATAGTTGTGAGTTGTGCGAGTGATGGGTTCTAGTGGATTTGATAAACAGATGCATATACATGCATGCATATGCATACATAATATGCACACACATACAGTCGAACCTTATTAATACAAACCTGAAGGGACCATCATTTAGGCCATTTGTAATAATGAGGTTTGTACTAGCAAAATGTAAAATGAAATTCATTCAAACTGAAAATATTTTAACTAGAGGTGAGCCGATATGGTTTTTGAGCCTTTTCCGATATTACCGATACAAACTTACCGATATTGCCGNTAAATTACGTGGTGGTTAACAATTGCAACGTTTCACGACAACTCGTTTATACTAGTATTTGAGGTTAGGGAGTGTCCGTTTACCTGCTCTTGGCGCTACTCAATTTTGGTAGTACCGGTTTTAAGATAGTTTTTTTCACAGATAAACAATAGNGTTTTTATTTGTTCGAACCCTGCTGACCGACAACTTGTTATATATATATATACTGTGCTGTTTGTAATGTGTCTAAATGGAGCCTATTAAATTTTTCATCAGTGTGCGGAAGTTACTTTTGGCTACCACCCTTGAGTATAAATACCTCTGTTCAAGCATAGTTGTGAGTTGTGCGAGTGATGGGTTCTAGTGGATTTGATAGACAGATGCATATATGTGCATGCATATGCATACACAATATGCACACACATACAGTCGAACCTTATTAATACAAACCTGAAGGGACCATCATTTAGGCCATTTGTAATAATGAGGTTTGTACTAGCAAAATGTAAAATGAAATTCATTCAAACTGAAAATATTTTAACATCACTTCTCAAGAATTAGCTGAGAAAAGTAACAATTTTGCAGAAGATTTTTTACTTGTATGACACTACTTGGATAACAGTACAAATCTTATCTTCACTACTATTAGAAAAATATATAATATGAGAATACAAATCTTTAAGAATACTTTGATATTTTGTACATTGTGGCAAATAGCAAACTGTTGTAAGTTTAAACCTGTGGCTTAAAAAATGAGTCAATTTTGTTTTGCATTGTTCTATCTTTATAGGCACTACTAACAACCGTAGAGAGTTTATCAAATTCCAGAAGTGTTTCTATCAACATCAATGTTTGAAAGCCTGGATAGCATCCTTCATCGTTGGCAGTAATGCACAATCATTATCTTCTCCAGTTTCTTCAACAGTTCTAGCACAACAGGTGCTGCAGATGTCGCAACATCATCATCATCCACTTGGTCAAAGTGGCGGAACTGCTCCTGGAATTGCAGGCGTTCCTGAAGATAATCCCATTGTCTTCCTCACCGACTTTTGCTATTTGTTAACATACATAGAAACAAACTAGATATAAAAATCAGTAACAATCACTTCACTTAGTTTTTTTTCCTACATGAAATTAAATTTAAAATATATACATATTCTTTTTAAATAATCTTTGTGCATGTCCAGCGTTGCTTCTAGAAGCAGGATATTAATAACCATGTTGGGTGGGGACATTGGCAGAGCTGCCACCCACTCTGCCTTGTCCATGTCGCTATATTTGGGCGTTGAGCGTCGCCAAAACACAGTGATTCAGAAAGACACTGGAGTACTGACAACAAGTGGTATCGATGGTGGAGGAGGTGGCGTTGGTAGCTCATCTGCAGGAGCGACACCAGTTCACAATTTGAAGATGAATGCAAACCATGCTAAAAAATAACTTGCTGTCAACTAAACATCTGTAGTGTTTATTTACAGAATTGTTTATGTTAAGTGTAATGTGTCACACTTCTCAAAAAGTCTATGCGTTTACAAGAGGTAAAGTCTCTTTTGCATAGTACCGGTAGTGTGGTGAATAACAGGTCTGGGGTTAGATTTACTTTAATTGCTGATGGCTATAGATTGTTGAGCTAGGCTTATGAAGACTCAAGCGGCAGGTATACAGGGTGTTGCGACAGTGTCGTGGGCACAGGTTGAACCCAACCTGCTGTTACTGGTATTGTAGATCAGCCTAAAAGAACCTCAGCACCTCAAAGCAATAGACTGGTCTTCCATCTCTTGCATGTGTGTGCTACTTTGGCTCATAATTTGCCATATGTTTTCATTTATTTTTCCAGCAGAGTTGTGCTTTAAAAAAAAACCGATACCTTGGTTATACCTGTGTTGTGTAAAATTCAGTGGACTTCTTACTGTGATTTTAAAGTATAAATTAAATGTACGCAAGTGTGCAAATTTATCACTGCTGGACTGACTTGCAAACACTTTTTCTTATACTCACTGTGCTCTTGCAAAGGTTGCCATTTCCACACCACCATTNTGCTGGACTGACTTGCAAACACTTTTTCTTATACTCACTGTGCTCTTGCAAAGGTTGCCATTTCCACACCACCATTCCTGTGTCAGAATATATGTTCTGGCAACTGTGATACCCAGGCACCCAACGGGCCAGGTTTGTAATAAAATATAGTGAAACAACACCTCTCAAGTTTCCCAGTAGAGCAGTGGATACGATGCAATATTTAAGAAAGAGTNCAGTAGAGCAGTGGATACGATGCAATATTTAAGAAAGAGTAAGATAAACATATTTACGGAACTAATATTTCTGAAATATGTTGTAAAATACGCACAGGAAACGCAAGCCAGTGCAAGATTAGGATTCTATTGTAACAAAGGGACGCACTAGCCTGTAGCGTTAAGCAATGTGGCTTTTTCTCTCATGGAAATGAAAAAAGAACAANTGCTGGACTGACTTGCAAACACTTTTTCTTATACTCACTGTGCTCTTGCAAAGGTTGCCATTTCCACACCACCATTACTGTGTCATAATATATGTTCGAACAACTGTGATACCCAGGCACCCAACGGGCCAGGTTTGTAATAAAATATAGTGAAACAACACCTCTCNTATGTTCGAACAACTGTGATACCCAGGCACCCAACGGGCCAGGTTTGTAATAAAATATAGTGAAACAACACCTCTCTCAAGTTTCCCAGTAGAGCAGTGGATACGATGCAATATGTAAGAAAGAGTAAGATAAACATATTTACGGAACTAATATTTCTGAAATATGTTGTAAAATACACACAGGAAACACAAGCCAGTGCAAGATTAGGATTCTACTGTAACAAAGGGACGCACTAGCCTGTAGCGTTAAGCAATGTGGCTTTTTCTCTCATGGAAATGAAAAAAGAACAANTTGTAACAAAGGGACGCACTAGCCTGTAGCGTTAAGCAATGTGGCTTTTTCTCTCATGGAAATGAAAAAAGAACAAACGAAAAATTATTTAATTCGAGCTCAGTCCTAATGAAAGTGGAACACATTTCAGCAAGTTATTCATTACGATCAATTTGTTGCAAAACCAAGCCAAAAAATATAGGATATGCAATACAGTGAAACCTCTATTATTCGTTTTTCATGGAACATACTGAAAAAAAACTCAGCATGTGGACCACTCTCCTCAAAAAGTAAAACCTAACCTCAACTCCAATTTCGAAAATCTGCCGAATGTTTACATAAAATTCACTAAATTTCTGCCAAATGTAAAAAAAAAATGGCAAAAAATCAAACAAAATTGATTAAAAACAATTATTTAAAATAGAAACATGCTAAAAATTGTTAAAATTTAAGTACAGTAATAAAGTACGTAGTTTCAGCGTAATAATACTGCTTTTTATATTTTTTACTCTTNATTGTTAAAATTTAAGTACAGTAATAAAGTACGTAGTTTCAGCGTAATAATACTGCTTTTTATATTTTTTACTCTTCTTTGGAAGCAAATTTAACACAGTTTTTTAGGTTTCACATGTAAAAATCCGATTTTTTGAAATTATATTTTACTCNTCTTTGGAAGCAAATTTAACACAGTTTTTTAGGTTTCACATGTAAAAATCCGATTTTTTGAAATTATATTTTACTCCGCTAAAAATTCTGTTGCCTGCTAAATGTTTTTAAATTTCGCCAAATTAAATGCAAAGTCTGCTAAGTTGACAACACTCGCCATCTTGTGTGACAGTTGATATCACGCATTACTCTTAAAAAAAAGTTACAAACATAATTTTATCTTGACAGAATTAATCCGTGAAAGCATACGGTTACCATTTGATACTTGTAATTTACATGGTTATTTACCGTACTGACCAAAAAATTATTACGTTTCCATTGTGAAACGAGAGTAAAGTTCAAATCCCTTCCGTCCATTATGAATTTCTGGTTCTTGTCCGTACCACTACCATTATACATACGTGTTTTATTTACGCAAATATTCGTTTGCTGACTTGAAACAAAGAAACGTCTTCAATTATTATGTTTTACCTGTTTTTCGACGTGAGTAATTTAAAAACAAATAGTGATTGAATTATCAAAAATAAATTGCATAGTTGTTAACAATTGCAACCTTTCAGAACTAGTTGTGTACACTAGCATTTGAGGTTTGGGAGCGTCTGTTTGCCTGCTCTTGGCGCTACGGAATTTTGGTAGTACCGGTTTTAAGAAAGTTTTTTTACAGATAAACAATAGTTCCGAATATGTTTTGGTTTTTGGACAGAATATCTGATCGATGGTTGCGGGTAAATTAATAATTTATGGGCGTAGCATGCAGGTATTTTTAACATTGTTTATATAGGATATTTGTTGGGACCATCCAAAAAAAATGGACATAAACGGGAACGCAACAACGAGGTTTCACTGTATTTACCAATGCGGTTCTTGCTTACGTTTAAATTTCCATTTTACGTTATTTTAGTTACAAAATAATGAAAACAAACAAGGTGATCTACAGACAATAATTATGTTCCGTTACAACTTTCAACAACAAAATTTCTTACCGAAACGAAAACTAACGTAGTCATTTTTAGTTTTTGTTTCTGTATACCAAATATTTGCACAACCCTACCACCCTGGAGTTGTTTATTGTTTCACACAGCTCATACATCACATGCTCTGTCATGCCTCTGCTTGTGTTGTTTTCACCATTGTGCAGCATGCAACCATGGGACATTCAAATTTAATTTAACCTCTTCAGAAAAACTATTTCCAGTTGCAAGATGTCTGCACTCGTACGTAATTTTAAATGTGAATTCGTGAGACATTTCAAACACCTTCCATATAAAGTAATCTGTACACTATTAAGTACCGAGATTGCTGGGAAACGGAGAGAACTCAACTGATGTGCTTGTCCGCCAGCCACTTGACATATTTCAGGAGCATGTGGTCGGTAGGTCTAGTGTGTCGCCACTCGCCAACGCAGAATATCCTGTAAGAGTCGGCGCCGTACTTGCTGATGCCGTACAGCTCGTCTGGGTACGTCCACAGTTTGCACAGGAACTCGTCTGCAAGCAAGGAGCAGACGATCTCTGAGTGAAGTGGAAGGCGTGAGCAGCTCTCGATAAGATATTGAGAGATGATGAAGGTGACATTAGGTGGATACAGTGTAGGGTCAGGGGAAATGGCAGATCTACAAGAGTGGCCACGCTGGAAATGCTAACCGTAGCCCCCGAAGAGATCTCCGAGGTGACATTATAAAACCCATGTGAATGCTGTTCCCCATCAATGCTTTCTTTTGTAGCGAGTCCTCACGGCACATTAGTGTACAAGTCAACTGTTGATTACGCTGCAGTAATCGACAAGGTCAAGTTTCTTACTAATTACTAGAGACCTGAAAAAGTAGGTGTTATTTTTTCAAAAAAACATGTGTTATTTTTATTAAAAATAGCTGTTATTTTCTTGCTACAAAAATGCAGGTTTCTGCATGAGAATTGCTCCATTTTTTCATGTCCTCTTTATAAAGGCATACATAATTTCAGAAATATCACTTTATTTGTAAAACCTGAAATTGGCAGTGTTATTTCTGTTGAAAAGCAGTTTTTTTTTAAACTATTATTTCCTTGCAAAAATACCAAACTCCCAGAGAAAATACAGCCACGTTTATAAGGCAAAACCACTAGTTTCCTTTATCAATACACAACATTGAAAACCATTTCACGGTTTCTTACTTAACATTTTGTATTCTGTCTGACGCCTGGAACAAAGGTCGCAATGCACTGGCCAGGGCATACTGTTCCATGAAGAGACTAATGCAAACAATTTATACACAATTATAAAAGCACTGTTAAAAGTGCCACGTACGAACAGAAAGTTTTTTTTCAGAGAAATCCACCTTTATGTTTTTATCTGAACTTTCAACAACAGATTTATTGCTAAGCCCACAAACAAAACTGTTCAAAAGTGTCATTTTTCCCGCATATTTACAGAGAATATGTGCGGTAAAAAATACAATATTACAATATGTAATTATTCAATTTGCAAATTTATTCTACCTAAATAAATGCATAAAAACACATTTTAGACCAGCAAGTCGCTATGTAAAAAATTAATTAATGTTGGATAAAATGTTAAGATGCTATGAATGTAAACAATCTCAGCGAGCTAGTTGGCGGGAATTCCATAGATAACGTGGTGCTCGGTAGACGTGAAGATAACAACGGCGGGGTTTCCTAGTGAGCAAATAAACCTTTGCAGGGCCGTGAATTAGAATGTTAACCCATCACTTGCGGTCGTGTTATTTATGGCCGTAAAAACACGTTACGGAAAGTAAAACATGTTTTCGTTTATGGTGATAAATTGAATAAATCTACTGACCAACTCTGCGTGAATATGCAAAAAAAAACACAAAATATGTCGTAAGAAGTAACTAGGTGACATAAAACAATAATTCACGAAAATACTACAGGATTTGGTACAATTCGTGAATTACGGCTAGAATTCTCAAAAATCTTAATTTTTTTATGTGAAAATTCAGAGTTTTGCTAAATTTTGAGGTTTCTACAGCAGTGATGAAAATTTCATCTTAACACACCCGCTAATTTATATTTCGATTTCCTGTCAAATATTTTCTAGCCGCATGTATTCTATGGTCGTCAAGGCGTTTGTAATTATTCCCGCTACCTTAACAGTAACACTTTTGTTTGGTGATTATTATCTTTTTGAACTCTGTACGTGAAAAAAAATGATGGAACGGGTGTGTCGTTCAAATAAAGCTACAAAATGTGATCCACTGATTATTGACACTTAGACATAGGAAATTTTCAACACTCAAAAATAACTAGTTGCTGCAACGAAGATGGCGGACATTTGGGAAACAGTGTGACGAGTATTCCTAACCTCAACCACAAAACATGATATAAACATTCATTGTGTGTCGGTGTGCATTTTGTTTGCCATATTTAGTTAGCAAAGCTACAAAACAGATCATGGTGTTACTCATTCCGCAAATATTGGTTTAGTTTCAAGAAAAGGTCGTGTAAATTTTCAAAATGGCTTTATTTGAAGTAAAACGGGAAAAATTGCTTTATTCGAACTGAAATTATAAAATTCACGTTATTTTTCGTTTTATCGCAAATGCCATTTTTGCAAGTCTCTACTAATTACTCAAATTTTCCAGTGAAAAAAATTACCTTAAATACTGTCCTCTTGTTCTTTTTTCTAAAACTGAGTTAGAATTATATTCATCAGCAATATTACGCATCAACCGTACAAGACGACACCCAACCAGTCGTCACACCTGCTGAGTTGAGATGTTTTGGTCTTGAGCACCTCCGAGGGCAAAGTGAGGTGAAGATGGAACAGTGGCTTAGTGCAAAACCAGAGGAAATGGGAATGCCCCAAGAAAACCCACCATCCAACAAAAAAATCCGCCACGTTTTCCACATGCAAAATTTTGGGTGAGCTCACGAGGAATCAAACCCAGTTTGCCTTGGTGAGAGGGGAGTAGTCTGTCTACCGCACCAACACCTGCCCCCTGCTGGGTAGGTTGCAGAGAATGGGGTACGAGATGTGTTCAGGCTTTCCCTTGGGGCTGTCCAAACAAGGGCAGATGGTAATGATGAATGTATCACCTCCTCCTGTCTCCTGACAAAAGTTCTCTATCTCAAACCACGAGACTGCCAAGTGTAGCCATCCTGATGTCTCGTATGAGAATACTGGTGTTCTGATATCACATACGACTTTGCTACAGTAACACGTAAATTACCTGACAACACATCATAATGCTATATACCTCTCGTCTTATAGCCACATATGTACACTACTTTAAAAAACTTTTAAGGGTTCTGCCTACCTGGCACTTGAACTACCTTACAGAATGTTTGCAAGACATGTTTTCCCACGAAACTACTTACGTGCGTTGTAATGACGCAGTTATAATAATTATCGGGATACTTAGTTCATTTTCTTTCATTTTGCGAGGCTTTGTAATATTTAATCAGGATTCAAAGTATTGTTAGTGTATTTATCGGGCATATGTTTGCCTTTTCAGAAATCTTAGTTTTTGTTCGCGTCAGCATTTGTCGATAGAAGCTTTCCAAATGCAGTAGACATTTTTTCCTTGTGGAAGTTTGATTATATTTTGACTACGACTCAGTTCGACATGGTGTGGGGAGTGGTTCCGGCCCACGCCACGCCCTTATCTGGTCATGTTTTTGGCACCCTGGAGCAAGGAGTGGGGCTCGACACGGGGCGACAAAAACCCTGTGTGCCTACCGCCCGCTAACGGTGCCGGACGCTCTTGAAGAAGACGCATCGAGCGTGGCAAATATCGCCCACACTGGCAAGCACCTGCGACCTCTAAATCTTTTTAACTTCAATTATTTCCGACTAACAACTTAATCCTTCTAAATTATTTTCGCCTGTGTGGGAGGTCGCTTGGGTGCCAGGAGGGAACTAACGTCCCTCCTGCCTTTGTAAATTCCTCTTGTGATGCAAACTTTGAAGGACGTGCATAATAAATAAGCTACTGCGGCCCTGCTCTTTGTTTGTCTGGTGAAACCGACAGTTCGTGACTCTGCATACTTGAAGATTTTATGCAAACAGTTTCATTTGAATGTTAAATAAAAGTAAAGAGTAACTAAACTGAGACTTGAATTTTTTTTATTTTTGTACGATGCCTCTTACGTTTCATGTGTCTACCGATTGAGCAAAACCGAGCTGTAATTTGCAGTCGCCACTTCTGACGGCTGCGACGTTACAGCGTCTATGCGCTGATCTGAGAAAACAACAAGCACTTCAAGTGAGGCCTGTTGAGTACTTTCAAAGCATCGCACACATTACTCCAAAATGGCTAAAAATGTTTGTTTTAAACCACTGTATTTCAAAATATACGAGTTAAACGTATACAAAAAATACTTAAGGGCTCTGCGTCAAACCATCCTATAGACTTTCTCGCAATAAAATAATAGAGCCACTGTTGAACGTCCCACACGTACATTCAGCTCAAAAACACTTAGTGCCAGTTGGTAGCCTCGCACTCAGCCGCCACGGCGCACTTGTTGGCGGCAGGTTATCCTGCACCATTCTGCATGCCAACGTCAAAATGTTGTGTTATGCCAGTGGTATGCAGAACTTCAATTTGTATTGTATATGCGTCAAACAACTTTCACCTGCAAACTTCTTGATGATGAAGGCACGTTTCCTTTGCAGTCCAAGTGGCTGGATTAGAGACACGAGGTCTTCTTCTGCTGCTTTGAGGATATCCTCTGCCGTCGGCCACTTCTCTAGCAGCTTCCAGATGACTGGGGTCGCAGCCTCTCCTGCAACCAACCACGATACAACCTACAATGTGTGAAACTGACACCAACAACTCTTCTGCAACCATTTGGAATTTTATTTTGATATGGCATTCAAAATGCTGAATTACCACACACTACGTTTTGCTAAAATCCGTTCATGGTTACTTTCAACTTTTTTGAAGCCTTACTAAGTTCACTTTCAGGCTATACCTCCACCTCATACGAACAGAGATGAACCAAGTCTAGAACATTACACCAAAGGGATAGCACACAGCATTTGTGCGCACTTTAACATTTTCTCTGTTTTTATTAATAATAGTTATGAATGAAAGATTACAATTATATATAGAAAATATATCTGAAAGTTAAATCTAATTTTTTTTTTTGTCTTTTTGTTAACAGAAGTATGAAATGCTTATGATACACAACATATTTAGAAAACCAACCAAACACAAAATTAGGTAGGGTATACATTTAAGAAAGTGCATACGAAGGTAGGTACGAGCCCATGAAAATGTATTTTGAGAATGGGTTTAAATAAAAATATCAGAAACCGGATCAATTTTGATACACAGTCCACGACTTCGCTTTCGATTAGTGTTATGTAAATGTAAATTTTTTTTATAAAGTGAAAATTGAATTTTAATGAAAATTAAACAAAAATCTTAAAATTTCAACATGTTTTGTTTAACAATGTATTATTAAACATACTGTGGCACAGAATATCAAATAAGATAATTTTAAAAGACCAAATCAAACTTGTGTAGCATCATAACGCACCAGTTCTACATACATTTCAGCATTTAGTTCTGTGTGGTTATTTTGAAAATACTGTATTACAATAAAAAGTAACACGTCGATGCTCAAACAAAATTTTTTGACAGCCAATGAAAGGAATATTTGATAAATACTTGGATATAAGTTGAAATAGAAATTTTTAGTTTTGTTAAGACTTCCAACAATTAGCTTTGTTAGAGAAAGCTTGACCCTACTNGGGGGGTACCTCTGGTCTTGTTGAGCAGAACGGTGGCGACGAGCAGCTGGAAGGGGTCGTGGTACAAGTCCTCCTGAATCAGGCCGAAGGGAGACCTCGGCGGCAGCCACTTGCTCCTCTTGAGGACGCACTGTGGCAAGGAGCTGACGACGCGCCCACTTTTCCTGAAGTACGGACTGACACACTGGCCCTGCTGCTTCCTGCGTGACCGGCCGCCCGCTCCTTGGACCCGCTCCGGGGAGGTGCCGCCGTCTGTCGACTGGCTCTCCTCGTGTCCGCCCTCTTCATGACAAGTTAAAAAACTATTTTAAAGTTGATATTTGCTACATATTGTGGGAAAAAAAGCCTATTTGTGACGTTACTTCCACTTATAACTGTGTGCAAAGGTGACACATAGGCTGTTAGGCTACCAATAATATACAAAAGAGACAAAAGCACACGTACTTAACATCCTGATGCAAAATACATCGGCCAACACCAACACACTCGGGCAGAGAATGAACGGCCACAGAGCAGACACTAACAAGCCATAGCTGGTCACATCAATAACCTACAGGACAAACCAGTTGCAGCATCACACAACAAAGATTTGATTCCTGCTAGGAGCACCAGAGTTGCGAGAGCCGCACCACCTTCAAGGAATAACTCAGACGCTGGGAATTAGCTCATCAATTTATAACAAAATCCAGGCAGCCACCAGGCCTCAACATATAATCACGGCTCCTAATCACACTCGTCAGCTACACCTGGCCGCTAGGTTTACGCCAACAGCGCTCTTCCACCTTGTTGCAGTGCCCTACAACTGGCCAACGAAGCTGATCTACCAAGCAAACTGTCGTCCTTTGTGTGCGTGCCTGTTGACAAGTACTAGACTATGAGTGTCCCCCTTTTGCTATGAAAGATAATGCATTGAACAGGGGAGTGCGTTATCAACACTCAGTGTTGCAATTCTGAGCAGCTGCTCCCTCGTAGCGGTATCAGCCGTCTAGCACATACAGGCCAAAATATTCTGTTTTCATAACCTAACTAACAAAAGTGGCACGGCGACCAGGTAAATAAAGTTTCCAATCTTTTCAAGTCCACGCTTCCTTCTACACTGTTGTATGAGGCAACTGCCCTCCCCCCCTCCTCAACCTCTTATTTATGCTGTACAAGTGACTGGTGAAGCTATCATCCTACGTGCCCACAAGTCGCTACGGAAGCAACGAGCCTGCTGGTGGTGTTTTCCTCCACGTGCCTCTGCAATTTGGAGTAAGTACTCTTGCACTAGCTTACATCAAATCAAAATATGTACTGTGCATGGTTCGACGGGGAGATGATCTGAAATGTGTTTTGTGACATAGAACATTCAAACACTTCTCAAAGAAAAACAGTCATTAATGTGGAAAATAATAAAAACAAGAAATTTAATAAAAGTGTATTTCCGTACTTACTGGAAAAAAAATAGACTACAGTAATTTACGCATTAAAAAATTACGTAATCTCGAGCTTGATCGGGGCCGCAGGGGCTGAGCAGTTAGCCTGCTCGCCTCCCACCAGGGCGAACCGGGTTCAATCCTCGGCCGGGTCATTCTGGATTTTCGCATGTGGGAATTGAGCCGTCTAATGCTGCTGGTCAGCGGGTTTTCTCGGGGATCTCCTGTTACCCCACCCCTTCATTGTGGCGCTGCTCCATTCTCACCTCAATCACCCTCATCGACTCTCAAGACCTCGCTGTTAAGAGCTGCCCAATTCTCTTCACTCACTCAAGCTTTGATCAGTGTCTTGAATTAAAATTTTGAGTACTTACACATTCCTATATGTCAATACATAGCTTCGTTAGGGACCAGCAAACCACATGCAACTGTTTAAAACATAATATGCAAAATTCTGGAAATTACTGGTTTAGAAATAAAGGCCACGTCACACACACTAACCTATAAAACACATAATCTGCATATTCGACCTGACAGTGATGCCAAGGAGAAAACTTCAAGCACAGCCATCAGAATTACTTCTAAATTTTCTAGTATTGTGTGATTTAGAAATAAACATGTTTGAAACTATGATTTCGACTTTAGAACTGAAGTATTACATTAAGTCAGCTTTCAAATCAATATAAAATGCAGTGGCTCACAAGAAGTTACCGTGAGTGAGTGAGGAGATTTGGCCAGCTCTTAACGAGGTCTTCAGAACCGATGAGAGTGAAATGAGGTGAGTATGGAGCAGCACAGGAATGACAGGGCGAGGGAAATGGGAGTTCTCAAGAAAACCTGCAGACCAGCGGCATCGTCCAGCACGAATCCCACTTGTGAAAATCTGGGAGTGACCCGGCCAGGGAGTGAACCCAGTTCGCCTTGGTGGGAGGCGAGCAGGCTAACCGCTCAGTCACCACCATGGAGCCACGAAGTTAGAAACAAAAGTGTATGGAATGATTCAATTAACAGCAAAAAAACTGACAATGCACAAATTACCTGTCTTTACTTTGTCCACAATACTATCTCCTTCAGTTGTTGTGGGCACCCAAGTACCTGTGGAGCAATGACTTCCACTAGAAGGTGAACTTCCCACATCTTCACGCTCCTCACCACAGCCACCGTCGACAGACGCTCGTCCTACTGTGCGGTCGTGAGCGGCCACACCTCCTACGAGTACTTCAGCACTACGCACTGACAACAGAGGAACGTGTGTGGGATCACAGTCACCCACGACTTTGGAAACAAGTGATTCCTCTGTCTTCAATTCACTGTCCGCATCCAACATTTCTGCTTCCGTCACGCACACTGCCGATTGTGTTTCGGGTCCTGCAGTAACGCCACGGGGCAAGTTGCCTCGACCCGCCAGATGGACTTCGAAGCCCAACTCGGTTCCGACGGGCAACTGCTCACGTTCACCTGAATCCCTGCTCTCTTCAACAATTCCGTCTCGGAGCTCTCGACACTTATCCACGGCTGGTGCAAGCTGCAAGCTGTTGGGAGTTGCTCTTGTTTTTGGTCCAACTGAAATAAGTTACATGCACAGTAAATGTCAACATACCAGATGCTGTGACATACTGTATTTACCAGTGTACAACCACCCCCGAGTACAGCCCACACTGTGTATTTTGAATACCCTCCCAGGAACAAAATATTCTTACACAATCAGTTCTAAAAACTTGTGTTTCAATGCACAGCTGTGTTGCGCAACCTATACATGTTACGAAACTAATAATGGCAGGAGCTAAACCATACTTATTCTAAATAAATGCCCCCAATTTGAAAAAAAATGGCATCTCTAAAATGGGTGCATCAGATTTGTGATTTAGCCATTTACCACTCCAAAACATGCCTGCCAGCTGGGCAATTGATGATACGACCGGAAACTGTCACTCAACAGGTACAGATTGAAAGCGACACAAATAGAATGAGTGAAGAGATTTGGGCAGCTCTTAACAGCGAGGTCTTGAGAGTCAATGAGGGTGAAGCGAGGTGAGCATGGAGCAGCACCGGAATGAAAGGGCGGGGGAAATGGGAGATCCCCGAGAAAACCCAGCAACCAGCGAGATTGTCCAGCGCGATTCCCACATGCAAAAATCCAGGAGCGACCCCGCCGGGAATCTAACCCGGTTTGCCTAGGTGGGAAGCGAGTAGTCTAGCCATTACATCACCGTGGCCTCCGACACAAATAGAAGAGACATTTAAACACAAAAGGCCACTTATCTCATGGCACATTAGCTTCCACATGTGGAAAGGAACAACTTTAACAAAACTTGTACATGCGGACTGCCGCCGGGCCGGCGATGTGCTTGCAGATCAGCCAGGCTCCCACCCGACCTTCTGCAACAAATATCTGCCTAGTTTCTATCAACGTCGTGTGGTGCTGACATCATGATCCCTACCATAGCCAAGCCCTTGTCGTCAGGAGAGAAAAGCAGTTTATGTTATGACAAACCAGACTATTTCTGTACTCTATTTTTCTACAAAAAGTTGATTTCTATGTAAGACAAGCACCCCCACTTTTCAAATTTGTTTTTGAGAAAAAAATTTTTGGGTGGTACACGAATAAATACAGTATATCACAAACAACATTTTAGCAATACTTGTTACAAAATATTGCTACAGACAACTCTTGTTTCTACGACAATGGGAATAGCGACCCTCTCGAAATTACAACCCTTTTTTAAAGAACCATAAAAAATTTAATTAAAAAAGTTTTTTTAAAAATTGTATCTTTGAAATAACAACCCTTTTCCTAGGAACCATGAAATGTCATAGCATGGAGAGTTAACTTTATACATGGGCTGTTCGCAGTTAATTGAGCACTGCTTAAGATCTATTTTCGTTTTTGTATTGTTCCGCCATATGTAACATTTATATTGCATCACTAATCAATAACAGATGGGGAAGAACCCACAAAATAAGACTAGGTGAGAAAAGACCAATTTAGAATAATTCTACCCCACTAAGATTCGACAAAATGAAAAATAGTTAAAGGTGCCTGCCACCCTTAATGACCTGCAGCTACAGCAGTTGGGCTTCTGTGTATGCCTGCAGTCCTGTTGCCGTCACTGAAGCAGTTCAGGAGATATAGCGGTTTGAAATTTGACCATCCCCCTTAAGATAACACAGTTAAGTTGAGTTGAGAGATTTGAGCGGCTCTGAACGAGGTCTTAAGAGCTGGTGAGGGTGAAATGAGGTGAGAATGGAGCAGCGCTGGAATGCAAGGGCGGGGGAAACGGGAGATCCCCAAGAAACACCGCCGACCAATGGCATTGTCCAGCACGATTCCCACTTGCAAAATTCTGAGAGCAACCCAGCCGGGGATTGAACCCGGTTTGCATTGGTGAGAGGCGAGCAGGCTAATCGCTCAGCCACCGCACCCCTGTGTAGTTAAGGAGAGGTTGACAGTGCATCACGAGGCCATGGGAAACTGATAGGGTCAAGGAACATGCCAAATTGGAATGCCATAGGTCAAATCGTTTCGGAATGATTGGAAATCAAAACTCCCCCTCCTTAAAAACATAAAATTTTGGAAAATCCCTAATCTGTAACAAACTTCCAATTAAAGATGCTTCAATGCCAAATTTCAAGATCCAAGGCAGAAATGTGTGTAAACAGAGAGAATACCCTAATGTGGGAAAGAGCAAAACATCCCCTCCACATTAATGCTATTTCCTCGTATGGTTTCGCTTGCGAACTTCGCGTGAGGGAGCAAGGATATCCCCACCAGCTGACTGTTATCACCAAATTATTTCACTGTACATTGCATTGACAATACAAACCACAACGGCAGATCCCTTCCAGTGNCTGACTGTTATCACAAAATTATTTCACTGTACATTGCATTGACAATACAAACCACAACGGCAGATCCCTTCCAGTGTTGTTTTCTTCCACGAGATGCTCTGCTTACGAGAGTTCAGGTCTTCCACACTCAGTGTTGTGATGTTGTGTTCTGTNTTGTTTTCTTCCACGAGATGCTCTGCTTACGAGAGTTCAGGTCTTCCACACTCAGTGTTGTGATGTTGTGTTCTGTGATGAAGCGCGTTAAGCCTTTCAAGGAGCGTATCTTCTGGGATCCTGGTGGCGGGCTGAAACCCAGGATGGGATGTGTCAAATACCGGCCTCTCCCCTACGTCCGACTGTTGCAACTATCAACATGCCAGTAAAACTTTACAACTTTCAGAGCTGACATTGCTTGCAGACTTCCGTAGGTACTTCTGGGGCAGAACCCAGATGAGCCATGGCTGTGTGTGTTACTGTTAGGTTAGTCAAGTATAGAAGCTGTTTCTTGATTATCGTCCCTGAATAAAGTGAGGTAATTAAAAGCTAGTACACCTAACATAAAGTGAAGTGGACAGGCTTCGATGGTTCTTAACTCTNGAATAAAGTGAGGTAATTAAAAGCTAGTACACCTAACATAAAGTGAAGTGGACAGGCTTCGATGGTTCTTAACTCTCTTACGAGCTCATTAAGGAAGACCATTGTAATTATTTCCATGCAGTTATTTCTTAAGTGACTAATTTTTTGCAATGGCTGAATACCTTCGTTCAGTTGAACATCATCCACACACAAATACATTTTACATATTTCTCTAGTATTAAAAAAAAATGTGTTTTTATTTTTATTTTTCCATGATGAAGATGAATCTGAGGCTTGTTGGCCGGATACACGTCCGTCCTGCAGACGTGCATTTGTAAATATAAGTGTAAATATTTTTGAAATTATTAGTATTATAAAAATACTATAAGCATTATGAGGCTCAATACTAATTTTCAGACAGACAAGAAAAATCACACATAAATGTCTAACAAAATATTTATTTAAGTATACAAATGTTTCTGATTCGGACCTCCCTACAGCAAAATCCTGTGTGTGCCGCTGAATGGAACACATCACATTACCAATTAAACTTCCCTAAAATGTACGTCGGACAGNGAATAAAGTGAGGTAATTAAAAGCTAGTACACCTAACATAAAGTGAAGTGGACAGGCTTCGATGGTTCTTAACTCTTTTACGAGCTCATTAAGGAAGGCCATTCTAATTATTTCCATGCAGTTATTACTTAAGTAACTAATTTTGCAATGGCTGCATACCTTCGTTCAGTTGATCATCCACACACAAATACATTTTACATATTTCTCTAGTATTAAAAATAAAGTGTTTTTATTTTTATCTTTCCATGACGAAGATGAATCTGAGGCTTGTTGGCCGGATACACGTCCGTCCTGCATACGTGCATTTGTAAACATAAGTGTAAATATTATTTAAATTATTGGTATTATAAAAATACTATAAGCATTATGAGGCTCAATACTAATTTTCATACAAACAAGAAAAATCACACATAAATGTCTAACAAAATATTTATGTGAGTATACAAACATTTCTGATTCGGACCTCCCTACAACAAAATCCTGTGTGTGCCGCTGAATGGAACACATCACATTACCAATTAAACTTCCCTAAAATGTACGTCGGACAGCNCAAAATCCTGTGTGTGCCGCTGAATGGAACACATCACATTACCAATTAAACTTCCCTAAAATGTACGTCGGACAGCTCTGCGGCAAACTACGGGATTGCATTGCAAATGCAAGGACTGTATTTGGATTGTGGCCGTCTGACAATTGATTATTTATTGGCTGAAGATTTAAGAAAATCCTAATAACCAGCTTTCTGTGGAGTGGAACCACCGTCTCCCTGGCCTATGTCAGTAACTTACAAATATAAAACAAAAAACATGTCAAAAATACATGATACTTACGTTGTTATTAAAATGTCATATTTACTGGATGAACTTCGTCTAATGGATTCCACCTTCCACCCTTGTATTTTCCAGTGTGGCGGAGTGGACTCAACCCTTCGACACAGGTGTGTACGATCAACAGCCATCTGCAACAAAAAAGTACTTGTAATAAGCTACATAACTACAACATTCGTCACTTAAATAAAAGTCAACTACAATACTGTTACGTGCGTGCTGCTCTGCATCACTTTCCTTGGCCTGTCCTGCTCCAGCAAGGGCGAGCGGCAACTCTAAGAGCAGGCGGAGATTTACGAAGGTCCACAGAGATACGCCCGTTGCTGATATATTACTGAGAAACTTCCTAGTTATCATGAACCAGATAGTGGTAGGTAGTTAGCAACGACGATAAGAGGAGAAGATTGCAGTAATCACTAGTTAATTGTTTTAGTTGTAGCCCGATGGGGGCGTTACCTCTGTCAGCTGCTGTTGGCTCAATGCTGATGCACCAGTTTGAGGCCCGTCTCGCCACAACCAAGACTTAATGTACGATAACCTTGCTATTAACTTTTATTTAGCAATGGAGGTTCCCATTTTTGTGTATGTTGGAAATTCTATGACTTCCACTGCATGCCAATAGCCCTTTGTCTTTGGTTGACCAACTGAGTAACGCCGGAGCCTAGTACATAAAGTGCCTTGACTGAATCAAAGGAAATTAATACGACGTGGCTGAATGAACCATATTAATATTAAGGTAATGTTTTTAGAAGGGTAGCACACCAAACATTTTTGTTTATCTCTTTTCATTTGAGTATTAAACTTATTGAAACTGCTGTCATTTGCAGCTAGCTTATTTTAGTAGTAGAAGTATATATTAATGTGGTGCTTGAATGCTATGTGGTTTTGTATGGTATAGGTTGTTCACAGTAAAGTGAGCACTCTCGAGGACCTACTTACTTTTTCCTTTCAGCCATTTTTTATCCTTTAACCATCTTTTAAATAAATATTGCCATGTAAGTAATAAACACAGTGTGTATATTCCACTGCACTCGGAAGTTAACGTCTAAGTCTACAATAAAATATATTTATCGACTACTATTCCAAATGAGAGGGCTTTCAAAAGTGCTCACTTTACAGTGAATAGCTTATAATGAGTTGCTACCAATAGGGATGATTACTAAGGATTATTATCTCCCAGCACCCAACATATGTTACGTGGAAACCAAGTAGTCTAGTAGTTTCTTCACTCATAAAATATATGATATAGGCCATTCACTATCACTTTCAACTTTTCTGAATCCCTGCTGAAGTTCTACTTTGAAAATATTCCTCCGCCTCATGTAAACAAAGGAACAACGCACAGCATTCATGCGCACTCTGAGTAACAATATTCTGCATGGGAACTATTTCTTACCAGGCATTTCCAAAAACACTTATGTTCTCAGTTTTTGTGTTGATTTTAAATTAAACATTATAATTTATAAATTAAATAAAAAGCAAAAGTTCAATATAACCTAAAATAACATGCTTTTATGTTAACAGAAATATAAAATGCTTNTAAATTAAATAAAAAGCAAAAGTTCAATATAACCTAAAATAACATGCTTTTATGTTAACAGAAATATAAAATGCTTATGATACGTAGCATACTTAGGAAACAACCGAGCACGTTATATATGGAGTAATTTTTAAAAGGTTCAATTCAAAAAGTGTGAAGAAACCACCAATAGACTACAGTAAAGGGAGTACTTTTGAAAGACCTCTCATTTGGAATAATAGTCAATAAGTATATTTCATTTTAGCCTTGCACGTTAACTTCCGAGGGCGGTGGAATCTACATACTGTGTTTATTACTCACATTGTAATATTTATTTTAAAAGGTGGTTAAAGGATAAACAATGGCTGAAAGGAAAAAGTAACTAGGGTCTCAAGAGTGCTCACTTTACCGTGGACAACCTATAATTACAAACAATGCTCATAATTTCAGCTACGCCACCGGCAGGCAGCCACCTCCAGCATGTCAACGAGTGCTCGTGCCCTCGTGGCTGGAGCGAGAAGAAAGGAACCCGGCCAACCACCTGGTAAGCAGACGAGGGGAAGCATGATTCCCTGTGCACCGGGAGACCAGGGTGCAGAAGGCATGTTGTGCTGGGACATTCGTATACAACCTTCATCCTTCTGATCCCAGACAAGAGTATCGCGAGCACAGATCTTCATCTTCTGCGTATGTACCCAACATTGACCTACCCCAACCCATTACAACTATCTAAGTCATGAGGTGGTGATGATGGAGTGTTCTTGTCACATTTTTTCTGTCTCCAAACTGGGAAGGCTGGATCTGGGTCAAATGTATTTTTTTCCCTTGAAAGGAAATCAATGTTGGGACACTACTGTGTACCTTCAGCGTGCTTTCTATTCTACTATTCCTTCTGTTGAATAAATTACAAAAATTATAATTCAAATTGAAGTTGGACTAACTCCCTGTGGCGTGCGTTTTCACTCCTCTCGTCCCTTTTCACTCTCCAGTCCCCTTCCTAAATCGCCCAACCACCTTCGCCGTCAGCAACTCCTCCTGCGACACAATCCACTCCCTCTATCAATGGGAGCTCTTAGTGATCATCCATGTTATACATCTTGTGAGGCTGAACTCTAGTACCCACAACAGCGGAACCTGATAAAGCAGAGGCAGGAAAGTGCCATTAAGTGTGTGTGTGTGTGTGTGTGTGTGTGTGCTACCATTGGAGGTGGAATGGTGTTGCTGCCACAAAAGACCAGTTAACATCTATCCAAGATGCACGAGGTTCCCCATATTGGCAGCGACTGTTTCTATAAGGCAATAACCGGTGTGGCCCTCATGGGCAAAGATTAAGATATGCCCAATCAAACACACTAGGGACCTGGGGAAGCTAGGCAGGCATACCCCATGATAGTACTAGAATGAAAAGAGCTATTGATTGTTCGAGACCAAACCGTCTGAGAAATTTGTGACTGTACGGTCACGATACTGGAGATGACGACATCTTAGTCATCTCAAAACTGTGGTCCTCTCACTGTCCATGGCCGAAAAGCAACCGTGACCCCCTGCACAACTGCGTCGCCTGCTGCGGCAAATGTCTGACCATTTCTTCCTACCTAGAATATTCCAAGCTGAGGAGTCAGGCAGGATGATCATCGCAAGAGCAAAAGTGCAAATCACTTCTCATTTCTGGGTAATTATCCAGAGTAACTGCTTTTCTGAAGGAAACGTTCTAGACCAACAAAAGTAGCATTAATGGGTTCTGCACAGCTTACCTACTTAATATTCAGGAGGGTGTAATGTTAAAATAAGTAGAACGTATTAAATAAAATAGTTAAAAGTACGAGCAGTTCGTCCCTTTGTTTACGTCGGATGCCATGATTTTTGGTGAAGCAATGCATTATTAACGTTGTAATAATGCGTTTTTAGAAACTTTCACACTATAATTTATTATAATGCCGCACAGTTGGTGCCATGTTGTATGGTTCCGACTTTACAGTTACAAGCGTATATTTAATAATATAGCAGCCTCAAAGGTTAGGCGCCATATTGTAACTTTTCGCCGCTTACACTGTCGACTGTTTACTTGCCACGGCTTGCTCAGGGTAGAAACACGTGACTCATAGAATTGAACATTATTAATTAAGAATGAAGAAGTTCCAAATTAGTTTGTTATGTACTTTGTTTATTTAACTATTTATTTAACACTCATCACCACAGTTCACAGAAGAAGTCCAAATTGCAGAGTACTAACCTTACAGGTAAATATAAAAGTACAGAAAACAGCGCCACAGTGGTTTCCGTGTATTAACGTCTCATGAATATTAGCCCGAATAAAGAATATCTGCTGCTACCTCCCACACCGGCTGAGAAATGAAGTAATACAGTCTAGTGGCCGATGTGGGGGTTCTAATCCTGCCCGAACGCGGCCTAGGCTAGCATTGCATGATACTTCTCGACTGCGCTGACCTGCCCTCACGGGCGACGTGAAGTAACTCTCTCCTCACGACTAAGACTGATCCCAGGGCGACAGACAGATGCCCTTTTTGTGCTGCCTATCACCCCCCTCTCCTGAGATAACGGCCTGGCCACGTACGCTCTCCCTCGTTATCTAACTGCTCCGTACGAACTACTCCTGCGATAAGCGCCCGGCATCCGGCATCTGCCAGCAGCGTCATCTAAAACTGCACGTGGCCCGCGCTCAACACGACGTTATCATAACTGACTGCTCCGTACGAACTACTCCTGCGCCGTCAACATTAACAAACTTCGCCGTCCACAAAAACTTGTTGACATATTAAAACTGCGCCGAAGGAACTAAATAATGCTGAGGTTTCAAAAACTCCAAAATTCGAAACGAAAACTGTAACCAGGACTCTTGATAAAAACGTAACACGCAGACGTCCGCCCCTTAACCTACAAATGCACATGTCTGTCTGATAAACACGGGAAACGAGCCACCACGGCTTTAAACTTGAAACACGATAAAAATAATACGAAGCTGTCTCAAAGCTTCACAAACACGAAAGAATTTTACACTTGAGTCCCGAAAAATTCCGAATATTGCGTCATTACAACGTGAACAAATGTGCATCGTGCCGTCACCCTATTGGCTGTGGGGTCTGTAAACGTCATCTTCACTGAATTTTACGTGGAAGGTGAGATGCAACACAGTGCAAATGTGTTTTTTGCGGTTGAGAGATCCGAATCCGACTGTGGAAAGGCTTGTGATTTAAGATTGGAGGGTTTAAGAACGAGTGCTTCTGTGCGTAATATTCGCCTATGTGGCGGGTGTTATTGGATTTTTTAGTAGATCGTGGTGTTTTGTGGATTGAGGTCAGATGCACGACAGTTGAATGGGTCGTGGACCAAGGAATTGTACCCGCCGCCTATCTAGGTGAGTTAATTCATATTCTTTCGGTGGTTTTTACGGTTCCTTAAATATCTTAAATCCTACATTGGACTAAATTCGTAGGTTAGATTAACATTCTAAAATACTAGATTTGTTTAAAACCCTAAAATCCGAGGTTAGTTTAAAACCCTACTATCCTAGGTTAGTTTAAAACCCCACAACCTTAGGTTAGTTTTAAAATGTAAAATAGTGATTCACCCATCGTGGGTTTAGGTTTAGTTAATTAGGTGGACACATATTACGAAATTAGTCGGACGTTAATGCCCCTAGTATATTCGTGTTCTTCATAATTAGTAGAGTGGAAATATAGCACCTTTAGGTTTTTCTATATTTTTTACGCAGCAACTCTGGATAATTACCAAATAAGATTTTCTTTAACCAGCATTGATTGTTCTGCATTCACCTGCGATTCATATTTTCATTTGAGGTGCTTGGTCTAAAGTTAAAAGAAATAGGGTAGAAGGTTAAATACAAAACAGATATGCGAGAACTGTAAAAAAAAAAAAAAAGTAAATAATCTTATATTTACGGCATTGCAATTTATTTTAGATATACTTTGTCTTGTAAAAATAATAACACAGTTACACTTCATAGATACAGCCCTGAACTCTACAGCAGAGGTTAATTTTGTGAAAACTGCCGTGTGGCGTGCGAGACGGAGAGTTGTTCAGCTTTTTGTCCCTTTCCAAGCAAGCCAAATGAACGGTTCCGTCGGAACGCCACACAATTCGCCACTTCCATACAGAAAATACACAAAATTTGTTTGTATATTTGTTTTATTTAAATTCAAATCAGAGAAAAAAAATACAAACCATGACTAAAAATTAGTATACGAGTATTATTTAAGAACACTGGGTTGCTGCAACATTGAGTTCGTTCCCGTTTTTCATTACCTTATTTATATCAGAACAATGGTTGTATTATTAAATTGCTGAATGGGAATAGTTGCGTCTCTGATTTGTTGTTAAGGCATCGTAATGCCTGCAGAGATGTAAAGATTCCGACGATTGGATGTAAATGTTCACAGCCTCACAGATGTTGCAAACTCGCGAAACAAAACGACGAATGAACATGTTCCGAAGACAGAATCGATCTCTCTCGAAATATTGCGAACTTTCGAACAGTTCCCGAGAATGAAGCGTAAAGTACTTGTAGTCTTGGACGTGGTCCGTAAGTATTTTATATAAATTTAAATACAATATATATAACAATCATTACCATATAATATATTAATAACAACCTTTACAATATTTCATACATTTTAACATAGATTTTTAATGTAAATGTGATTTACATTATACTTAAGGATTGTAAGAACGAATAATTACATTTCTGTGTAATACATACTAGTACTTTTCTGTTGCAAACCAACTGCATCATTCGTTTCGTATCATTTACACTACTTTGTGCCCAAAAATTTCATAGAAATTTTGCAGTATCCATAGAATTTGCTTACATACAAACCCCACTAATTTATATTTAATGTGAGTTAACAACTTGTATATAACATGCTAATGACTGTTCCAAGTGGAAATATACACTATCATAATTTGTTTATAAAAATTGCATTGGTTTTATTATTATAATTATACTAACAAACGGAGAGTGGCGCTCGGCAACTAGCGCAACTATCGGTGACCTAAAGGAGCCATATTTTCTTGCAGGCGAGTGTAGCGATTGTAACGATCTCCCCTTCTGAAACCTCTGTCAAACTGCTTACAATAGGTTTGCTCATATTGGACAATTATGACGTCTTTGAAACGTCATTAACACCGCCATAATTGTCTGAGAAAGTTGGATGACTTATGTTTCCATCAAACATTTGAAGATTGGGGCTGTTCTAAAATATCTTTGGTGATTGATGGTCTCAGCCAATCATAATCGCCAACGACAAATATTTACGTGAAGGAGCAACGAACAATATTGCTGGAAGCGAAATGGGTTACGAAGATAAATAATTTACATAGAAGCTGTCTGGGGGTGAATGCTATTTTAAGCGAACATTGCACATAATATTACGTACTGAGAGGCAGTAAATTTCATTATGCAGGAAATATCTTTGATAAATAAAATTTGAATTTAATAACGAATGGAAAATAAACTACAACATTCTTTGCATTTCTTCCTGTATTGGACTGCATGTAAAAGCAAAAGAAATATCACGCTACGAAAATAATTTTTAATAACTATTCAAATTAGATTCTCCCAGTAAAATATTTGAAAGTGTGACATTTTCAAACATATTCAATATTATTTGATAAAATTTGTTGGAAGTAAAAATGTGATGGCCGTATTTTGTCTTCAAAACTTTATCCTCAAATATAGTTGAAGAAGATAATTTGACAGCGTGGCAGGGGCTTTAGACTGTGAACTGTTGTGAAATTGCAAACGTTCAAGTGCATGAAATGACCTACCTACAGTAACGGTACTGTTAAAAAAAAAACAAATGAAATGTAATAAATATTGAGAATAATTTTTCAATAGTCATATATTTTCATCGGTACACAAACACCACAACAGTATTATTTTTAGGTTTTAAATGTTTCGCCCAGACTTACCAGCAAGAATAAAATATGCTAGAATACATATTGTTTTTTTTTTTTCTGTCGAACTTAACCTCTTTATTGAAGGCTTCTAAGCACATGATTCTGCTGTTCATTGTAAATAGAGTGACGGGAAAAATTACGGCTTTAAAGCGTAAATATAAAATAATTATATTGTACGGAAATGTGAAAAACTATCGTTAATCCTCAGTTTACTCTAATAACTGAAATTTTGACAAAATTGCACGAGTATGAAAGATATTTCTTTTACGAAACATTTTCTTACATACAAAGTAGTAGTTGCTGTCGCATCACAGCTGTAACATGTACATTCTTAGTACTGAATACACGGTTTATGTTATGAACCACTCCGAAAACAACTGTTCTTTTATAAGATCTGGAACGATCAGGAATGCTACTGAAAATCGGAAAGGTTGCCATCTCTAGTGACGTGGTCGTGACCATGGACTGCATAGACTACGAATCTCGTTGGCTGCGCACAACCAGTCGCCATCCGAATTCAACTAAAGAAAGTAATTGTGTGTGCCTGTCCCCGGAAGTACGGTTATAACGCCGGTTAGCTGGATGGTGTTTGGTTAATAAAAGTTTTTAGGGGCGGTGAAAAACATTGTTAGGTGGTTTGTGCTTTTGGATAACCGACTAGGCGCCAGACACCGTCGGCAGGCGGTGTCAATTGTTGCTGCTGGTGATGATATCAGGGTACGGCAGGCCATTCGCCCGGACATACGCAGTCTCTCGGTGAAATGTTGGAAGAGCCCCTAGCTCCTGATACTTGCATGGAAAATACTGTGGGCCTATTCAGGTTTTCCCACACGCCTTAAACTATAAAAGCTCTGAGTTGAGCATACTGGCTAAGTAATATACGTGAAACTGGGTGTTGGCGGATCCGTACCCCGAAACACAGTAAGGCAGTGCTTGAAATAAAAGACACGAAGTCTGAAAACTTGCAAGTAATTACTCTTGCACAGAATCATTTACATTACTCTAGGTGAACACTTTATACAGACTCTGGCCAGTGGCCCGCCAGATATGCAAAACTGGGGAAAATACACATTTGTACATAATAGAGAATAATCAGTGCATTAAGCTTCCCCGGGCCGCCTCGCTTCGCCAGTACTGTTCATCGAGCGATACCGCCCGCCACCATCACCCAAGAGCACAACAGCCCCACCCCTGCCCCCACCACCCAGATAATTGCCTACAGCAACCCGCCAACGGACAGTCTCAGCATCGGCCTGCAGGTGGTAAAACAGCATTCACTGCCAACTCCGCCGCCTTAGACGCCTATCTAGCTTGCAGCCACCCGAACAAGCTGACTCTGTTCACCGGCTCCTTAAGAGCCAGGGCAAACCCACAGTAACCAGCCCATAAGGCCACCCAGGGTTCTCTGCTTGAACCTGCTAAAAAACAACTAAAGAATACGTCACGTTCCAAGCATCCCGCGTGTCATGCATCACATTTATGACGGTGCATATCTGTGTATCCGGAAAAGCGATGCCATTACCCACAGCGCCTGAGTTATGCACTCTGGTGAGCCCGGACCAGACGCCGCCAGGGTTCAAATGCAGTAGTCCATGCAGCCCTTAAATACCTTGTTAAGGAGATTCTGTTTTCCTAGTGTCTAGAGGGATGCTGAACCAGTGTACCATCACCACGTTGCTAACTGGCGTCACACTAGAAGCACTCTTACTAAAAGCGCTATTATATTTTTGTAAAATTCAGAATTTTTGTTAGATAGTTAGGATTGAAATTTTTTTTTAGCCAAATGGTTTTTGGCTCATTTACTCTCACACTGGTGTGGATGAAACGAATCGTGATTGTGGCACAGCTGTTCGGATGTGGTTGAAATCCGATCTAATATGACCAAATGATGGATCAAATCATCTACTGCGTAGATGACGGTAGCTGACGCACCATAGAACACGGGTCACACTGTCGCTGCCAAAACCTTCAACTTCAGCACTTACTTTGTTGACATGTGGAAGTTGTAGGTTTACATCAAATAAATTTTCTGAGTGGCCAATGTGGAGAGTGATTCACCCAGTTTCTGTTGCTCTAAAATCACTCAGCTGCATGCTTGCAATGACGAAAAAGTGCCAGGAAAACGACACTCAAAAGATGGTCAGAACTTTTCCCAGGTGAAGCCACAGAGTGTAATTCCACACCACCATTCCTTGGCATCACCACCTGGTCGATCACATTCCTTGGCATCACCACCTGGTTGATCACAGACACAATTAGGTCAGTCTTCCCGCTCCACTCCATACAATTGCAGTCGGTTGGTAGTCATAAAGAAATGCTGCACGTCGGCCTGTGAAAACTGGCAGTGGCTGGAAGCGACCTGGGATGTACATGAGCACTGCTATGGACGAAGCACACACCTGAGCTGCTACTGCTGTTGTCTGCGAGGCATCGCGCTGTCGCGATGCCACACGGAGAAGTGGAGTGGAGCGAGCGAGAGGAGTGGCAGGCGGCGAGTCTTGGTCGATCGCGCCCGCGAGTGAGCACTGCAGCTGCAGCAAGCCGAGCTCCGGTGTGCACGGGCGACAAAGTGCTCTCTCCCGAGATCACACCTCTCATCCACGGCAACACGCTGGCGGTGAGCTCGTAGAGCACAGCTGCCGCAGCAGACGAGCTCGGAGTTTGTCCCTCTGCAAATGTTTTGTTGACATAGTTCCGGTTGGTTGAAATTGCTAAAATTGAAGCCGATAGGATCTGCAGTAGTGGGGAATGTTGTGTGCGCACTGGCTGGCACAGTGCAGAGAAATAAATTTTTATTTAACTGTGGTAAATTCCATCAATGACATACACTTGTTATGGTAGTGGGGAGCAATGAGCGCACGCAAGGGTGGTCTGGCCAATACCATCTTGCCAACTTATCTCGCGTCAAGTGCACTACTGCTGCTCTGCACAGAGCTCTGAGCTGGCACGCAGTTTTCTCATCGTGTTGCATGTACTAACGGGACTTAAAAAGTGGTAACCCTTCTTTCATTTCACTGGTGGAAAGTCTGCAGCAAAGTTCAATACAGGCTCCGTTCATAGTTCCGCTCTTGTCTAGTCAGCAGTCCGAAAAAAATTGTTTTTAACAATGTTGGACGCCTCCAAAATAATATTTATAGCATGCACGATACTTTCAAAAAATCATTCCAACATCCTCTGGGATACATTTTCTTTTCGTAAGTAATTATATTGGTAACATACCTGATAGTTTCATCAAAAAATGTGTATTTTCCAAAATGCTGCAATGTAATTCAAGCATCAGGTATGCGACCACCTTAATAAGTAATTATTACAATTAGGGATGGGTCGGTTCGGTTCTTCAGTTCCAATTTATACCGGTTCTTGAGGTTTGACTCGGAACCGGTTTTAGGTTAACAACAACTACTCTGTTCTCGTTTCTAAAAAGCAATAAATTTACTGCATATCTCTGTCCTTACAAAAATAACTATCTCCTGTATAGCTCTCCCTTTTCCCCAAAAATAAAGGAAAAAAATTGTGGGGTGTGCGCCATACATGAAAAAAATAAAGGAGTGGTAGTCGTAAACTGTTTGGTGATCACGCCTCTCCCTTCTTGTCTTTATTACAGGTAAAAGAAGCAAAAATAAAAAGGAAGCAGATCGCCCACTGGAGTTGTTGACACTCTTTTAATGAAAATAGGTTAAAGCCACACCACAATGTTTAGGCTTTTAGCACTGAGAGTTATTTAGTTAAAGTATTTTCCAAACATATCACAATCACCACCTATTAATGAAAAAAAAAAAGGAAAAAAAATTTGTTACATATTTAGTAACCTTAAATAAATTTAATATAAGTTTATCTGTATACATTAAATCTTATCTTCACACTTTGTTATTGTTCTATTCTTCGGTAGGTTAAATAAAACATTTAATGAATTTTTACCTGCATTGGTTGAATGAAGTTGCAAGCAAAATGCAAGTATTCAAAATGGAACGGATATTTAAATTGTAGAATCGGTACCGGAACAGATATTTTTTTTTTATTCGACTCATACCTACTTACAATACAAACACAGTGGCAAGTGAAAACGCATCAAGTATTTTGAAGGATATTAGATTTATTGCTACAGATCATTTGAAGTTTATATACATGAGATACAGGTACATACGTTTATGTAGGCCTCATAAAGTAGGCAGTTGCTCGACAATCACAAACTGAACGCTACACTCCTTAAATAATTTTTACTGTAAAAAAAATATTTTTAATTACAGGTGGAAACTACTACTATTTAGAGATTGGAACAGGACTACGTCATTATGTTTGAAAATAAATTAACTTGGAAATAGCAGTAGCTTAAAAATTCATCTACGTATATATAATAATATATCATTACAAGTGCAGCTGATTTTTAGTGGAAGCCTGTTTAACAAAAATATACACAGCACATTGCGAAAGTACATACATAAATTATACACTTGGAAATCAGGGTATCCGAAAAAAAAATACACTAGTACATGCGAACACTAGTGGCAACAAAAAAAATAAAAACATATTCGTTGCAAGTTATCAAGGTCAGATGGTGGAAAAAAACATCAGTGTGTTGTTCTGTCCATGAAAATACATAACTTAAAGAATTTTCAACCACAGTTTTAGCAACTAGGACTTTACCACAACAATTTGAATAAACCATTTGTACACGTTCATTGTTCATTTGTTATCTGATGGCGTAACCTACATTGCAATATAAAGAACATACAAGCACATAGTCATTTCTGTGCAACTGTCCCATTTTTAGCAATTTTGAATAAATCAATACATGGAGACATCAATATATTTTAATTAAAAATATCTTGTTTAGACTTTTTTCTGGACATATGNCGAATAAATCAATACATGGAGACATCAATATATTTTAATTAAAAATATCTTGTTTAGACTTTTTTCTGGACATATGTTCAATTACATGCTGGAAAACGACATTCAAAATAATATAAGCAATATTTACTTTTGCAAATGTTTAAAGTGAATACAGAAATAACCTTTCACAAGTAAACGTCAATATTTTTACTGGTTCCGCACAATGAACTATTTAAAAAAAATGACATTATATATTCCTACAAGAAGAAACCAAGCGAAGAGTTTCCGAAATACATAAACATTACATTAGAATGGCCATATATTTTAAAGCCAAGTTATTAAACAAACAATATAATGGTCCTCGCACTAAGAATAAAAACAAGAAACTAACATCAAGAGAAGCTTTAAAACACTGAGCAGAATGTCAGAAAGGAAGTAACTGCAGAAATTTGGAAGTGTGAATACACAAAATACAAATATTACGCACGTTTCACAAAGAAAAGAGAACCATTCTGCAGCATAACTGCCTCTGTAAAAACATCTCCTTGAACTTTGAATTTTTACAAACACAATGAAATTTGTTGTTACAACTTCTATTGCAACTATTTTTAATACATGTTAACATTTTCTTTTGCTTAGACATACTACACACAAGAAATGACCCATTCATATTGGTTCATCTAAAATTATAATTTGTATCACTCTCAAGTCATACTCGTGGTGTAAAAAAAATATAAATAATTTATTTGAAGTTTACAGATTACGCTTTGTATTGTACAGTTACACAGAAAGAATTGGAGTATTCCGATTGTAATGCGTTAAAAAAATCTTTGATTTACTCTTCGCAAGACGTATGCTCGGTAGCTTTGGCAACGTCCTCTTAAATATAACCTCAAAAAAAAAGTTTTGCACCACTTGTAATTGCAAGTGGTTGTATATGTAGGACGTTGGCTGTCCCAAAATACTTTGAGTAACTGTTTTATTTTCTCTCGGCAGCATCCCAAGACTGCAGGGTAATTACTCCGAGCATCTTGCGAGGGTAACACTTTTACAAACACTTTTCCAGTTAATAACTAAGGGTAAACTGAAAATGGCGGAAAGTTAAGGAGAATTAAACAAATAGAATTTAAATGTGGACATTCTGGACGGACACACGTACACAAATGTGCGTGCGCGCGGTAATTATAAATGAAAAGTGATAAAAATTCATATTTTTATTTAAAAGTTCACTTCTATGAAGGTTGCATTTAGTGATGTAGTGTAAATTATTTTTTTGTAAATAAAGCTGTTTATGTATAACACTAATTTTTTTGTGAAAGATAGGATTTTGGGAAAGTGATATATAATCAGCATATATTTGTAAACACAGAATGCTATTTAAATCACGCTCATTCCAAAACCACGCTTACTCTTACTTTCCTCAGCTGTTACTCTACTTTACTCTCGGAGTAATGTTTTGGAAAGCTGCCCATAAGCAACTTGGCGACTCACAAATCCCAGTGATACAAAACTTTACGCTCTTCAAACCATTTGTGCCTGTTGCCTATCATCTTGAGTGCTGCCGACACATGCAAAAGAACATAAGTAGCAGACATGGTGCATAAACCAGGCAATGTAATAGCAGACAATCACACTGTCACCTGAAAAGCAAGTGTGCTGCGTAACTAGGAAAGTAAGGTCTGGTAACACGAACAATTTCACATCTGTTGGAATGCTTTTCACCTTTATACAGCCAACACTTCAGCAACCAGATTTCACGCTATCCCGTGCCGCAATGAGCTTCACCAGTACAGTGATGTCTTTCATTTCTGCACGATAAACTTACATCACCAATCATTGCATTCACTAGAGAAAGAAGCGGTAGACGACATTTTGCAATTTGTATCGCAAACTTCTTGCAGCATTGAGAAGNACGATAAACTTACATCACCAATCATTGCATTCACTAGAGAAAGAAGCGGTAGACGACATTTTGCAATTTGTATCGCAGCATCGAGAATNTCGCAAACTTCTTGCAGCATTGAGAAGGTGGTTTCCAAGTTGCTGCACTGGACTGCGCTCAGTTTTCCACGTTCAGAGCGAGTGTTGCAGTTCGAGTGTAAATTAAGCAAACAAGAACCTGCTTTGGCAGCAATCGGGCAATAATTACACTTTTCTAGCTTTCAGGGTGCACACCCAATGCAGTCGATTGGAATATGCCGTAAGGCTCACAAAGCCCTAGCCTGCAACTGCATTTGTCGCGAGAGTACTCTGACTTTAGAAGTCTGCCTTCCATTGAAGTACAATGAATAAGGGTCAGGCGTCCACCCACAGAGAATTTTCCTCTGGGTGAAGGAAAAATGTAAATAATTGGCTACCCTGCAAAAGTTGTTAGTTGTGTGAATGCAGCACAATGTAATTACGAGCGTATGCATTTTTGAATTTCAATTTTCAAGTTTGCGAACTGGCAATAACATATCTTTGTCAAGTGACAATACGTTAAAATAAAAGTATTTGTGTGTTTGTAACGTGAACTCATGTGAAGTCAATAGCGTGTATCGCGAGAAATATCGAGGGGCTGAATAAACTGTTGGCCCTGCTTGCTTGGTCTGTTGCAGTGTAATTTAATTTGACTTCAATGACATCACATTCGTTCTGTCAGCGGTGGAAAAAATGGTATTGGTAGGTTTCACTCCTAAAATAGGCCAGGAAAAATGCTAAGATTCTGACTAGAAAACAGGGAAAAGTCGGGGAATTCCAAAAAGGAATTTCAGTTGACCCCCTGGAGGGATAAAGTAGTATGAATGTAAGCTGCACAGTAAATTAACAAATCAGTTCAAACACCGAGCTGCCTAGTTTAGCATAAAGTAAGCTCACTGTTTACGTACATGCCACGGATGTGCAAACCGTTCGAAAATATGAGTCAAGAAATAAAATTTGTAACTTGGCTCAATGCCACTCTAATTCTTTTAAAATCTGAGTCAGTATTTTCTTGAGCTAGTAATTTATTTCCACGACCATAAATTGAATACACAGAACAACACACACAAAAATAGTCTATCCCAGCATCAATAAAATTTCACAGAACGCATAGCATAAACACCAGTCTTCGGAAACACGAGATTTTTCACATCACTTTTCTTCTAATTACCCCCGTGGTAATTTTGCACCTTGTATATCACTCTATAAAGCATAATGTTTTACTGTTTGCTTATTATCTTGTTTATTTTTCAACATATGAACATTCGTCCTCAAAATTGATGTACAGAAATTATTGTTGTTGATAAAACAAAGCTAGGAAGATGGCAGGCCTGCACCGTAGGTCAACGTTTGTTTGGCACGGATATTTTATTATTTATTATTCAGTGAGCAATGTGGCAGTGAAACACAAGGCACATGACTTGAAAAGACAACTCGACTCGACTTCTTTCCAAGTCAAAGCATCATGATTCCCAGCCAGTCCCAGATATGGGTGAGCGTGGTGATGAAATTGCACATTCGACTCTTATCCAGTACTTCACCACGATACATCTGAAGAGTATCAAAAATATATATACAAGTTAAATAAATAATAATAATATTTCCATGTCTTAGATATTGCCCTAACAGTGAGTCATATATTTTATGATGTCATTTACGACATTCATTCCTCTAAGGAATCAAAAGAAACAGCAATTTAATTTTCAGTTTTACATTGAAATTAAATGATTAAAAATAATTTAAAAGACACAATATCTCGTAAGTTTAAAAGAAGAAAATTTTATACATGTTTTGTTGATACAAATTCTCTATATGTAATATATTGTTTGAAAATATGTACTAGAATATCAGAAGTTACGATTTATACCACACATGTTACATTAATCTGTGATTTTACAATTTAATGTGAAGGAAGGTAATCTCATTATTACTTATTTTTTAATTTAAGCATTTGTGATAAAGTTGTTTCTAGTAGAAGTCAGTTACAATTTTTCAAAGACGTTGCCAAACATCATCTTTGAATTATGGAAGGAGAGTTTTCGTTTGACAGACCTGGTAAGAGGGACATGAAGGGAGCTGCTCTTGTATATTTGGAAGAAATTGACGCCCAAATATGTGTTAAGTGGTCAAAATGGACACATCAAGATACGTGGGCAAAATGACCATGCAGGCAAAACTTGAGAAGAGTCCTAAAACTGTACAATTTAACAAGAGGAAAATAAATTGTAAATTTTTCCCATCTATTTCCTCTCCAGGTATACGGTATTACTAACTGACCTTGGTTAACAAGCTGCATCACTCACACATTGCACCACATATTTTATTTATAATTCTAATTGTTTAGTGAAACATCAACACCTAAGTTCATGCCCTGTTAAGAATTAACTGTTTCTACCTATTGAAGCTAGACTTTAAAATGGCAAAATTTTTAATTCAGAACGTTTAATTATAATTTTAATTCGACCCAGGCATTACTAGGCATTATCAACCAAATAAGTAATCCAAATAAATGAAACAAAAATTAACAACATGAGATGCAAATTAAATATTTGTATAGTTGAAAAGGGTAACACAAATGTGCAACGTTTTTTTATTTCTCCAAAAACCTCAGTAAATACAAATCACTTTAAGCATGCGGGAACCCTCCAGCCAAGAGGAATATAACGCAGTGCACCCGGCAGAAACGCGAGTTGTCCACGTAGCTCGCCTCAGCACCAGTCGTGCTAAGGCGCTCTACTGCACAGCCTCAGTACTCCTCAGGACTCTCCTAGACCTCCCAGTCTTCTACCAGTTCTTCAGCCGACGACGCCTTCCCTAACACAGCAGCCGAAGAGTCGTCGCTACCCCCGACACTTGCCGTCGAGTCTCACCCGAGACGTACACAACACGTGGTGCCCTGGGTCCCTTTAGGACTACCCGCCTTAATTAGAGTTTGGAACATTATCAATATATATTCGGTACGAGAAATGGCACTCCATAATAAAGTACGAGTTTATTAAATAGAAAGAAACATATTACAGTACTGTGTGGCCTCGTCGCTCACCCTTGGTGGGAATGGCAGNATAAGCTGGTGTGACAAGGGGCCTCACTACCCTGGTAACGTTGGCTGGCCGGACGAAGGTAGGCGTCTCCTTCGGCGGTGTGGGCGGCAGCGGAGATACTGCACGTGGCACGTGCCAGAGGAGGTTCGAGGTGGAGCTTGATGAGCTGGTGGCAGACCCTCTCTGATGTGCAACCTCCTCTTTCTTCCTGGAGTATACCTGGTTGCCTACTGGACCGCTTTCCCTCAATACCCCAGCCCGAGCTAGTCCCTGCTTGGCAGCTTAGCCCGCCCAGCCCTATAATGAGGAGTCATAAGGTGGTAGAGGGTAAACAGGTTGATAGCTGGTGACCAGTAAGGGGTAGATACAGCCTGCTGGAGTGAAGGATGCGGAGATATGGTGGTGTTGGAGGGCTGTACTACTGGTCTCCAGTCCAGCGACGTGGTCTGACCCGGGCACTTACTGGGAGGTGATAGTCCAAGAAGCAACTGCCCTAGTGAGGCCCAGGAAGGCAAGCTTCCTAACCTGCAATTCGAGACAGCTATCAATAGGAGAGAAAAAGGAGCAAGGTTTCGGTTCATGGCTAGCCCTAGAAGAGTCTTACTAGGACAGGTGATGAACCGGAAACAGGAAGGACAAGGCATAGGGAATACAGAGTGCTGGAAGAGAAACTCGTCAGATTTATGCCTGTTTTATTGATTGCTCAATCAAACACACATAAGCCCACCTGTACCCTGACTGAGGCTTGAAGGGCCGGTCCTAAGTTGCCGACTGGTATCTTACCTAGTTTCGGAAGACGTAGCAGCACGGGGGGTGAGGGTGACCAAGTCAGCGTTAATCGTACACATGAAAGCTGTAGGCGAGCTACAAGGTAGCTGGAAGCACGGCGGCTTCGGTATGCTGGTGGGCAGCATGGTGTTGTCGTGCAGAGAACAACTCTCGACTGGACTGCGAAAGGCAGTGGCAACTTGAAAAAGCCTGTGGTTCTCAGGCAACGTGACGTTCTGCTGCTAGACTGGCGTGAGACAGCCGTCGGTATGCTCTCGGGCAGAGCAACACCGAGCAAGTGGACTGGCGCGAGACAGCCTCAAACTGAGGACTGCAGTCCTATTTATACCAGGCGCACAGGGCCAGTGCGGGGGTTGCGGAGAGAGAGAGACGCGAAGGAGAGAAGAGAGTATCTGAGAGTGGCACAGTGATGCGAGACGGGTTCCAGCACAGCAGGCAGCAACAGCGGGCAGGCCATCCCTGACTTGGAAGGCGCCCTGTGGCATGTACAATGTAACGGCTCTTCTTAGGAGGGGGCCGCGGCTGTGGCGAGGCTAGACGAGAGAATGACATCGCTCGTGGCATGTCAACTGTAGTTGGCAATCTGGACAAATTGCAAATTCAGATTACTATGGACTGAATGAGAGGGGTAGCACTATACCCACATGTAGTACATTACCAGATACAAGCTGTGATTTCATTTAGGTTGTCACATGAGAAGTTAGTTAATGAGAAATTATTATGGGCATAAAACACTTTTCATTATAAGGGTTTAAAAATATGTGTCGCACAATATGTAGTCTCTGCGGTTATACTACGGTACAATATTGTGATCCTGTATTGATTTCATATTTGCAATACATAAACAGTGACTGATTTTCATCACTTTGTAAGACTGATATATTTCATCAACACTGATGTGATTAGAATACATCTTACCAATATTTACACATGTATACACAGTGCTACGTACGGCCTTCGAGCAGTCAGGTCAGGTCAGGCTTTTCAACACTAGTGTCGTGCCTTGACAACTAGGATCAAAGAAGATGGTACAGAAAAATTACTATAACAATTATGTAGTAATAATTAAAAAGAAAAGGACAGAGTGGTAAGTTTGTTACCTGGCTAAATTTCACAAACAGAAGACTTTTAGAAAATATGAACGTTTTGTGTTTACATTTCACATCGTTTTCTGCACCCTCAACTTTACGGCAGGCGAAACAAGCTAACTTCATTTTTAATTATAATAACCATGTACACTGTCAGAAATGTAGAACATTATTTCCTTGCAACAGTAATAAGAAGTACTTTAAACATAGAAACATATACTGTAGTTTCACCATTTGTCAGTGGCAGGAGCAGGTAAATGTTTGAAACAGTCGTGCGATGTATGTGTTATCCACAACAAATGCTCTATAATAAAACTTGTGAGAATAATATTATTAGTAATCATACAACCTACATTACTTATAATTTTCCCCTACAAAAATATAACAAAATATAAAAACAGCATACATAACGAACTATATACAAACTTTCAAAAAAAAAAAAAAAAGAGGTTTATATTGAACTGTGATGCAGTGTCATGTCCTTAACTGTGAGATGCTCAGCATCATGGTGCCGAGATTCAAGAAACTCCTAAATGAGGAGCTACGTCTTTTTTGAATCAAATAATGGCTGTGGCAAACATTTGTGTGCGAGTACCTAACAATTGGGTTTCTCTATCTGGCAAGGCATGCAGTGAATAATTACAAACTAATCAAAAACAAATTAAATAATTAGACTTTGAAAAAGAAAGTAAGAGCGTAACACGAATGCACTCCCTCTCCCACTTGGTCACTTTGCAGTCGACAAGACAGCACTGGTCAGTCGTGGGTTTTCCTCGCGTGCAGTCAAGGAATGCCTTCTGGTCGAGGCTGACTCGGTGTCGCATGGTGAAGTGTGCCGTGACGAGTGCTAGTGGGCGTCGTCGGCCTCGGCAGTCCCCAGCAGAGCCTGTATCCGCTTCACGCACAGCATGGACCCGCTGTGAGCCTCCTTGCTCAACTGCACATGCAAACAAGTCACTGTCGTCGGTCACCAGAGCTGCTTCACGCACAGTTGCAACGCAAGTGAAACCACTTTGACGCAAACCATCAAGGGACCTGAATTTTGGCAGTATGTAATAAGGAAGTTTGTATTTACCAAGTGTTTGTAACATAATTATTAAAGAATATTTTGAAAAGTTTAAATGTTGATTCTGTAATTCAACATATTGTAAAATAAGGCATTCTTATCACCAGTGTGACTTGTTACCAGTGTACTTAAAATAACATCATAAACAAATTAACAAACACTTTTTATTAAATAATACCAATTAACATTACATTTTTTCATCTCACTCCAAGGGGAAAGAAGAAAACTTTGTATTAATGAGAACTTTACATTGAAAAGATTTTTATTAATGAGGTTTCATTGTAGCAGTATTAAAATTTTAACTAAATTTTTCACACAAGAATTAGTAACTCTCAGCCATTTTTAATTATTAATAAAAAAAAACTCAAAACAAATAACTTTATTTAAAAAATATAAATAAAATGAAACTTGTGCAGTTTGCTGTTCCTGAAAATAGTCTACAAGTCTGAAGAATCCCATTCTTTAGTTGCATAGCTCTTTCTCTAATAACACTAATTATACTTCTATACCCACCAGTCTAAGAAAAAAACGTATTTGGCTGCTAACGAAAATTTCTGGCTGCACAATAACTACACAGCAGGTTTAAATTTCCAGCACATGTCTCTCCTGATCCTACATGTCCCGGTGTACCGATGGCGCCGAGAGGCGAGAATGGAACGTGAGGCAGAGCAACTCACCATGCAGAGGTTGAGGAAGCCGTGGGGCAGGCCGTCGACGATGTCCATAGTGACGGACACGCCGAGTTGGTTTAGCTTCTTGCCGAACATAATGCAGTCATCGAGACACGGGTCCAGCTGGAGGGACTGCGGACAACCCCCACTCAGCGCAAGCCACACACACATGCACGTTCTCTCCTGCCAGGTGCAGGGTCAGCATGGATGGTGCAGGGCAAGGCCAGCTGTTGTACTCCAGGGACACACAAGGAAGGGAATGGGAGCCCACCGACGAAACATTCACTGTTTGTCCCACAACACAAATAACAATCCTCATCAAAGCAATTCCTGGTCTCCCATAGTCTGGGACTGAGTCACATATGTACAGCGTGTAATAACTCACATACACTACGTTGGACAAACACACTTTCCACGCGGTTGTGTGGTCGTAACATTTCACTTGCTGAGCCGGTTTCTTAAAAAGGCGAATGGTGGCACACCGCAGTCTGTTGAGCGGTGGTTGGCAATCTGTGAACCTAGCGGCCGGGAGGTGAACTAGGGTCAGGCAGTAAATTATTAATGTTTAGGCCGGGTGGCTGTCTGGATTGGTAGGCCAGTTCCCAACGTTGCAGTTCCCCACTACTATTAGGAGGCAGGGCCCTCACCACTCTGGTTGTGAAACAGGAGTCAAAGCTTTGTTTGTGAGATGATGCATGTGCTGCAACTGGCTTCTCCTGCAAATTCACATTCACCCCAGCCGTGCCGTGTTTGGCGTCTGCTCCGTGGCCATTCATCCTCTGTCCGAGTGCGTTGGTGGCAAGGCCAATGTAATCTGCATGTAGTGAACGCACTGTAGCTGGTAGATAAGGTTTCCTGTTACACAGTAGCAGCTGTCTCAGAAGGTAAAGTTTGGTCGGTGAGCCTGCTGTTGAAAGTGGAAGGTTGGTGCGTACCACACCAGTTACACGTGATTGATGGGCGAGCTGTCTCCCTGTCAATGTGAATTTGATTCATGGTGGAATGACACATACTGGAACGAAAAGCAGATCGTAACAGGACTTTTGAAATGCTCATTAATGACAAACAGCCTACAGATAAAGGGACTATACACAACATGGATACGGTCCACAGATCAGAATGTAATTACTGGTGTGCCAAAGGTCCCACGTTCAATTTCTGGTGTAGAGTTTGTTGCTGGGTGTTCTGTCCTTGTAACAGCAAAGAGCAACAGCAAGTCATCTAGTCCTGCAAACCTTGTGTGCCAAGGATTTCACAATTACCACATACCTGATGCCACAATGCTCAATTAATTCGGAAAAATTCAATAAAATTATTTGAGGTAATATCAGGGTCCCGTGATTGGTTCAGTGGGTGACCAGCTGCATTCTCCCATGTGAAGGTTTGCAGTTCACGCCCTGGTGCCAACAATCCAGGAAAAATTTCTTGATGGAGAGAGTAGTACGTGCAGTGTAGCAGAAACGGCATATAACGGTGGATTTCAGACGCGAGTCTTCCACCCACCATCTTCATCCTGCATCCTTATCCCATCTCACATTGCTCATTGCCAAGTACGGTAAGGACGGTTGCACCTAGCCCAGAGCAATACCCATCCATGCTGACCCTGCCTCAAACACTAACAACATGCATTTTCTCAATTTGTTCAAGACAATATCTATGTTCAATAAAGTTTTTAATGATAAATCTCTTAATACAGAAAACATGAAAAGGTGCACAATAAAGTTATTTATTTTAAAACCTCGCACACAATAACTACATAATTATTGTTGTAAGTGAGTTTCATCTCATTGTTTTTTTAAATAATCCTTACTAACACTGTAATTTCAGGAATGGCCTAATTTACGGTTATGGTAAGCCTGGTGAATGCTGGATATCAATTCTAATTATAATCATTGTAACTGATCTACAATTTACCATTAATAATTTTAAACGTTAATAGTAATTGTGTAAATGCAAATTGTTCAAATAATGGCAAAACTACCAGTTATAACCACTCCTATCATTCATTCATTCATGTTGAAAATGTTTACATGTCTTCCAAAACAACACGGAGAAAACATCCACTGTAACGATACTGTTTATGAACCATTTTCAAAAGAAGGCTCTCAAAGTGGTGCAGTCAACACGGAATGTTGAAGGGACAATTCTGTTCAAGGAGTGAACGGTAGAATGTTTGTCGGCTGCGCCCTTGTCCATTTCAGAGTTCAAACAAAAAATACACACTATTTTGCCACAACAGCTGTCAGTCACGTGGCTTCGAGTAATGGTTCGCAGACTTAACTACGTGACAGTCAGTCCTCCCATCTTCGCCCACACCATCCACATGACTTACCCTTAAGAACCTACCCCGAGGTCGGAAGGGCTTCCCCCAAATTGATGATAAAGGCCAAGTACCGTAAATAGCTAATAACCAAAACTTTGTGATTTGAAATGTTAGCAAATTTGTTCTGACAAAGTCCTGACACAATCAGGATATATTAGAGTTACATAAAATATTCTTTCTTATCACCTGTTTTTCGCAAAAAAATATCTACGATTAGTTGTGCTACAAAACACTTCAGTTTATATTCACATTCGTGATTGGAATATTATAATTGTCACCTACCATGGGTATCTGCTTGTGAATTACAGACGTTCAGAGTTGGAGTAACATAGTTCTGATTGGCACAGTCAGGTGAAAAAATGTCTTCTCATGAAGACATGAGGCCAATAACCAAAGGAAAGTTGCAATTGTGTATGTAGAATATTGAAATCTAGCTCGTGCGTAAATCTTTTGAGTAAAAAAATGGTGACTCTACATACAAGGCTTGCATCAATTGCAAAACAGAACCTAAACATCCACTTTGCTTAAGTCTACTGATGTAGATAGTTGAACCACTGATAGGGAGACATGCAGGACACAGTAACCAGTCTGCATTACGTGCAGTCAGTGGCGCCAACTCACCAGGATGGAGGTGGGGGGAAACTGTCGCAGGACGTCGTCGCTGGCCCAGTACGGGGACAGGTAGGGGTCCTTAGGCACCTGGAAGCGGAACTCCTCCGAGGGGCTGCGGTGGTTCAGAGCGTCCAGCTGGGCCGTCGGGGAAAGGCTCGGCACTCTGTTGCACATACAGACCACACGTACACTTACCCCGCAGACAACCGTCTACAACCAGACTTGTAACAAACAAAATTCCAATACCAGAGGGTCAACAAAATATTTTAAACAGGGTAGACTTTGCTGTGATTTCACATTTTATTCCTAGGAAACGTGATAACAAAATTAAACCCCAAAATATAAAAAATTTGTCTTATTTCATAAACAGTATTTTACATTAATTTCTTTAATGGCAGGCACAGCTAAATTCGGTCCAAAACAATATGTCATATTAAACATGCATTAGGAATAAATTTTTGGGATATCATAAAAAAAAACATACGTATCATAGTGAGTTATAGAAAACATTGCAACAGAAAAGTGGCCAAAGTGGAATAACTTGGTAGTGGAAACATTTTAGTAGGACTTTGCTGTTCATGGTTAATTGAGCACTTTAGCAATCAACCTTTGAAAAATGTCACTGCCCCTACCTGCATATGTTTTAATGGGCACACTGAATGGTAAGTACTCAGTAAATTTGTTGATGATGGAAGGAAAATAGTTCCAGGTTTTAATGTTGAATTGAAAGTGTTATGTTGACGTGCCACGGATGACGTCGCAATCTGCTCTAGCCTCCGCCACAGCCGTGGCCCCCTCGGAGAAGAGACGTAGCCGCCACACGCCACAGAGCGCATCGCCCGAGATTGCAGAAGTACCGCATTTGCCTCCTGTCAACCCGCTCAATGCAGAAGGCCTGCTAACCCCTCTGGGCAGGCAGCTAAGCGGAAGCAAGCCACCATTCCTGCCGCCTTCGCTTCGCTTCTCTCTCCCACACCGCTAGCCCCGCGCTGGCCCTATGGACTGGGTATATATAAGGCTTGCAGTCCTAAATTCGAGGCTGACTCGTACGGCTGTCTCGCAGAACGCCATTCTGCCCGGCCGCATCCAGACTACTTAAACCACTAACTGACTCTATCAGCTTACTCACAGAACGTCACTCTGCCCGGACACGCTCCAACACCGCTAGCATCTTGTTCCGGATGAATCGCTGCCCGTCAGTATATTCACTTGTCTTCAGTCAGCTACGTCATCAGATTAACCCAACAGCTGTCTCACAGCTCACGACGCCGTAGCCAGTACGAGTCCGAGTATTCGCAGACTTAGGGTTGGCATCCTAGGTTGGCCCCTCAGGTCACAGTCAGGGTACAGGCTGGAATATCACTGTTCCATTAATAGTAAAAATGTGTAAATTCGATTATCCTGGTTTTTAAAATACAAATTCGGTTATTAGTGTTTTCTCTGGTCCCGATTAACTCTGTTAATCTGGAGTTTCCTGTACTATATATTAACTTAATTTTAGTAAAGTTGTATTTTTTTTATAGCAAATAACATTTAATTTCATTAAAAGCCTTAGTATTTCAGTATTTACTACACAGGTTTTGTCAAAAGTATAACACTATATATGATAATACAATACAAAATTAAAATACAATTAAGAAATTTTTTTAATGAAGTAAAGGAAAATAAAAATGTAAGATTTCTTATAGAAAAAATATATTTAATTAAATGCAATAAATTACTTCTTATTCTTCCCTTCTCCTTCAATTAAATTGGCTGAAGACCTTATGTAAATTACACAAAATAAAATATCGCAATATCCTACATGTCTACACGTCGAGAATACTCCTACACGACACGTCAAGGACCATGGACCGTTTCATAAAAAAATACACCTTTCATTCCGATACGTACATACATACATGTTCACTACACACAAGGTTTTTCATCTAAATCCAACCTTTAATGTAACATATGAAGGAAGAATACACAACATGCCTCAGTATAGCTATCAAAAAGTGCTCAGTTTACTATGAACAGCCTATAAAATATAAATAGTTATTTTAAGAAGCAAACAAAAAAGATGCATGCGAACATATTTGCTAGGCGACTAAGAAATAGCAACGAGTGAGGGGGGGACGTGATTAGTATCAAGTGTTTCCAATAATAGAAAACATCTGGTTGGTAGGGAGGGTGATAGTTGGTAGGGAGGGTGAAGAGTGCTGGCTCCTGTTTACTGACACAAGAGTGAGATAAACAGAGAGAGACACACATTAGTAACTACGTAAAATCAGAAGTACATGGAAAAAAAAAGTGAATAGCTACAAGATTTTTTTGTGAGAGAGAAAAAAATTAACTGCATTTCTTTTTTCTATGTTCCCATATTCCATCTCCTTCCAATACCTTCTCGCACCTAAAAATTAAATTCTGTTTGCTTAACCGCCCTTTTTTTTCCACACCAACCTAATCTATCCTGAAGCAGAAACTATGACTCTCGCAGCAGGGTGGCATCTGGGCCTGTCCTCTTCAAAGAATGGAAACATGGCAGTTAACTGCTTCGGACAAAAACTGCACACACTGCCGCCCGAAACGAGAAGTTGGCAACTGTTTCTACGATGCCAGCCTCGAGGACACCTACACGACGGCAGCCTCGAGGACACCTACACGACGGCAGCCTCGAGGACACCTACACGATTGCAGCCTCGAGGACACCTACACGACGGCAGCCTCGAGGACACCTACACGATGGCAGCATTACACAACAGTTTTCTCATGTTTGCAAGCAGTGTCTGCACATTCCTTGTTCCAAATACATTTATCAGTGATATTTGGGGTTTATTAAAAGGTGGTGCAATAAGCAAGCCAAATACAAAATGATATGAGAAAATGGCATACGAGGAAACAAACTGTGGGGTCTCTTTTAACACTTTTTAAAAGAAGTTTCTCAGGACCATGCAAAATAATTGATTGAAAAAGAGGAAGCGATGCAGCAGTTTTACTGTACGGTATTATTTTATACATGATTCACATGGGGGTAACATGAAGATGCTCACGAATTCTGTCTGTGCTGCCAGCAGGTAGTGGCGGGCTCTTCGCCTGGCTTTTTGCTCGCAGAGAAGCTGAGCGTGTTGGCAACACTGCTGGTGAAGTTGTTGACGGCGCGGCCCAACCTGGCCGTGAGGCCTAGCTCGCGGGGTACCTCAAACAGCACTTGCTCATCCTCGCTGGGCTCAGTCTTCAGCACGGGCACCTTCCTGCCTTCCGAGTCCGTGTCGGAGTCGAGCACGTAGCGATCGAGCACGTTGTTACGAGGCGCCTTGGGGCGGGGCGTGGCCGTATCCGCCTCGGGCTGCGCCGACGACCGATCCCCGGGGCTCTGGTCTGCCTCGGGCCTCGACTGCAGGGAGGCCAGGGACACGGTGGTGAGCGTGTCGGAGCCACCCTCCGACATGGGGCTCTTGTGTGCGGCCAGCTCCAGCAGGTCGCTCTCGGACACCTCCTCGAAGGACTCGGTGTCGCTGCCCCGCTGGCGTCCCTTCCCGCTCAGCGAGGTGGTGTGTGAGCCCTCCTCCACCGACTGCTTGCCGCTCTCGTCCTCCGGGCACGCGTACGCTGCACAACACATAGCCCCTGCTTCACATTTCACTATCAACACTGTGTTTATTGGTACATACTGAACACAATTTCTAGAGTGGTATGATGTCAGCTGGTAGGGTATGTCCTTTCCACCCCTAACCTAGCAATTTTTTGAAGTTTTCTGCTAGATGAAACATCTATGGTCAAATAGAGGTTACGCCAAAGGCTGATATGTCATTTTGGTGGTTTGTGAAATATTACAAGGGTCCAAAAATTATAAACATTGTTTTTTTACAATTCTGTGGCATGGTATAACATGATATACTATCTTGTAATACCTTCAGCACATTTATGTTACAAACACCATATACATTTTATTGAATATATAATACATTAATACAATAAAATTCTGATTTTTATGGCCCATAGCAATCTGGATATCATGCCAGACCTTGCTAAGATTATCCAGGTTGTTGGAAAGTCTGAATGCCTATCACTTCATCCTTGGAAACAATTTACATGCTAATTTGGACGGTTGCCTAATTTAGGCCAGTTCCGAGGGAAGGGTTTAGTAACTCACTACTCATAGAAGGAATCAAACACCTGGACCCGGGAACCTCAGCCTGACCACACTGAGAGCACGTGAACAGGAATGTACAGTAGATAGAAGTGGTCCCATGAGGCAGTAATGTTACAGAGCTCAAGGCAAACGCACAGTGTGGGGAAGAATTCCTTCTTTTCAGAATTATTCTGACAAACGCTCAGCATTCTGTAACAGTTACAAAAGAACAATATCTTAATTGATGGATGGAGCAATTTGAGAGACGGGTTGTGGAAGGAAGGCTTGGTCGGAACAGCATCCTCGACGCAGCATCCTCGCCGCAGCACCCTCGATGCAGCATCCTCGCCGCAGTACCCTCAACGCAGTACCCTCGAAGCAGTATCCTCGACGCAGCATCCTCGACGCAGCACCCTCGACGCAGTACCCTCGACGCAGCACCCTCGACGCAGCACCCTCGACGCAGCATCCTCGCCGCAGTACCCTCGACGCAGTACCCTCGATGCATCATCCTCGACACAGTACCGTGGTCAGCACAGGGATACTACATGCTGATGACTGTGATGATTATTACATATTATTTACTACAACCTATGGAGTTTATTTCTCATAAAACACTTGTGAAACCTCTGCATAATTTCTTGCCTCCACACATTCAGTATCAATGAGTCATGTCAATCAACTGGCTCTGTGGATTTGTTACAAGCGCAGTTACTATCATGCCAGTTTTAACTCTCTTGTGTATCAAATATAGTAGAACCCCTTTTATTACCCCCTGTGATTTTACACTTTCTTGCATTCTGCATCTACTTTATTTGGTCCCACATACAGTTGTTTTACAGCATAAATTTCCCTCTTTGTACTTACCTGCATTCAGCAATAATATTTCCTGGTCCCTTGAAAAGTGTACAAAAGAGGTTTCACTTTGCGTGCAAACCACTCCGAGTATATATGATAGCCCTTAAGGGCTCTGCCTGGCTGGGACACCAAGTCCACTGCAGAGGTGCGGTAGAAAACACGCAATAAAAAAATGGTTGGATATTTTGTAGTGGTGCCTGTATACAAAAAACATTTAAGAAACGTTTCACGCGTACACGTAAGTTCCAGTACTCATTTCAACTCCAACGATAATTTGAAAATGCATGCATGAAAATTACTAAAACAGGTGTTTTCAGAATAAGTTTTAGCTGCTAAATTTTCTACATATTATATACAACATTTAGAGTTGTCTTTAGACATGCATTATACTTTTATCTTTATTAGCGCGCTGCAAACATGCAGGGTCCTGCTTACAATCACGCTCAGGTGAGTCGCTAATGGAAAGGCTGCACGCCAGTTGAGCGCCTCTAACGTAGATACGCTGAAGCAAGTGTTGGCTATAGAGACCACGTGTTTCGAGGGCTACAACATGCAAAACAGCTGCAGGTAGGCGCGCACTTGACTCGGAGGTCACGGAGAGCGTGAAGGGAGGGACGCACCTTTGAGGCAGCGCATCATGAAGCCGAAGGGCAGGAGGGGGTCCATGATGCACAGCAGGCGGGACGGCGAAGGTATGAACGACACCAGCACAGGCACGTACGCGAGGAAGAGCCCATCCGGCCGCCGCAGGCCCAGCTCTATGCACTTCATTGTCACCCCCAGGTTCAGGTTGGCTCCCGCAGAGTCCCCTGCAACACATGCCAACTAGACACATCCCCAACAACGGCAATCTTTAGTCTTTCTTTTATTAATGACTTTACGCAGCTGCCTAATGTAAGACCGGCTGAGTGTACGGTAGGGTTTACTTTTCACATTTTAAATTATTTTACATTTATCTCTGCCACCTTCCACGATATCACTTTCGAACAGAAAACACTGTGTCAATCTTTGCCTAAACCACATTTCTACAAATGTTTTTGCAAAATTTGTAATGCTGTAAAAATTGCATGTAAATTAAGATTTATAGATGAAACGAAAACACAAATTTGTATTCATTTACTCCTACTTGCTCTCTTATAGCATGGTTCTTATTTTAAGGGCACAAAGTGTTTTTTGTTTGAAAGCAATTGTTTGGACTAGTGACCTTGTAAATATGGATTGGTTAGAATATTAGATCAGTAGTAATTTGACGGCAGAACTTTGTGTAGTTTGTATGCGGGACCCATTTTAAATTTTCACCATGCCCGACTTGGTACGCTTTCATCTATCATCAATGCTGTCTCAAGGGTTGGCGGTCCTGAGCTACAAGAAGAAGAGAGCAGTTTCGTGTTGGACATCATGGCGATAAGTTGAATCGTGTGCAGCTGCGGTGGCGGTGTTGTAATTATAGCTCCCGTGTTTTTGAACAACAAAGTGGAAAATAGCTTCCGGTAGGCCACCACCTCAACTACGAATGTCTACAGAGAGAGAGAGAATGCTTCAGGCCAGAGAGGGATGGTGGTCCCAGGAGCTAGCAAATGCAGAACTTACCCACAAGCACGATCTTCTCCGCGGTGGTGCCGAGGAGGTGGGCGTTGTTGAGTGCCCAGCAGTAGGCGTAGAGCACCTCCTGCAGGGCACGGGGGAATGGGGCGCGCGGGGCCAGCGAGTAGTCCACGGAGAGCACTGGCACGCCCAGCTGGCATGCCCACTCCCGCAGGTACATCTCGTGGGAGCGTGAGCTCTGGGACACGAAGCCACCACCGTGGCAGTGCAGCAACAACACGGGGGACGGTGGGAGGATCGGCTGCCCTTTCACTTCTTTCCCTTCCCCCATCTCCTGGATCAGACAGGCATCACACAACACACACCGTCACAATCCACACCACTTCTAACACTACGTTGCCTCACTGCACTGTCAACACTACTAACTTTCTTCCTAGATGTTTGGTTGTCTTCATATTAATTTAATATTTTAGAATTATTGTGCTGTACTTATAGATTTATAACAGTATTTAACTATTAGAAAAATCATATTTCACCTTAGCTCAGCCACCAGTAAGGGCAATTAATAATTTCATTAGACCATCCCTACTGCAAAACTTATTACTGTCCTGTGAGGTGCAAACATTTCAATTATATATGCTTAAATTTCTTAAATTCTTTGCTAAGCATAACCCATACTGATAAAAATGTGTATACATTTATCTAACAGATCACTATATCATATTGCTATTGCAATAATGTATGAAAGGACCGAAACCAGAGTTCTCACGGCCTAGTACTTGTCAACAGGCGCATACACAAAGAAGGGCAACACATTTTTCACATGGTTACGCAGTAGTGACGTTTCGCTGACTAGGCCAGCTACATCGGGTGGCGAGTAGGAGGACACTGCAATGTGGTCGATGGACGCTGTTGGTAGCGAACACAGCCGACGGTGACTCGCTGACTAGGCCAGCTACATCGGGTGGCGAGTAGGAGGACACTGCAATACGGTCGATGGGCGCTGTTGGTAGCGAACACAGCCGACAGTGACTCGCTGACTAGGCCAGCTACATCGGGTGGCGAGTAGGAGGACACTGCAATACGGTCGATGGGCGCTGTTGGTAGCGAACACAGCCGACAGTGACAAACTAGGAAGTGGCGGGAAAATTGGAATGAAGCGGGTATGTGTCTGGAGTGTGGTTTTGAAGCTGTGATCATCATATATTGAGGCCCAGAGGCTGCCTGGGTTTTGTAATAAATTGATTACTTAAATACATTATAAAAGTATACAGAATGCACAAGTACGCGCAGGGTGGTACTCGTAGATAGACACACACAAAGACGAGTCAGACTAAATGGATTACAATGAAGGGTGGAGAAACTGCCTTGCAATATGCCCATCTCATCTCCCCCAGCCTTTCCAGACTGAAATGACAGGTGTACCGTCCATTTGCAGTTACTTCCAACTTTTCTGAAGACCTGCAAAAGTCCTACTTTCAGACTATTCCTCTGTCTCGTGCAAACAAACTCAAGTCTGGAAAATTACACCAAAGGGGCAAGGCACCCACTTTTGCATGAGAACTATTTCTTAGTAGACATTACAAACACACCTATTTCCATTCACAATAATTATAAATGAAATGTTAAAATCTGTAAATATAATATACACAAAAGTTTAATTTACCAAAAATAAGACACTTTTATGTTAACAGTAGTAAACACACTTGTGATACATGACATATTTAAAAAAAAAAACCAAACACATTATACACAAGGTGATTTTTCAAAGGTTTGATTCAAAAAGTGTGAAGAAACCGTGATAGACTACATCCCCTGAGCGGGACAGTTGGCTGTGTTCACCGTCGTCAAGTAGTCGTTACGACAGACCACCTCCACACGGTGTCCTCTGCGGTGCGATTCTCATTCACTTTCCCTCTCATCTGGAACCGATTTATATCTTACGAACAATAAGCGGGATGGAAGTTACCACGGTACTAAGTGTAATGATAAACTGCCTATCGGAATATTGTAAACTCTGCCGCGCACTACTAGTGACGTTCTTGCGTAACTGGGTTTCTATAACATGCAGAAAAATTAAGAGAATCGCAGCCCTGGTAACCTTCTGGAGGATAAAGATCTATAGAGCACGTAACAAGCCATCAGTTAACATTCCGCAGACACTGCACCCAGACTATTTGGTCGATTGGATCTTCCACATGAAATGGTTCACAATTGAAGTTCACTGTTTGTGTGTCACCGTAAGTCATCGACTAAGAAAAATTAGCGAACGGCGAGTGAAGAGATATCGAGAGGCGATGAGGGTGAAGCGAGGCGAGTATGAAGCAGCACTAGAATGATAGGGCACAGTAAACGGGAAATCGCAGAGGAAACCCACCAACCAGCAAAATCATCGGGCAAGATTCCCACGTGTAAAAATCCAGGAGTGACTTAGCCAGGAATCGAACCTGTTCTGCCTAGGTAGGAGGTGAGTAATCTAATCACTGCACTACCGTGGCCCCAAATAAATAAAAAGTAAATGAGAAGCATGGTCATGTAGCACCACAATCTGTGTGAAGCAATGCAGACGACATCTAGGACGCTCGCGCCTGACGAGCGCGGGTGGAGGAGCACTGCTTACCATGCCCTCGCGTCGCACCGCGGACAGCAGGCGCACCTCGACGGGGGCCCGGCCGATGTGGGCATCTGGGATGGGGATGGGCACCCGGGTGCCGTCAGGCGCCACGTACTCCAGGGGCTCTGGCGGGATGAATATCACCTTGTTGATCGCCACCGCTGGGCACACCATCCCGGGCAGGTATCCCATCAGTTCTGGAACACCATGCTTTACGCTGAGCTGGTGAATACTGGCCGTTGTTAACATTATAAATTTATAATGTAGAAATAGTAGAGTTTATAAATGAGTACTTAAGCAATATAAACAAAATTACTAAAACACTTAATGAAGACATATAGTCGCTAACCACAATCATAATTATAATCATAATCATTATCATTATCATAATCGCAATTATAACCATAATAGTTAACTGGTGACATGCTGGGGACTGGCGGGGGGTGTAGTTACTAGTAGTTTTGTTGAATGTGTGTTTTATTTTAGTTTATTTTATTTTATCTTATTAATATATTTTGTTTCATTTTTATTTTATTCTATTATATACTATTTTACGTTACGTTATCTGATCTAATACTATTTTATGTGTTAAATATTTACTGTTTGCATTTGTATTTTGTTTTACTTTATTTTGAAATTTCTGAGTGTGTTTGTGTTTGATTGCTTTGTTGTCCTGTTTGTTTTGTTTTATATATAGTTTATATTTGTTTTATAAAAAAATATGTTCAATGTAAAATAAACCAAAAAGAATAAAATATTTGAAAAAAGGAACAAAAGAAATGAGAGGCTGGGGAGCCGGGCAGCGACCTCCACGTGGTTCTCCACAGACTGGGCGCCAGTGTGGAGAAAAACTCCATTCCCTACGCTCGCCGGAAGGAAAGGTCGGACAGTTCTGAAGGAGTAATTGTCCTGGATGGCTGTCTGGCTGGACTGGAAGACGGGTGTAGGGAAGAATCCGGAATTAGTCTGTCGGGTTGTGTCCAGCGTTGCTGTGTCGATCGGACGGCCCTAGGGATTCGTCCGGGAGCCGGGCGGTCTCCGGCATGCCGTTGGCTCGGGCGCGGCGATGGCGGAAGTGTTTTGGCGGTGTCCCGCCGGCCGGTGGGCCCCTGCAGTCTGTCCGAGGACCGGAAAGACTGCGGGTGTGCCGGTTGGCCGGGGGGGCATCGACGAGCGTAACCTGACGGGATTAGAACACAATTACTAGCTATAGATCGAACTAGAGCTCGCCTCTCTCTGAAAAGAGAGGGGATTGAGAATTAATAGAACAATTTCAACAAAATTCACGGGCGCCCAGACGAACTGCCGCCTTCCCGCACTCAAAAGATCAAGAGTGTGGGACCTCATAGATTCCCAAGCCCATGTAGAAATCCAAAAATGTTGTAAACCCGTCATAACCAAATTCCCAATCTGTAACATGTAGTAGTTCACTTGTCAGTGGTCTAGTAGATACAAAAAATTTAAATAAATTTCATAAATTTCAAAATTTAAAATTTGCATAATATTTCTAAAGTTAAAAACAGTGCCGGAATACCAATTTAAATTCAAAATTAAATAAATAACCAATCGCGAAATTTAATCGGAAAGAGTCACAACATACATTATACTGGTGATGGCTCGGGGGCGGGCAGACCGTCGGCTCCGTCCGGCGTTGCTGCGTCGGTCGATGGTGGNATACTGGGAGGCCGTCCGCCCCCGGACCGGAACTTAAAAAACAACACCTTGGGTGGGGGGCAGGGGTGGGCAGGAAGAAGACGGAGCTCACTCACGCACCCTACTCAGACAATAAAACTAACTATATAAACAACAAACAAAACACACACAAACTCTGATACGCCACAAAATCAAGTACAAGAATACATTCGCGTACCAAGCCCTCTGTCTCCTATGGACGGCAGGGTTGTGGTCGTAAGGGTGGAGCCAGAGCCACCGTTTTTAACTCTATAACGTAACACGTATTTAACCATTTCTTCTTCTTAATTTCTATTTCCAAGCCCCATAAATTCTTTTGTGTGAAATTTGTTTAATATGTATTGTATAATGACACCGCCTCGGATGGCCATTTGGCTACGTGGGGATTAAAGTTTTCTAAATTTTTCTTCTTCTTCTGCTCAACTGGTGGCACAAGCGTGTCACACCTACGGGGTTCAGGTGTGGCCAACTGTTGGCCCACTACTGGATAAACAACTACTGGTTGCACTGCTGGACGTAAGAAACACTTTGGCGTTCCCCATACTCGGTTTACCAGAAGAGTTATTTGCCTCCCAAACTGAACTTGAATCATGGGCAATCATTACGGTTTTGGTCTCAAAGCGACCTAATCAACTACGTAACAATCACACTGTTGAGGCTCTAACAGGAATTCCATTGTGAAGGAACTCACAGTATGGTAATGGACAAGACGGCCATAAGTGCGCGGTCTTGCAGGGTTCAGACTGCCTGAGAACTGAACTTCCACTTGTAAGGGCCTTACTGGTTGTCAGAAAAAGCAAAAAAGAAACAAGTATCATTGGAAACGAAGAAGGAGCACGGGCTGATCTGAAATGGTCCCGTTTAAGATCCCCTTTTAAGGTTGAGATCATCATGGTATGGGCTGGCAGTGTGTGATATATATATATATTTATTTATTTATTAAAATGGCAGCGACATCACTGTTAGACAAGGGTTCTATAGTGCGAGACTGAAATTGGCTAACTTACTGAGTGGAAGTTTGCATTATCTGCCGCCTATTGGTTACCCTGCTGCGATATGGGCTGGGGCGAGTAGCCCTATGGCACGGCACAAAGTCAGGTGGGTGATAACAGCTCTACGCACTGGTGGTGTGTACAAAAGTACTCTTTCACCCGCAGCAGGCTTCACCAGGGATAGATTCTGGCTCGGCTGCTGCTGCTGGCTGGAACTGGTGCCCTGTCGTGGAGCGGCAATGGTGCAGCTGGCTGGCTCCCTCGGTGGGTTGCTGGTCCCATCAGACCTGAAGTAAGGACTGGCGATGTTCTGGGATGGCTGGAAAAGGGAGCTAGGAGGAACTGGGAGGTGAGGCCTCGCCAGTTGTCGGGCAGCGTAAGCTTGATCCCGTGGGGAGGGGCTGCTGAGGGCAGACAGCACTGGGTTGCAGAGCGACTGACTAGGTTTAGAGGCAGTAGCTGCCCTCTTAGCTCTCCACCTTGCACCACTTCTAAAGGTGGAGGTACTACGGTCTACCACACTAAGGAGGAGCAGGCGACGGTTCCCTAGCTAAGAGTAAAACCAGTCTGGGACTAGGGCAACCAGAATTAGTCCTGTCACTCCAATCGGCGAAGTACAACACGGTTGGTTGGTTACCACATTGTACTTCTGGATGTCTAGCCACTTCGTGGCACGTGTTCCTAGTGGTTGGGGCTCTGCCGTACGTGTGCACCAGGTACCTTTGCGTACCAGGTACACAGTATGGGAGGCCATCTAATGGGTTATGTTTTACAATGTACGTGCACCCGGTTAAAGGTAGCCCGCAGTCCTACATTAGTTTCGGCGAAGATGTTTCGGCGAAGATGTCTCCTGGTTCTCCTTAGTAGGTTTGACTTTTACGGGGATGGAAGTCACAATCACGGTATAATAAGTACCCGGGGTTAGGTAAGACTACGTGTTTATTCCCCAGAGCAATAGACATGGTGGCCCGTACTATCTCCTAACTATCAATGAACTGTAACCGGCGGAAGTAAGCTAAGCTACGGTGTACCAGGTGAAGGGGACCTGGGGCTAAACTAAACAAGAGCAAAAAAAGGCTAGGTAGATATGATAACAACTGAAACTAACTAATCTATGCTGTTGTCTAGAAGGAACTCGAGGTTCACTATCAAAGCGTAGTGAGTGTAAGGGAGGTTGAAGACTTCTTTGGGGGTTGCTGGGCGAAAGTCTAGAATACTTCTGGAAGGCTGTTGGTCTCTCGTTAGGAAAGCAGTAGGCAGAGAGCTACAGCACTCCAGATGGTGGAGCAAATTGCTGAGTATCAACTGGTGTTTTTGATCTGCGCTCTCGCGTATATAGATGGCCGGCTGACGGTCCTTCAGCTCCCTTCGGCCGGTCGGGTATCTTTGGGCTAGAGCTCCTCCTTTAGCGGAGCAGGCTGCTTTCTCTTGGGGGAGGCTGGAAGTGCGGTTTTCCTTGTGTGCGGATTGCATCGCTCCCGTGAGCTTAGGGGCAGAGCTGGGTGTCGTGGCTGGCTTCTGTCGCACGCGGACATGTGACATCTGACATAATGGCGTAGACGGCCTCGGAGGCCGTGTCCTTGGGTGCCCCTTGCCTAGGGGTATGCTGGTTGGCTCTGGCAGCAGGTCATCCTGCGAGTTCAAGCCCCGCTCAGGATGACGTGACGTCACGTGAAGATGAGACGGAGTCGTAACTAATAATTATGTCAGTACACATTATATGTCAATATATATAAATTTCACCTAGAAATAATGCCACAACAATAAACATAAGTATGGCAAAAATACTATATTGCAAAAAGCTAATATAAAATTAGAATATGGAGTAACATCTAATCAATCGTGTAATTAAATAATTGCTGAGAGGTGGTATAGGCGGGGCCCCTCCACTATGTGCAACAAAATGAATAACGCATAGCAAGATTGCATTGTAAGGCAATATAATATCACAACTGCAGTAAAGTGAGAGCTGTGGACTGGAGCCAGTTATAAAAGCTTGTTGTTTGTTGCTCAACTGGTTCCCCTCCCTACGTCGAGTGTCAGCAGAGCATTGATGGCACGGCTAGGCCATGTGTAGTTCCTATAAGCACTGATGTGCTCAGGGTGAGTGAGGCAAGCATGTGCATCACATGCCTCGCTGACCACACGTGAGGCACTGAACTGACACGCAGTGTTTTCTGCGTGTCTCGCTGGGACTTTCAGTAGTGACTAGCATTTTATGGTGTAGTAACAACTAAAAAAAGGTATGATTTACATAAACGTACTGTACTAAATTTAAAATGTTCTGCAAAAATCTTTCGACCAAAAAACGAGCAAATTTTTGATCTCAAGAAATACTGTAATTTTAATTTAAGAACAACTTTGAAAACAACTTGTAAACATAAAATTGTTCAATTACTTAGCCACTATTCATAAATAGACATCACTCTGAACAAATAAAGTGTTTTTAAGTATATTTTTATTTTTTACTGAATTCCTGTACACGTGTCTGGTGGCCACCCAAAACACAAACACAAACACAAACATACTTCCACTGTCTCATTTATACTGTACATACCTGAGTTTTCAAAATACAAATCTCTTCTGCTGGAAAAACAAGAAATGATCACGACGCCATCAACAACTGATTGTTATGGTACCTATTGGTGGGAATAAGGTGATGAAAACACTCCAACTATCACACGAAGACACTAAAAAAATGCAGCATCATTAATTAATAACATGCTATAAAATAGGTTGTGCGTAACCTTAAATCATCAACTCAATAAGTGTTTCATGTTTGCAAACGTATGTAATCACATGTACATATGAAGTACAGCAAGCAACCTGAATATCCAATGTCCTACACGAGTCACAGTCGATAGTCAGGCCACGTGTATCAGCCCTCGCAGATATCGAGTAACCACACGTCATGTCATTGTATGTCTATGTCAATGTAAGACAGCTGAGCATGATCCTTTACATTCCTCCCAGCACAGGTACACGTTTCTCGAGTTATAGTAATTAACAAAGCAAATTTCTTGGAAATTTCACCAGCATTAAAACTTTTTTTCCACGAACTTAGTTTTTGCATTTACATATTTTATCCATCTCTGCATGCTGCCACAATACCAAACACGCTGAGTATTTTCAAAGTACACAATGTAATATTAGTTTCAGCAAAGCAGGGCTCTTACGACATGTGCACACATACCCAATTCAGAGAGCAGCCAGAACGATTTGCAAAAATCGACGGTCGCATACTGCGAGATGTTGACTAGCCTTCGAGCTCGCAGTTCCGGGTCCAGAATATACTTGCTACCTGCGAACACCCATAACCACCACAAAGTGAATTTGCAGTTCCACTGAATGTGTGTATACAAACATAATAAATCTTGTATAATAAATAATAAATTTTGTAAAAATGTGTCCAGCCAGTGGTGTAAGAATTGGGGAGGGGGGGCCATGGCAGGGTATACATTCTCTCTCCCTAAATTTACTAACATGCACCAGAATGAGAGTGAATTGGCACAAACTGCTTCTGTTCACTCAACAGCACTGTGCAATTTCTAACAAATTTTTATAACGTGTTTCTGATACTTATATAAAATTTCACACCTGGATTATAGACTTTTCTCTGCCTTTAATGTAGCATGTAATTTAGGTTTTCGGTATAATGAAATGAAATTTATAAAAGAGCCAAGCATGTCTTAAGAGTGTGACATTTATCAAATTAATTATTTTACTTATTATATTTCTTTTAAGTTTGCTATGTTTGTCAGATTGATATTTAAATTTGCTCTTTGTCAGGTGATATTGAGTTTACATTGCAGCACAATGTTCAACCATTATATCTGTGTGTTACATATTGAAGTTTCGTCTTCTAATGCATATATCTATGAAGGAAAAAAAAACCACATTTGTTGGGAAGAATACAATGATAAGATAAGAGGAATTAAATAAAATTTAAATAGAAAAATTATTTGTGAAAACGGAAAAGTTTTAATTTTTTCCCCGAGAGGAATTGTGCAGCAGATTGCGATTTGTGATGTTCCGACGAGCGAGGATAGCGACAAGAATTGCGTGACGTCATGAGGAGGGAAGACAGCTGTACGTTGCAGTTTGAGGCCTGAATTACCAACTCCACACCTCAGCTTGGTGATTGCTGTTCAGCTCCAGAAGTCCGTCCTCGCAGCTTCGACATCCTAAAGGAACGCCGCTCACATCTCCAGGTAAAAAATTACCGCTTCTTAAAATAATTATAATGAATTTTACTTTTCCCACCATAATCGCTGCTATTACCCGAGCGTAGAGAATCACTTGTTCACAGTCATGTTTAAAGACGAGTTCTGCAATTAACTCTGTGGTTTTTCATAGATCCTCTACTGAACAATACAGATTACATTCATGCCACATAGTATAAATATTCCCTTCTTTAGTCCATTATTAAATGTATTAATTATTAGCCACATGTGTGGATTCCTTCTGTTCAGTGGGAATTTATACACGGTGCTAACTGTAGCAGTGCGCTACATTAGTCCTGCTAGAGTCTGTCCACAGTATCTTCACACTTTTTGAAAAATCACCGCACATATAACGCGCGTGGTTGTTTCCCAAGTATGTCATGTATCACAAGCGTTTTATATTTCTGCTAACATAACATTTCTTATGTAATTGAACTTTTACTTACACTTCATCTATAAATTATAAAAGTTTATTTACAATTAATATCAATACAAACAGAGATAAAATGAATGTGTTAGTAATACCTGGTAAGAAAAAGTCTTCATGGGAAATAATACCAAACTGAGTGTGCGCGTGCCACGGTGACTGAGTGGTTAGTCTGCTCGCCTCCCACCTATGTGATGTTGCCCCTTTGGAGTAATTTTCTAGGTTTAGTTAGGCTTTGTTTGCATGAAGTGGATGGAACGGCGATGAAAGCAGAACTTCAGCTGGGCTTCAGAAAAGTTGGAAATAATCATGAATGGACTATACTAATGCACAGTCCCCCTTTGCTCATTGGTAGAGACCCGAAGAATACGCAGATTCATTTCAGGTCGTGTTAGAATTCAAACACTCTTTCGTTTAGGTCACTATTGCTATTGATCCGCGCGTTATGTATCACCTCCTGAAGAACCTCGAACCAATAAGAAACACGCAACGAAACGCAGGCCCAACCGTTGCCTTCCGACGTGACAGCAAGCAACCAATGTGTATTTTTATCTGCCTTATTGTACACAAGACTGTGCAGTACAGCCTACAAGTAACTGAACTCGCGAATTTTACCGATCTCTACTCATTAGTCATTAACACGTTCCACGCGGCCGCCGTACATGTACGGCACCCCTCTATTGTCTCTGTATAAGGCTGGGAGAGGCCCACGGTACCTGATACCCCTTCCTCTTTACACAAGCGCGGCTAGTACGGTCTGAGCTGTGATACTACGAGCTTCGCCTCTACTTCTAGTCCTCACCTGTGTTTTTAGTGGATTTTTTAAATAAATCTTCAAGTTTTTATTTGATTTCTTCGGCGTGAAGTATTTCTTCAATTGAATTTCTTGTTTCAACGAGGAAAACAACATACAAGATGAAGAATCAAGGTAAATATTGAAAGCATTACTTTCTTATATATATTTCACGTCATGCTGGCTCCAATGGGGCTTGCACGTCGTCGCTCCAGCCTATTATATATGCAATTGTGTTTTCTTTTAGTAAATTCTTTCTTTGTTATTATTATTACTATTATTATTAGGTATTCCATCTATTGATTTATGTTATTCTCTATGTAGAATCTGATCGACCCTTGTCACCAACTCCAGGGCCGTCGGGGATGCAACAGAGTTCTTCTACTGCCCAAAGGAAGGATACTAAAGGTATTTCAATTATTTTATAGTAATTATTTATTAATGAATTCTACATCTTGACTTTCTTTATTAGAGCACTGGGATGTTGTACTACAACGAGCAAAAATATTCTATATAGCGGTCATACATACAGGAGAACCTAATTTGCAGGCAGGCCCCCACACCCTGATTTGCCCATCTTGACTACATTCAATCATTAGGTATAGCATTGCTCAGACATCGTTTATGGAATTATTGTTCATAATATTGCCAAGAATCAGCTTTCTAGTATAATATTTTGTGGTGACCGGCAAGTATTTGCATAGCGGGGTTCTTGGTTTCAGCACCTAGTCGTTAGTTCTATTTTAGTAACGTATTTGTGTATTATATTTGTAAGTTGTTTCTGTTAGATTTAGGTTTTGTAATATACTTATGTAATTTTTATTAGGTAATAAGCATTACTTTTTACACATAATTGACATAATTACTTAGTTTTCACACAGTAAAACATTTTCATAATAAATTGATTTTTTGTATTCGCTACTTTTATTCCACTACTCCTGACTATTAGCTGAGTAAATTGACTACGATATATTTGTATGACTCGTGGAAGAACGCGCATGATGTCGAAAGTATGTAGAAACAATATCTCCACACGATTCTAAGAAGAACGGATGTTGAGAGGCAATAAATCAGTCGTTCGGAACGTCGTATTACACATTCCGCGTAGCAGCGGCCGGGGAGAAGCAGCTGTTTCTCGCAGGCACGCGGCCGCCGTACATGTACGGCAGCATAAAGAATTGCTTTTACGTCATAATCGTGGGAAATTAAAATTTTTCTTTTGGCATAACTTATTTAAAGACTTTTTTAAATAATAAAAATATTTAAAAAAATTTCCAGCAGGTGGGGAAAATGTTTGTTTTTGAGTCAGCGTTGAATGTGTTAAATACACATCAAGAGGGGGGCCTAGGGGCTTGCCTCCTAGCTAAGTTGGAGACGTCACTCGGCCACCAAGTCCAGCAGGCCGAGGAGTGCGAGCTCCCACGAGACAACTGCATGGCAGGAGAGATGAGATGACAACGCTGGATGTCTCCTCACCATTATCAGACTATTTCTCCTAGGCTGCAGGAATTAGAAATTGAAAAAATAGTGCAATTGATCCAAGATCACGCCGGCCTCGGGCCACGCTACAGCACCCTCGACACGAGTGCTGAGAAAAACCACGGCACAATCCACAGAGAACACGTGTCCACAAAATTTCCACCGACAAGGCCGGGAACCCGACTAGCCGTTGAATCACAGAGGTAGGTATCCAGAGATTAAATAAGCAGAGTTTATGCCATTTTACTGGCCAGTGTTATCCCATGAAATGAGTTTGGCGCAAAATATTAATTAAATTTTAATCACAACAGTGTTCACACAAAATTACAGCGCAACATTCATACTAATGTTGGCACGCTTGCTGCAGGCAATTCAGCTGTCAACATTAGTGAAGCTTCCAGCTTCATTAATTTTACACCCTGTCTTTACACACATTATAAATTAACCCTTTTAATAAGTTTTCCTGATCGATAAGCATGATTTTATTTTCAGTCCCATCACAAATTACTTGAATTGTGTTTCACTGCACTGAATATGCTGGGATCGAAAATACAGTGCCACTATTTCATCTATGTATGCACAGTTCTACTGTAATTCAGATAATCAAGGGTCCTCAATTTTATATTTACTAAAACTGTAATTATTTTTAACCGTGCACATCCTAAAGAAAACACCTGTCCAAAGTCGGAGGGTCGGAGCTGCACTTACCGGTGCGGAGCGTAGTGGTGGCCTGGGAGAAGAGCCCAGCGCTGTTGTAGTACAGCTCGCTGAACGACGCCATCGCGATCGAGATGGTCTTCAGGATTTTCTGCATGCTCTCGCAGTACTGCAAACACCACAACACATCACGTCACAGCAGCGAGCAAGCTGTTTCCCCGGTTGGTAGCGCACGGTGAGTTGAGGTGGGAGAGACAAGAGGGCAATCAACAACTAGGTCATCACCACCTTTCGGGACGGAGCTAGGACAACGGTGATGTGCAATGATGGGGAAGCACAGTACAGTCCACTCACGGTTACTTCCAACTTTCCCGATTCCTCTGCTTCAGGCAATCAAACCTTTACAGAGTTTAGAAAATTACAAGTGCCATTTCTTACTTTCTTTTTTTGAAACAAACTCAATAGAGAAAGCAACACCACCGAGATATTTCAACTCCAAAAAAAATACTAAAAACCTGAATTATCACTCTAACGTCATAAAATTATACTGTTTTAAACATTCAAAATGGGTACAGGTAGATGGTTATTACAGATATTAAAATCAAAATTAAATAGTAGTTACCAGAAAAGAGACATTTACATTAAATAGCCCCAACGCTATCCGTTACAAAAATGGAAAGTAGACTGCCTATTGTCGATTCGCAGTTACTTTGCACTTTTCTGAAGCCCTGCTAAAGTCTACTTCCAGAACATTCCTCTACCCCGTGCAAACAAAGCTTGACTAAGTCTAGAAAATTACGCCGAAGGAACAACGCACCATTTTCGTGTGCACTTCTCTTACTTGGCATTACAAACACAACTATTTTCTACTCATTTTATTCATGTTAATTATTAATGAAATATTGTAATTTACTGATAAAATATAAGTAGAAATTAAATTTAACCAAAACTATGACATTTTTATTTTAACAGAAGTATAAAACACTTGTGACACATGACATATTTACGAAACAACCACACACATCGTACATAGGGTGATTCTTCAAAGGTTTGATTCAAAAAGTGTGAAGAAACCACAAATAGACTATAAGCAGGGCTGTTAAAAGTGCGCAGTTTATCGTGAACAGCCTATATTTCCTCGTATTTAATAGGTTAACATCTGCTCTCATCCATATTGATCCCGAGGGTTCTGCCAGTTAGTAGGTATTTTGCATGTCGGGGACCTGAAATTGTAGGTTATGTATCTAGAGTAATTAAGTGCTCTGTGTGCAAGGAAGATGGCCACTGCATAGGTTGTAAGGTCGTATTGCTCAGAGTATTATTGCAGTTTAAGATAAATATATAAATAGTTTATTTTATAGTTTCCAAAATATTTCTTTGTGTGTGCATTATTTCCTTGTTCTAGACAGTTAAGGTAGACTATAGCCATTATTGTGAGCAAGTGGCCGGTGGTGTTTGCATGGAGTGTAAGTGCTCGTGTTATTTTGAATGTTAGGCTAGTATATAAGTTTTTTATAAGTGAGGTTATCTTATAAGTTAGGTGTATAATACTGGTAGTACGGGGAAAAAAAATGGTACGGAGGAGCAAGTGCAGGGGATGTGGGAAGCTGTGGAGGAGGGATGATAGTGGGGTAGAGTGCGGCGGCTGGCATCATGCTGATTGTGTAGGGATCAGGGCTCACTACGGCGACATGAGTGGAGGTGTGAGGAGTGTGTAGGGGGGAAGGAATTAGTGGCAGTGGCAGAAAACAAACCAACAGTAGAAAAGGAAACTCAAGTAGGTGGGGAATGTGGAAACTGGATTTGGGAAATGCTGATGGGGAACCTTGTAGAGGCGTGCCAGTGACAAGGCACGTGGAGCAAAATGGAGATGTAGGCACTGATGAGGCCACAGGGGTGGAGAGAGAGGGTAAGCAACGTAGGAGGGTAATGCAGCATCTTAGCATAAAGTTAATGTTGGTGAACTGTAGGCGTGTGTACAGCAAGCTGGAGGGCTTCTGGGGCAAGGTTGAAGGATATGGAGCGAGAGTGGTAGCTGTTGAGACTTCTCTGAATAGTGCTCGACATTGAATGTAGGCAGAAGTTCACCATCTTCAGAAGAGACAGGGATGGGAGAGCAGGAGGAATAATGGTGTGTGTAAGGGAGGGACTGAAAGGGTCAGTAGAATGGATTAGTGAAGATGTAGAGGTGATGGAAATTAAAATAAGTGGGGATAGTAGTAGAAGGATCACTTTGCTGGCAGAGTATTGGCCACCAGGATAGGGATGACAGACAATTGAGACTATCAAGGAGAGGGTTGATAGACTAAAGGACAGGCAGTGGATCTGAATATGCCAGGTGTGAGATGGCTAAAGGGTGCAGACCGGATGGGCAGCATGATGCAGAGAATGGCAGTGCAGTTAGTCAACAGAGGCTCGGTCCAGGCAGTAGAAACACCTACGAGGTGGAATGAAGAGGGTGTTGGGTCAGTGCTGGATGTGGTGTTGGTCAGATCTGGGAATGCTGTAGTTGGTGCAATAGTATTGGATGGCATAAGCGATCATGATATTCCTGATGTGGAAATTGTGCTTGGCAGGATGAGGGAAGAGCAAACGGCAGATAGGTTGGTGAGGCAGGATGGGAGAGGAGACAAGGAGGGGGCAGAAATCTTCCTGAGGGACAGGTTTGAAAAGTGGTCTATGGAGGAAAGTGTGGAAGGATTATGGGAGGAATTTAGGAGAATAATAGAGGTTACGTTGGAGAAATTTGTGCCAAAGAAAAGATTACGGTCTGGGGGAGATCCACCATATTATGGACAGGAGATTCAAAAAATGAAGAGGAAGTGTAGAAAATAACAAGCCAAGTGGAGAAATGAAGGGATGACAAGAGCTAAGGGATTGATAAAACAAACGGGAAGGGAGCTTTAAAGGATGATCAAACAGGTGAAGAATATATTTTTAGGGAAGATGGTGGAAAAAGGAAAAGGGAAGGAATGGGCAAAATTGTTTAGGTATGTCAAGATAAGAGGAGGAGAGGAAGGGATCCCTCTGCTGAACGTTAGGGATGGCAGGACTGCGTCAAATGACTGTAATGATGCAATATTAATAATTATCAAGGTTCTAGCCGTGGTTCATTTTCTTTTGCTTAGCGGGGCTTTGTAAAATATTATCGGGATTTGAAATTAAAGCCGCGGGAGTTCATTTATCGTGGTAGTTAAGTTTATCCGGCCCACATTTGCTGTTTCAGGAAATATTAGCTTTGTTACGCGTCAGCATTAGAAGATAGAAGCTTTTCCGACTGTGTCTACAGTTTTTGTTCTGGAAGCTTTGGATTATCTTTTACATACGACGCAGTTCGATATGGCATGGCGACACACGCTATGCCCATATTTGGTAAAGGTTGGTGGCACCCTGAGGTGAGGAGTGGGGGTAGCCACAAGAGACAAAAACCCTCGACGAATACCACCCGGGAGAAATGTAACAACTAGCAGCCAAGGAAGACGCATCGTGCGTGACGAATATCGCCACACCGGCAAGCCCCCGTGACCGCTAAATCTTTCAACTTAATTCTTTTCCGGTATATACTTAATTCTAATAATCAAATAAATTCTTTCTGCCGGTGTGGGAGGTCGATAGGGTGCCAGGAGGGAACTGACGTCCCTCCTGCCTTCGTAACTTTTTCTTGCGATGCAAGTGTTTATGACGTGAATAATCAATAATCCACTGCGGCGCTGCTACTTTTTCTGTTTGTCTGCGAAACCTGTTCGTACTCTGCATGCCTGAAGATTGTATGTGAACTGTTTCAATTGATTGATAAATAAAAGTATAGAACAAATAAACTGGAACTTAACTTTATTTGGCGCCTTTAAAGTTTCATGCTGCTACCAACTGAGCTAACCGAGTTGTAATTTCCATTTGTCATACCTTGATGTGGAATATTGCATGACCAAGATAAATCAGAGATGCTGCAAGGCCAGTACTTGTCAGTGTTCGAGGCAAAGAAGGATTGGAATAGGGAGGCTAATAGACATTGGGGGTTGTTTAGTAAGTTTAAGATGAGGTAGTGGGAGATAGCAATGGTAATCAGGGGGTTGAAGAGCAGTAAGGCAGTGGGACCAGACGGGATAGGGAACGCAGCACTTAAGTTTGGTGGCAGAGAGTTAGTGAAATATTAGGAGGTGTTGTTTAGCAAGTCCTTAGGAGAGGGTAAGTTGCCACAAGGTTGTAAGGATGCGTTGGTGGTCCCAATACACAAGCAGGGGAAGGATAGGGGGAGGTCTGGCAGCTACAGACAGGTGAGTCTCACATCGAGTACAGGAAAGGTAATGGAGAGGCTGGTGGTTCAGTATGTGGTCAATGTTATGAACAAGAGGAATTGGTGGGAGGAGTCACATCATGGTTTCAGAAAAGGATACTCATGTGAGACGCAGCTGGCTGGGCTGTTAGAGGATCTGGTGCAGGCAGTTGTTGAGGGGAAGCAGGTGGATGCCTGCTTCATAGACTTTGAGAAGGCATTTGATAAGGTGCACCATGGGACTTTGATGAAGAAAGTGGATGAGCTGATACCGGACAAGTGGGTAGTGGAATGGATTGGGGACTTCCTCGGGGGGCGAAGACAGAAGGTGAAAGTTGGGGAGGCAGTATTGGAGGAAGGAGAGGTTACATTAGGGAAGCATGGTGGGTCCTTTGTTGTTTACCATAATGGTAAATGACATGGGTTTGGTATTTAGGGGAAAAATACGATTGTTTGGAGGTTTAGGGATTGTATTGCAGGGAGACCTCAGATGGAAAAAACAGGTAGAAAAGGTGGTTGCAAAGGGAAGAAGGGCTTTGGGTATGTTGGGAAGGGTTCTGAAGGGAGTCAGCAGTGAGGTGAAGGAGACGGCATATGGCACAATGGTACGGCCTATGTTAGAATACGCGGCAGCAGTACGGGACTAGTACGTAAATCTAGAGAAGGTGCAAAGAAGGGCAGCAAGATGGCTGAAGGGTAGGTGGAGAAAGCAGGGGCAGGATGGTGAGGACGGATGAAGGGAACTATAGGCCATCAGTGATGATGAAAGAAATGGGGTGGAGCTCGTTTAAGGACAGGAGGAAAGTTGAAAGGCTTGTCAAAATGTACAATGTAGAGAATGGAGCGGGAGGGTGGGAAAGTTTACGCTGCCAGCTAAGTAAGGGGGTGTGTAGAGGGAGAGGAAACAACAGTGAGATGCTTCAGAGGGTGTGGAGGAGAATGGAGCGGGGTAGGCAGTCTATGCTTGTGAGGTCTGTGAGGGAGTGGAATGTGAAGCGGGAGGAATTTGTATCTGTGAGAGGGGTTGCAAAGTTCAGGAAGGGCGTGGAAGTGGAGTTTGGTCGGATAGGGAAGAGGTGAGAGAGCTCGCCACCGGGCGGTAGCCTAATTGCAGGTTATTATTATTATTACACAAAGCATAGAACTGTTTTTTCGTGATTCGCTAGCAGCTTAACTGGGAGACGCATGCCGCTGTCTGCAGCAACATATGTGTGGTTAATGGACTGTAATTTTTTTCAAAAGGTTTATTTCAAAAGTGCTCACTTTACCATGAACACGCCTTACACAGGCGAGGTTTGGGCGCAGAGGCAACGGACTTCAGAGGTGGAATAAACACAAGTACCCCTGGAAAACTCATTGGCCATCTGAAAGGCCTGCCATGTTTCCCACATGAGGGAATTCACACTAATGAGTCCACCAGGCTTTCACTTNACTCATTGGCCATCTGAAAGGCCTGCCATGTTTCCCACATGAGGGAATTCACACTAATGAGTCCACCAGGCTTTCACAAACTTTGTGACAGCAGTTTTCATAAACAAACCCAAGACTGGAAGTAGGCCTAACTGCTTTGGCTGTGAAAAACCTGTTGAAAGTTCCACATCATTGATATGTGTGGAAGAGATGGTTCATAGACCGGGATTTTAGTAGAATTTCAATAATGCCAAACCAAATTTTTGGTGACACACATTCAAGACTCTTTATTACGTAGTTTCTTTTTCCACTGGTGCTTGAATATGGGGTAGTACTTAGCACTTATAAATCTATACACAACCTAGGTTGAAGGCCTGGTTACTTTCCTGAAACTGAAACACAGTTAATGCAATGAGTGATAAATAGACACACCAGATTTTCATGAAAAGATTTCATGATTAGTTGAATTTCATAGCTCAGATCCACTTTCTTGGTTGAATGATTTATGTGTTATGTGTCTGCTCGCGAATTACACACCCAAACTTGAGGAGTAACATAATTCTGATTGGCCAGGCAAGTAAGATAATTTTCTCACAAAGACACGCGACCAATAAGCAAAAGAAAACTACTGAAGTACCCGTAGAGTACTGAAAACTAACACGCGCGGAAATCTTGTGGTGAAATTAGGGTGTTCCTAGCGATGATGTACAACAGATGGCACGCACCTGGAAGCCCAAGCATCGACCGTAGAAGCAATACATGTTGATGCCCTCTGTGTGCTTGAGGAGCTCCTCCGCGGAGTGGTTCTCCGCCTCCGTGCTGAACAGCTCGCCCGGAGAGCTCCACGACACCATGGTCTGCAGGAGGTGTAGGCATGTCCCCAGGGATGCCAACACGTGACTACACGCCTCCACTTCCCTGCGACAAGCCCCACAACAACGTCCTCACCGGTAAAGATTACATGTCCTAATTGTTGTTCAGGGAATGGAAACTGGAAAGACTGTAAAATATTCCAGCGTGCAATTCCTTCCTCAGGCATTATCATAATATTATGTTTACCAACATTTTCTGATGCAAGAGAAACATTTTCCTTTAGAGATGATTGTGAGATGCTGGCTTGGAGATGGTTTCACACCCATCCACGACACCAATCGCAATGTGGAAACGGTCGAGTAGTCCTCTTGTCCAGTTTTGTCGGGAGGTCCTTCTGCCTTTAGCCTTTCCACATGCAATTACATATATGCTTTATTACTGTATCTGGTAAATGGATGCATAACTTTGTGTCTAATCAGGTTCCTGGAAAAAGTCTGGACGTAAAATATTTTTTTCAGAAATGTGAGTGAGTGAAGAGATTTGGATGGCTCTTAACAGCGAGGTCTTGAGAGCCGATGAGGGTGAAGCGAGGTGAGTATGGAGCAGCGCCGGAATTCAAAAAATTGGAAGCGACCCTGCCGGGAATTGAACCCAGTTTGCCTAGGTGGGAGGCAAGTGGTCTAACCACTACACCACCACAACCCCTTCAGAAATGCAAAAAAACCACAAAAATATTAAATAATAAAATTTACAATTTACAATTGGGCTATCACTTGGTCTATTATTGGCTACAAAAAACTAATAAGATGCAAATTTGCACCACTCTGCTTCCTGGGTAGTGCGTGAAGCGAGTATGTAAGGCTGCACCCATTAAGGCCTACACACACTCTATATACTTCTGGTGTGTAGAGTATTTAATTTTTCCTGCATTTTCACCAATATTATCTTTTTGTTTTTACATTTTAACAACAAAATTTTCCCACTGTACATAGTCATTCAAAGTATTGAATTTTCTAGGATTTAAACTGCATATGAAAACATTCCCATTCGAAAGTGAAGGGTCAAGTTTATGGTGCAACACCAAAACAAAAACAGCAATGAGTTCCGAGTTGTGGAGTAATGAATGACATCGGGTGGGTGGACTGTTGAATAAATGAGAGGAAGAACATAACAAGGACTTACCACAAATATATACTGAACCGTAGAATTTTACTACTGTACACAGAAAACAGATGCCCTTGTACAAAAATGTTGCTGGTTCACTGCCACAAGTTTGCATTTACATTATCATACTCACTTTGTGTTGTGGCTCTTTCGAAACAAGAACGAGTCTCTGCTGTCGCATATCTGACGGTTCAACTTCACGCCGTGGACCACGCACATATCCACGACGGAGATGAAACTCCTGTAGCCGTTCCCAGGCGTCTTTGAATCAAAATCGAACGCTGGAGCAATTTTCTTCAGCTCGTACACCAAGGGCGCAACATAGTTTACGTGATCGACCATGGCGAGAAACCCAGAGTGAAGTCTCTGTCCATTCTCACTATCATCCTGGCGAAAATACTCTGCATTGTTATGGCAGAGATCTTTCAGTACCTGGTACATTGCAAACGCCGGTGAAGTTATTTCAAACGGCATACTGAAGTCATCCGTTGCTGCCATTCCGAATTTATGCTCTGATGTTACTCAGTCACGACATTACACAAGTCCATAAGTTAACATCTACTGAACAGTAGACAATATATATCTTCACTGGCAAATTAGGTTATAAAATTTTATATCTGGCTATGTACGGTTTCCTATTATAAAACATGTACATACAATTTATAAATTTGTACAAAAACCGGTAAATTCACACTTGTCTATCTTCGTTATAGGCATACTTTTCTGCAAACACTTAGTACTGACATTTCAATGACACAAACAATCACGAGTTTGCAATTATCCCACAGAATATTTACATAATATCGTTAAACAACCAAAACAACAAGTAATTAAATATGGTAATGACCAAACAGGTTTTCCACTTGCGTAATTCTTTTGATATACTTCTGCTACAGTTGACACAATTTGCAAATGACAGCTGTATTGTTTATATAACAATATATTGTCACTTCCAAGGCCGCTTTCCGTTTTACTCACTGATTTCACTGGCCAGCTCAGTAATTTCAGTAACGTCAGCTATTACAGCTGATGATCACAGGCACTCGTTTACACATGCCGCTGGGCGGCACCCTGCGAGAGGCTATATTGAAACCTGAAAGCAGTGCGTATACTGATGCTGCAGAGGTTATACAGTATCAGTAAAACACGATTTGGGCGGGCGATTTAAGTTGTACGTGCTCAGAGATATTTAAAATGTGCAAAAACAAGTAAGGAATACAAAAATAAACAAAAAACAGTGTTATGTGTTAGAAAATTTGCCTTCCTTTAAGGCTGGTTTCCACACTTCGTCTTATTGTACGTTTTGTCGGATAGGACAAATCCTATCCGATAAAACGTTGCGTGGAAACAGCAAAACGGACGTCTTGTCGAATCGAAATGAAATCCAAGGTCAGATCGAAGAACTGACGGGAGAAGCATCATTTTGCGAGAACTGATAGGACAAGATGGAGCGTGTAGACGCAGGTTCAGACAAGACGTCCGTTCTTGGCTCAGTTCCAGTTCGCAACTCACTCGAGCTCCCATCATTTCCCTTCAATATGTCGGACTTGCGGCAATGCAATCACGATTTTCTCGTGGAGTTCATTGAAATTTACAAAAATGTTCCATGTTTGTGGCATGTAAAAAGTAAAGAATATATTATAGTAACCGTAATTTTAAAAAAACCTCGAGTACGAAGAGCTTATAGAAAAATACAAAAGACGTACCAAGAATGCNTAAGACGTACCAAGAATACTACGAGAAACTATGCACGATGAAGAGGAGTCTGAATTTGATGTTTTGGAACAAGAGGTAAGTCAAACGTTTTTTACAAATACAATTTATTTCAACAGCATAATATGACAAATTTTAGGCTTAGGTATAGAAGAAGAAAATACTTAACATTACGAATATTATTATAGTTTACGAAGCTATTGTCATAAAAAAACAGTTTGTTATAGAACAGGTTGCGTAAATTGTTCAGGATCAACCTATTACTCATCAAGTAGTTGTAAAGAAATCATGTTATTCTGCCATGGTACAGCACCTTCTTGGTTAAAATACTCGTTGAACTTGTCTCTTACAGTCTTGGCAATGACTAATACTTGCCCCCTTCACCCGCGCTGTAGGTTGTGAACCACTTCAGGATCACATCTTTCACCTAACTGTACTCCGTTGTTGGCAATGTCCTCATTGTCGAGGGTTCCTGGAGGGGTATGGTAATCTGGGGCATTTCTATGCAAGAAGTTATGCAGAATACAAGAAGCCAAAACCACTGTCTCAATATTTTCCACCTTTAAGTTGATGGGTGCGCGAAAGATGCGGAATCTGGAAGCTAAAATTCCAAATCTGTTTTCAACTACGCGTCGGGCCCTTGATAAGCAGTAGTTGAAAATCCTTCTATCCCTATTTAGCGACTCTCAGTTGTACGGGTTGATGAGATCAGGGCGCATTGCGAAAGTCTCATCAACCACAAACACATACTCAAGAAACCGATCCGAATTGGATGATTTAGTTTGTTCAGNCGCATTGCGAAAGTCTCATCAACCACAAACACATACTCAAGAAACCGATCCGAATTGGATGATTTAGTTTGTTCAGGAATGTTCAACTGATTGCAGATCAACTTCTCGTAAAATTTGGTGTGATTAATTATGCCAACATCAGAAACACGGCCATTTGTACCAACACTACAATAAATAAACTCACTGTTTGCANGGTGTGATTAATTATGCCAACATCAGAAACACGGCCATTTGTACCAACACTACAATAAATAAACTCACTGTTTGCATTTTCTATGGCCATTAGAACTATACTATGAGTTTTTTTGTAATTAAAATAGTAAGATCCACTGTTCTTGGGAGGAACAATCTGAACATGTTTCCCATCTATTGCGCCTAAGCATTGGGGAACTCCCATTTCTTTTCAAAGCCAGATGCAATGTCCATCCACGCCTTTGAGTTTTCGGGAAACTGAAACAAAGGAAGAGAAAATTTAATAGGGATACCAAATTAAGATNGTCCATCCACGCCTTTGAGTTTTCGGGAAACTGAAACAAAGGAAGAGAAAATTTAATAGGGATACCAAATTAAGATGCTATAGCGGGCCATAAATACCACAAATTAATACTGGTAGTGTTAATTTAGAATTTTCAATGTATTTTCATTTATGTGATTTTTGTTCTAGAGTGGAGACCATGAGGACGTAAGTGACCAAGAGCATGGTACTATTGCATCAACTTCAAAAGAAAACTCACGCACTAGTCTAACTTCATCAGCCTCAACAAAACGTGCGCGANGTCCATCCACGCCTTTGAGTTTTCGGGAAACTGAAACAAAGGAAGAGAAAATTTAATAGGGATACCAAATTAAGATACTATGGCGGGCCATAAATACCACAAATTAACACTGGTAGTGTTAATTTAGAATTTTCAATGTATTTTCATTTATGTGATTTTTGTTCTAGAGTGGAGACCATGAGGACGTAAGTGACCAAGAGCACGGTACTATTGCATCAACTTCAAAAGAAAACTCACGCACTAGTCTAACTTCATCAGCCTCAACAAAACGTGCGCGANTGGTACTATTGCATCAACTTCAAAAGAAAACTCACGCACTAGTCTAACTTCATCAGCCTCAACAAAACGTGCGCGAGTCTCATCTCGGAAGAAACAGTCACATTCAACGGATGATTAGGAAGTACTAGAACTTTTGGCAAAAGCTGACAAAAAATTGGAATCTGTTACAGCCGATGATTCTTTTGACAGATATGGAAAACACTTCGCAGATCGTCTACGACAAATTAAACCAGACCAAATCAAATTCGTCCAAAAACTTATTAGTTANATGGAAAACACTTCGCAGATCGTCTACGACAAATTAAACCAGACCAAATCAAATTCGTCCAAAAACTTATTAGTTACGTATTATTCGAAGGTGAAATGGAATCTCTTAATGAGAAATGGAAGTCATCAAATACAGGGCAGAGAGAAGAACNTACGTATTATTCGAAGGTGAAATGGAATCTCTTAATGAGAAATGGAAGTCATCAAATACAGGGCAGAGAGAAGAACAATCCTGGGTATCTCTGCGGGAAGCCTACCCACCTCATTATGGACAAAGAATTTCAAATTACGAAACATCTATGCCACATCAGTTTTTGCAACCTCAATTTCAACTTGCGTGCCAACCTGGCATTCATGGCACAACGCTGCCCGAAACAGTACTTGCTGAAATAGGAAGCCCAGTTGCCAGTTCTTCGTTGGCCAATTATGTTCAAACATTTTCTGATACAAATCCCACTCATTCAAGTACGAAAGTTTTTACAATGAATTATGTGCATACAATAATGTTGTCTTTTCAAGTTCGTTTTTTGATTTGTTAAAAAAAAGTTGATAGTATTAAAAAAAAAGCTAGAGATTCTTAACAAATAAGTTGTACATTTTATGAGTAATTTAGTGTTTAAGTCATTCATGTTTTTCGTTTAAAGTAAGTAATTCACTGTCTTCAACAATAAAAGAAAATACATCTTCAAAGCTCATTTTTCTAAAAACCTCCAGCCTTTCACAATTTGACAATAATCATGTACTTACCTTCAAGCAGCTCTTCTTCAAAACCAAGTAGATTGCATTACATGCAGCAGGAATTATTTTGCACACTCTCAACTCTTTCATCAAGAACACGTGGGAGTACTCTCCTCTCTTCAAAAGCCACTACCCTGACCATCTTGACTGTTTCCTCTTCTTCATAGCCATTCCTCTCAGTCGTTGCACCGATATGATATTGAATATAACAGAAAGCAACTGGGCTTCCTCCATGCTCAACAAGGGGATGTTGCGTGAAAACTGAGGGTAAAACATTGTGTGGAAACAGTGGACAAAACGTCCGTCTTATCTTATGTTTTGCATGACCGACAAAACGTACAATAAGACGTAGTGTGGAAACCAGCATTAAGTCAAACAATTATTAATAATTGTTTTTAAATACATAATTTTTTTTTATTCAAGAAGGAAATAAGGTAATTCTTAAATTCATAACTTAATTATTTTTATTTATTTTCAACGAATACTACTGCCCAGCGTTCCGAAACTATGAACACTTGTAAACAAAAAAATATTTACTGTTTACTGCTGATGATCACTGATGAAAANCTGCCCAGCTTTCCGAAACTATGAACACTTGTAAACAAAAAAATATTTACTGTTTACTGCTGATGATCACTGATGAAAACAGTGATTTCAGTGCTCGTCATCAGTAACGGAAAGCAACCCAGGCGTGTATATTTTGTCAGTGTAATTGTTTGTTAAAATATTTTTTTGCCCATTTTAAAAGTAATAGAGCAATACACTCAGGTAATATTAAATCTAAGGATGATTTACATTTTCCTGTAAATATATTAAAATTTTATCAAAAAGGTTTTTATTATTTTGTTATTAAAATTTATAATAAATTGCCTGTGAAATTAAAATTATGTGACACTAGAATTTTAAAAAGCAACTTGAAAAAGTATTTATTGTCAAATGTATTTTATTCTCGGAAGAAGTATTTAGAGTTTTAAGCATTGTAATATNCAACTTGAAAAAGTATTTATTGTCAAATGTATTTTATTCTCGGAAGAAGTATTTAGAGTTTTAAGCATTGTAATATATATATTGCATAAGGAATTGTATGTAACTTTTTTGTATTTATTGGCATGTTTTTCCACATCCTGGAGACTTNAATATATATATTGCATAAGGAATTGTATGTAACTTTTTTGTATTTATTGGCATGTTTTTCCACATCCTGGAGACTTTGTTCTCATATGTCAGAATTCATGTAAAACAATTTTTTGAATGAATAAATAAATAAATAGGATGTAAACAAAAAAGAAATGAATGACGAAACAGTTTAACATATGCTACGCATTTCCAGTTAGTCTGAACTGTATCCCTTTTCTGTGCAGTTGGTTTTATCAGTTTTATAAATTGTTATATTGTTTCCAACAATTTTCCACTTTCATGCTTATGTCATTTTTTTATGCTTAAAAAGGTAAACCTTAATCAGCATGTTGGCGACTATTACTGTTTAACTTTTGTTTTACCTTTGTTTTAGATGTTTTTATTTTAAACATTTATTTTATTTGAGTAGTTGATCTCATTTACATCGTCTTTGGGTTGAAGTAACCTCTGAGTTTTGAGTTAAAAGACGTGTGTGATGAATTTGTCAACATTTAACTCGGCAGTGGTTTGTCGTTGCTTCTCAACGTCTTCCGCTCACTATGGGAAAAGGAATTTCAGAAAATTTCCCATTTTCAACAAGCGCGGGACACAATTGTTCAAACAGAAACAGGCAACGAATCCAGATCCTGAAATACCGATATACAGTAGGAAATAGTATCGTATATTTACTTTATGAATAGTATTTAGTTGTAATAATGGGTTTTCGTGTAGTTTATGGTTATGTTAGTAATACCTGATCAATTCGACCCTTGTACANTATTTAGTTGTAATAATGGGTTTTCGTGTAGTTTATGGTTATGTTAGTAATACCTGATCAATTCGACCCTTGTACACATAACGTAGTATATCTTACGTCCATCAGTAAATATACTCCCTAGTACAAAAGTCCGCTCCTTATCACCTTGTTCTCTTTCGACACTGCAGGGTAATTATCTAGTTTAGGGGCTTTTCTGAAAAACACAATAAAAATTTAAAATTATGATATATTTCTACTCTACTAATGATGCAGATACTAATGATGCAGAACACGAATATACTAGGGGCATTAACGTCCGACTAATTTCGTAATATGTGCCCCCCTAACCCCACGATGGGCGAATCACTATTTTACATTTTTAAACTAACCTAGGATTGTTGGGTTTTACACTAACCTATGATGTTAGGGTTTTAAACTAACCTAGGATAGTAGGGTTTTACACTAACCTAGGATGTTTGGGTTTTATACTAACCTAGGATGTTTGGGTTTTACACTAACCTAGGATGTTTGGGTTTTACACTAAAATACGAATGTAGGATTGCAGGGATTTAAAGGAACCGTAAAACACACCAAAAGAATGTAAATTGACTCACCTAGGTAGGGGGCTGGTATAATTCCTCTGACGTTAATAGACACAAACAAACATATTTCGCAAGTTTTTTTTAATATGTTCTACTTATTTTAACACTACGGCCGCTTCAATATCAACTAGGTAAGCTATGCTGAATTCATTAAAACAACTTTTGTTGGCATAAAACGTTTCGTTCATAAACGTAAACAAACTGTCAGAAACAGTCATCTCACAAACTTGTTCAATTTTTTAAAATATGTTGCACTTATTTTAAAGCGATGCCCCTAGTATATTCGTGTTCTGCATCATTAGTAGAGTAGAAATATATCATAATTTTAAATTTTTATTGTGTTTTTCAGAAAAGCCCCTAAACTAGATAATTACCTTTTTGGGCCCTATTTAAGTTGTGGGGTCATTACACAAGTTTTTGTATTAAGGAGACATGGGACATAAATTAACATAATAATCATACACTCATTTGCAAAAAATTGATCACCATGAACAAATTACACAAGTCCAACAAATTTGTCATAGCCCGACATGTGTACCATTTGCGTTTAATGTGGTTTGCTGGTACAGATGTGCCACTAGGTAGCGTACATGTCCCTCCGTCGTTCATAGTAGCAGGAGACAGAATAAGGCCTTGGTAGCAGTGTGAGCCACAGAGCCAAGTTCAGTGAACATGCTGTATGCTCTGATGGTGCATTCGACAATCCTTTCACCAGCTGGATGAGTTTGAGAGAGAGGCTGCATCGTCAGCCTCCGAGATGCAAGTTGGATGTTTTGATGCATTGCTTGCCACTTGAACTGTTCTGCCTACACTGTGAGTTTGTGTTAGACACAGTGGGAACAGGAAGGCGAACTATCAGCAGAGAGGATCATTTCACTGTGCGACAACCTGTAAGCACTCCATGGGTGTCGCTGCGCATCATCCAGGGAGATGTCACGGCAGCTGGGGATACACCTATGTCCACCAATACACGTGGCTAACGGAGCAGGATCTGACATCGCAGTGTCCCTCGTTTGCTATTACAATCTGGACATCGTCGAGCACATGTGTTGTGTTCAGTGATGAATCACAGACGACCGCTGAGTTTGAGTCTGAGGACGTCCTGGCCAGTGCTGTGATCCACGCTTTATTGCAGAGCAGCACACCACCCTGGCGAGATGTGTCATGATGTGGGTTGCTATATTCTACAATTCCTGCACCCCAGGGGTGGTGAGTGAAGGAAATATGATGACGCGGCGATACGTCCAGGAAATTCTGCGACGATGTGCGGTTCCCTTCCTGGTGCAGTTTTACAGCTCCATTTTCCAGCAGGATAATACCTGGCCTCACACAGCATGGGTATCTATGGCCTGCCTTCGTGATGTCAACATACTTCTTTGGCCAGCAAGGTCCGCAAACTTCTCGCCCATCAAGAACGTTTGGGACCAGATTGTACGACAACTTCGGTCGGTGTCAACTATGGCAGATTTGGAGTGGCAGTTGTGCCGGCTGTGGCAGGATCTTCCTCGGAAGAACATCCCACGTCTGTACAGCTCCATGTCCCACCATATTGCCTCCTGTCTCCGTGCTACGGGTTGTCCAACACCATACTAAGTGCTTCCTGGAAGTGCTGGGCCCCTACAGTACATGCTAGATGTGATACATATTTTTATGTTATCTGTATACATACTACCACGTCCTGTGTCTGTACCCACTCACAGTACGTAGCCCTTCAATGGCACCTTCAGGGTAACCAATTTTTTTTTGGAAATATTTTACAATTTTGTGGAAGCCAACAGAAAAAAAAGGAAGAAAGAGTAATCCTACAGAATTGGTTTTATTAACTATGAGAGCAAATATTTTAGTAGAGAGATGTAGGTATTTGAGCAGAGCTATTTCTGATGCCGTAAATTTATATATGTTATTGTGGCGCAAGATGTAATGCAGAATAAATGCACCAATATTACAAAATAGTTACTATAAATTTGGAAACAACCGTTGTCTAGGATTGCCCTTTTTTTAGTTTCTCTATGCTGGCATCCAAAAATCTGTAGAATTCAATTTGAAATATTTTGCATTGCTTCATATGTTCCATGCCCTCTTAAGACTGTGCTACAACTGCCGTGGCGTCCCTGTAAAGAAACAACCGCACTGTTCCTGTGGTCAGCGCACAAAATGCTGCCACAACTGCAGTAAGAAAACTGTTATGTAGACACTCGGAAACTGTAATCAATTACAGGCTGTGCAAATGCTGTGGGTATTTAAGAGTAGTGTATTAACTAATCTAATATTTTTTTATGTATTTACTTTAAAAAGAAATTCATTGCTACAGTTTTTTTTTTTTTCTAGAGTGCACTTTTTCTTACTTTAGCATGCATTTGCTTTTATTCATTCTTATAATTACTGTCACTTTTGTCATGTAACACCAGCAAAGCGTCTACACAAGAAATGAATGCTAAATCGTATTTGTCACCATGAACATATCTGATCTTCTCTCGCTCACAAAATCTGCTCCGAAACAATTGTTAAGAATAAAGAAATGGATACGAGAAATGTACTAAGTTTGTAGTTCATTTTATACAAGTTTTCCTGCGATTACTTAACATTGCACTGACACGTGTAGTTGACTTGCCATCACCTCATTGGTCAGCATAGACTACTCCGTAAGGAAATAGACAATTTTCCATCCTCCTTACGGGCTCAATGCGAGCGAGCTGCAGTTTAATGCGGTACGTTGTGTTGCAGCCCCGCCCTTGAAGCCTACATCCTAAACTCCATAGTAAAAAGGTCTGTCATGATGGAGGAAATTTGAAGCGATATGATAGTGTAACAGCAGGAATGTTTATTGTCCAATAAAATATAAATATATTATATAAACACAACAGAATTGCGTACCATGCCATAAAAAACCAATCTTCCTGATAACTTACTCAACCTGTTGCCACGCGTACAAAAAGCTGCCATTATAATCCTTAATAGTCCACATAAATACCATAAAACACGTATAAAGATTTTTATATGGAAAACACAAAAAATGATGTGCTCTTACTTTCAGACAAGTCCTGGGTCTTCACAATACAGCGGGAATGATTTTGCAATTTCAATAGAGACCAAGGTACTTAACAATTTAATTTAGTGACTTCCCCAAAAATTGAAGGGGAAAGATATTAAAAATTGTATTTTTAGGAAATTTTCTTCCATAGGCATAATTTTCTATTCATCCTTTATCCAAAAAAAAAAATCCTTTGTAGAGAGGGTTATGAGTATCTGGAAAATTGTGGGGTAAAAAATGTATTAAAAATACATTTTAAAAAAATTTAAAAGACACAATGATTAAAAATGCAAAACAAAACAAAATTTTTTAGAATGTGCTATGAAAACTAAACTCAAATTAGTTATTAAAGATACAAGCAACAACTGAACATTTAGAAATTAAAAAATTTCCAGATAATTTACTGCAATTGTCGCCTGTTTGCAAAAAAATTATAACATGCTTTACAAGAACTATATCATATGATTTGTTACAGTAAGAATTGTCATAATACCATAAGAGTATTTCTGTTTCAAAACAATTAAACAGTTGAGTGATGTATGGACATTGTAAATGGATGCCATTTGGATTGTGTGCCCTTTCCACTTCAGAGTACGGGGTCAGAGAGGTCGGATACACGTCACGTGGGAGATTTGTATCCGTCCAGGAAATGATACCGGAGCTCATCGTTCCCGACCTCACTGGCTGCGAGGTAGGTCTGTAAAGTGGTACGTAGTTGTGTTTCTGAAGGGGACCACAGCAAGGCGGTGCAAGTGGCGGCGTGGTCTTGCTGCACCCAAACAGTTGGGAGGCACGACAGCTCTTGCTTGCACACAACTAGTGCATTTCGTAGCTTGCTTGTGCAGTGTAAGTGATTGTAAGAGAGAACACCTGCAAAGGTTTTTACCCCTAGAAATGAGACAGAAAACACAAGTACTGACAGGACGGTACTCGTGGATAGACACACAGACACAAAAGTCGGACAAACATTTTCCATGCGGATGCTTGGTCACGATGTTTCGCTGGCTGGGCCAGTTTGTTCGGGTGGCTAGGGGTTGTACACTACTAGGTTCACTGTTTGCCAACCACCGCTCAACAGACTAAGGTGTACCACCACTCACCCCTTGAAGAAGCTGGCCCGGCCAGCGAAACATAGCTATTGTGCATCTGCGTGGAAAATGAGTTAATCCATTTTGTACATGTGTGTGTGTGTGTGCGTGCATGTGCGTGTGCTTGTGTTTTCTGTCACTTTTTATAATATCTCATTGAATTATTCTCCAATTTTTAAGCAAGAAGACAGCAAGCATGAATTTTCGCAAAGTAGGCAATATTGAGTGTTACAGTTTTGTAATTGAATAACAACAAATTAAATTGCAAATACAGTTCTATAATATAATTTTATTCTGAATTTATTTTATATATATTTATTAATATAAATCAATATTTTGTGTAAATGTCCTGATATTTCTGCAAGAGGCCACCAAATATTTTATTCATAAGATGTCTGATTGTTGAATTAAATTAATATTCCACACAAAATCATGTTGAGTTTGCACCAAAGACAATTGAACATGGACTCTCAATGCTCAGCAAATACTTGTGCCACTCAATATTTTTAACATTTTGGTTGACAAGGGGAGGCTAAGTATAAACCTCTCGGTTATCTTTTTTTTTTTTTCAGAGGACGTCTGCTTAATAAAATAAATTTATATTAATTTTTAAAAAATTTCATTTTTACGCTTGATACGATTGAATATGGACTTAATGTAAATAATTGCAAGTTATGATGTATATTGGTTGGAGGTGGGTCAAAATTGGTCAACAATTCCCCGGAATATCTACAGCAACCAGTCGGTCCTAACGACCTTATTTTTGGAAACCGTGAGTGGTCATTTTAGTGAAGTTCTACTGTATTGTACAAAATATTTTGTGTAGAGTTAAATGCAAGCCACTGAATGCAGTATTTAATTTGTACATAGTTTTTTGGATGTACAGTCAACTCTCATTTCCAAGACCCCTGAAATAGCGACCCTCTCAAAATAACAACCCTTTTTAGGGAAACCATGATACAAATTTAATTGAAACAGTTATTTCAATAAGAACCCCTTGGAAATAACAACCTTTTTCCTGGGAACAATGAAAGGTCCTAGATTCTAGAGTTTACTGTAATAAGCTTGAAGTTTTGTGCAAATGTAAATCATTTACCTTTAGGACTGTGGAAAGTTTTTTATCAAGCGGTACAGTATAAATTTCTATACCATAAAGCTGTAGATATTATTTTTTTTTAATTTTCAGACAGTTACTTTGGCATAGTTACAGATTTTGAGATTTATACGGCTATCCCTAATTTAAAGAAAAATACGTGAGCAGTTTTTAAATTAACTACTGCTGTGTATGATAGTTACCAGCATTCAATTATTTTGTCAATAAATTTAATCCCAATAAAAATATATCAAGTGTAGTTCATAGTTTGCACATTGCGAGACCTTTCTATGGCCCTCAAGCACAGCCATATATGGGCTGCACACGGTAAAGTGAGCACTTTTGAAAACCCTGCATAAGATCTACTTGTATGCACATTGCGTATTCTTCCACGATATTTACAATTAACGTTACCATGGGTCTGATCACTGTATCCATTCATTGGTCTAGGGCAACTGTACATTTTTTTTAGAAAACTAAACATTTTACAAATGTTTTTATTCTTACACTTATGTTCATTTAAAAAAAAACAAATTTAAAATAAAATATTTCAGTGTTCACAAATGTTTACTTGAGCTTGTAATTTAACGTAAGCACATGGAACTACTTCCTCTCCGTCGCTGCGAGCTTCACTGGGCGCGTAACTGTCGGTGCTCTCGTTAAAATATGCACAGGTAGGAGTAGTGACATTTTTCAAGGGTTGATTTCAAAAGTGCTCACTTTACCATGAACAGCCTTTGGTAATGTATGTTTATTAGAGTGGGCCGAAAAAACATTTTTTTTTTTTTTGTGATTGCTATACTCCTAAAAAGGGTAAAATTTTACTATAGGGGCTTTTCTGAAAATAAGAAAAAAAACTCCAGAAAGTGGTATATTTCGACTCTACTAATAACGTAGAACACGAATATATTGGGGGCATGGCTTTAAAATAAGTACAACATANGGGGGGGGGGGACAGGAATTTCAAAATGTTTGTTGTTCACGCAAAAATCTCAAAAAAAAAATATTTTGCATAAAATGCTGATAATTTGTGATTCTTAAAAACAAATCTTTTTAAATGGTAACCCTATTTTTATTTACATTTTTTTCTAGTCAACAGAATGTACTTTGAACTCAGATTTGTGAGAAAATTTGGGCATAATAGATCTTGATAAGAGGGTCGTCCTTTGTTGTTGAAGCATTGCGCCATCTCATATCGTTCTTGGAAGCAGCAAATTAAGACATCTTTGTAATTAGGAAGTTTGTTCGGCAAAAAATCTCTTGGATTACCGAATATTGGGCATTCAAAATCTTTTCTTGTAGTTATTTTCTTAGACACAGCTATTTTCAACAAGCAGGTGAAGGTGAAAACAAAGTCAACATAACACACTTTTTGAGTAATTCACTGTCACATTAACAACTGCTGGCGCTTGACTGAGAAACAAAGGAACCTGGGTAAATGATGAGGAAGATTTCAGAGCAGGTGGCAACGAGATCGGGTCACCGGTCGCGGAAAGGATCGGGAATACACGACATGGTCCAAGGTCGAATCGCTCATGTTGCATTTAACCCTCCCTACTTCTATCTCTCGCTACCATCTATTCTACAGAATAGTCTTTGGAATACAAATTTTGTAAATGAATACTTACCATTTATGATAGTTTGTTTATTACTTATAAATGAAAAAGTAATTAATTTTTATAAAAATTAGGAAATATTGCCATTTTATGGAAAATATGTGTTTTTTGAGATTTTTGCGCAAACAATCAACATTTTAAAATTCCAGGTTTTGATTTTTTTTTTTTTTTTTTTTTTTCCAAACCCTAAGCTTCACAATAGGACATATAGCATTGCAAAAGTAGTATGTTATATAATTATAAAAAATAACAAAATATATCAAAATTTTGTTATTTTTCAAAACTTTGAGTGCAATGCGCAAATGAAAGATATTTTTTTATTAGAATTTTTTTTTTGTTTTGTTTAGCAAGCAAAAAGCAACTTTTTAGGGGTATAGCAATCGAGAAAAAAAAAAATGTTTTTTCGGCCGACTAATGTTTATCACTGTGTGTCATCTGTACTAACCTTTACTCAAGGCTTCTGCAGACTGCTGCATGGCTTTGTAAGTCGGAATTGTTTGTATGTGCTAACTTCAAACACAGGCAGATTAGCGCGTTATCAAATCATGTTTGTCAAATATAGCATTTCCTGTTTTTCCAGTTGAAGCCTTACGTGTCATATCGAGTACCAGACGTCGTGCAGTCCAAGTTCACGGCAAAGGACTTATTTGACGCAGTGTACAGCAAGAAGATAATGGAAGATTTCCAGAAAGAGAAACTCGATGAGGAAGGTAATCCGCTGGAACCATCGCCAGAGGAGTCGCTGCAACCCAGCGAGGCTTTCGTTCGTGCAAGACAGACTTCAGGAGATCTGTTCACCGAAGACTTTCCAGGCAGAGATGCGACAGGACGACGCAAAGAGTGATTCTGCAGGAATGCATCTTTATAGAAAGTGTCATTTGTTTAGTGTTGGCATCGTTGGTTGCTTGTGTTACTAAAATAAATTTTTAAAAACTGTAATTTCTCTTTTATGAAACTAACACCTGTTAAAAGAAAGTTTCCAGCAGGATGTCTCATTTTACCATTTGTAATATTAATACAATGTATATTTAATCTGTGTATAGTTCCTGGTAACTGAGAACAACAAAATTGTAATAAATTATTTACTCTTGCAATTTATTGTAGTCATATCACCTGCAAGGTGATGTATTCATTTTGTTTTATATATTTCATATTCATTTTATTTTAAATACAGCACCACTCCGAAAAAAATAATTGGAATTTTGTGTTCAAACTTTTTTAAAGAGCTCACAAAGTTGACATAACAACACTGAGTTTGTGAGTTAATATACGTTGCAAAATGATTGCAACAAAAATGTTTGAATTAAATTGTGAAGGTAAATGAGAGTTTGCTACTGTGCTGGACTAGGCGTAGGGAGAAGCTGTCTCGTGTCCTGTGTTATACTCACTCACTCACCATACTGAGGTTGCTGTGTGGTGCCGCAGCAGACGACTGGGAGGAGGGGATGCATCGCTGAAGGCCGTGCTACGTCCTTATGACTTCTGCTCCAAGGTAATAACCGAGATGCCCAGCCACCATCTCGCCCCTCGCTTTCGCCTAAACTANTTTTTTTTTTTTTTTTTTTTTTTTTGTGTAATTCTTGTCCTCAAAATTGAAATTTTGCTTATACATTACTATGCAGAAATTACAGAAAAATGTTGTGTGGGCCCATTAAACGTTGATATGTTGAAGATATTTGAGGGTGTCATCGAAGGAAAGAGCTCACTGATTGTATCATAACTTTCACATTCATAAAAAGTTTGTCATTTCAACACAGAAAAATTACTGTTATAATATAGTTCCTTCAGGTCATCTGCGCCAATGTTTGAGACGTACGTGGCAGAGGAAAACAAGAATAAATGTGAGATTAACAGTGAAGAGAACAAAACAGTTACCATGCAATTCGTGCTCATTATTTAAAGTTTTGTGCTTTAACAAATTTGAATTTTTAAACCAATGGGATAATCCCATTATGTGTCTTGAAATTTTTTTCAAAAAATTCAGAAATTTTTATTAAAATTACGTAAGTATATAAAATTAATTGTATTAATCATACATGTATGTTAGTTTTTTTCATTTCTAAATTTTAAATAATACAATTAATATATTGTCTATGATTCTATGGGAGTCAGCTTACATTTGGGACAATACAGTCCAAAGGTGTGGTTCAAACCATTGAAGTTATCTGTTGCTGTTAGTGATAGACTGCCTCGACCGTGCACCATCACATATTGCTACATATTGTCGTAGTTGCTAAGTCTTTCATTGTAGGAGGAGTATTGTCAGTTTGAAGACATTCCAGTAGAACGAACTTTGCGAAATTGATGTGCTAACTGAGCACCTCCCACCCAGTAAGCCTCTCGAGTGTCATGCTCACGTAACAGGATGTTGGTATCACTGCCCGCAGTGATGCTGGCTGACGTTCCTCTCGTTGCCTACTGCTCGTCGTACTTGAGGCAGGGCTGACACCTCATGACTCTAGATTTGCCATAAGGGACACCTGTGACAACGCAACACATATCTGACCCCTGTCCATCTTTGTGGCTGACAACCACAAGGATTGCGATGTAAAGGTACCATTGTTTCTCCTTGCTTACCCTCTGCAGTTCATGAGTCCACATGGGTGTAACACCGTCAAGGATGCTGTTTGGAGGAGAGCTACATCTTCCTAGTGACCTGCTGTTTGCCCGACCGGCAGAATAGGAAGCTGCAGCCCCTGATTATGTCACCAAATTATGTAAGAGATTAGTTGGCAGTCATGATTTGCTCGACAGTACCTCAGAATAAATAGTGACAATGTGAAGATGCGGTATGATAAAAGAATATCAGGCGAGGTATTTCAAGGAGGGCAACTGGTGTGGCTGTACAATTAACAGAGGTGAAAAGGGCACTGCCCAAAGCTACAGAAATGTTGGGAATGCCCTTACAGGATTCTGAAGATCACTGATGTGGTCTTTCAGATTTGTCGTCAAGGCTCTCGGACGAAGCTGAAGGTTGTCCACATCTACCGACTGGCACTTTATGAAGGTCTGGATGTTGCAGAGTCTGTTTGGGATGAACAGACTTGAGGAGATGGCTGTGTTATGCGCTCGCTTCCCTTGACCTGCCCCGCGTGAGCAAGCGGAATAGGACAGAGTAGTTATATGATCGCGGGTAGCGAGTCACGAAGGAACGTTTGAATGACAAGCGAGCGATAATCTTACCAAGATTTGAAGTTATAAAGGCGTGCCGCCGCGCATTCTTCCGCATGCCGCCGTGATAACCTTTTTCCAGCTCGCACGCTCCTGACCTTCTGCGAAAAGAATTTCTAAGTTTATCTGAGGGGAATATTCTGGTTTAACGCCTTCATTTCTCTTAGTGTGATTTGGGGTGCGGGGAATCTTCTAGATCGGGTGACTGATTCTGTATAAGCGTGATGTGCCTCCAAGCGCAGGAGAGTCAGGAGTTTGGGTGATTGTGTGGATTTAGTGATAGACGACGAGCGAGAAGAGCAACAAGTGGCGCCGGAAGTGACCGGCGGGAGGAAAACCTGCGACTGCGAGCATCGGTGCAGTGAAGAGTGCGACTGGCAGGCTGGACTATTGGACTGGGTGCGCTAGTGTAAGACATTACAAGTGACTGCAACAGACAGACTGAACGTGTGTAAATGATGAATGAGTTAATTGACTATAACCAAACAATGCTCATCCCTCACGAACTCGGATACACCCCTTTGGCATCTCGTAACAGTACTTTGATCTCGTGTATATGTTCCTTTCGCCCGCGATTTAGCCCTTTTCAGCTAGGAAAACAAACAATGCTTGACAGGCCACACTCGCGTATTACAAAGTCTTGGCCTACTTATACATAGTTCATTCACATGAAGATGCAATAAATAAAATAATATATCATTTTTTTTGCAGGTTTTACGCAAGTGATACTTACAGTTAAATTAGGTAATTGCATTCAATATTGCAGGTTAAAAAAAAATAAAGAATTGCTGATTTTGTCTGTGGGCCAGTGTGACGAAACTTATGGGCTGCATGTGGCATGTGGGTCGCTAATTGAATAGCCCTGCTCTATTGTGTGTCAACTGTAAGCATTCAACACAGTAGTTGGAAACAAACACTAGTGTGTAGTTGTGAGCAAATAATGGAAGTGGTAATTTTTTATTTTGGTATTATCACCACCATTATTATTTTTAATATTATGCGTTATGTATTTTAAAATTGACTTCCCTGCATTTTAAACATGTACCTCTACCATATTTCACAAGTTGTATGGACATTTTTGTCCATCTCATAAATTATGCAGTATTTTTAAAATTGATAGAATGTCCACGGAAGTGAAGGAAACTTCATACAACAGTTGTAGCCGACCTGTAGCCATGAAACTTATTTGTGAAATATAAAAACTATTGTATGTCTCGAAAGAAAGGTGATTAATTCCGTATGGAATTTCCTCTTGAGTAGTATGTTTTATGAGGTGAAATATTACGATGTATTTGTAAAAAAAAACTGGAACATATTACAAATATTTTTGTGTCTGTATTTGTGGTTGTTGTGATTTTTTAGTTCTTGGTCATAAACAAGTCGACAATAAGGGCTGTGGTCCTTTGCAGAAACGGTTGGACACCACTGGTACGCAAAACACTAATGAGCCGGGAGAAACCAGTAACATACAAAAATGATAAAGATGAAAACGGTGGAGTCGCAGTGGGTGCAGTGTGGCATACAGGAATGACAACTCGCTTCGTGATCAGTCTCTAACTTTTATTCACTACTGCTGCAGTACAGTCAGGTAAGTCGCAGTGGGTGCAGTGTGGCATACAGGAATGACAACTCGCTTCGTGATCAGTCTCTAACTTTTATTCACTACTGCTGCAGTACAGTCAGGTAAGTCGCAGTGGGTGCAGTGTGGCATACAGGAATGACAACTCACTTCGTGATCAGTCTCTAACTTTTATTCACTACTGCTACAGTACAGTCAGGTAAGTCGCAGTGGGTGCAGTGTGGCATACAGGAATGACAACTCACTTCGTGATCAGTCTCTAACTTTTATTCACTACTGCTACAGTACAGTCAGGTATTTCTTTGTTTCTTTTATTTACACACATACACATGTACATCATGAAACAAACCAAGAAATACACTCGGTATAACAAAATTGCTTATCACGTCGCTTCCTCCGGCCAGCAGAGGACAGTCGACGCATCGTGCTTGTACAAATGAAATCAAAGCTTTTTTTTTTTTCTTTGTTTCTAATTCAACATCATTGAAAACACCAAACAGTAACTAATACAACACATTTACACTTGCGATTAACACTCTGTATAAACTAAAAAACAGTTCAAAATTTTTGGTTTTAAAAAAATGCAGTAATTTATTGCTACACCACTGTTGACTAGAACAACAACAGCAGTAAATAACTTGCTTCTTGCAAAAACACACAAGCATTATTGTACATGACACATCATCATCAGCAGTCAGATTTCACATGGGTTATAGTCCGTAACTACGGCGTCCGTTACCCAGGAATTATTCCAAGGCGCGAGATGAGTCGCAGAAAGATATTTTTAAGCCAGTTTCTTATACACGACGACTCGTGGCAAGGCAGAGGAAAGATAAGATACAAGTTCACCGCACGACGTGATTGGTCCGTGCCACCTCCAACAAACACTCGTCATGCTGACGGAAGGGATTTCCTCAGCGAATAACATCCTGGAAATTAGCAACTGCAATTACGTGATAGTCTTGCTGTTCCGTCACACGACACTCTGTGTTTTTGCAAGAGTTCCCCAAAAAGGTTCAAATCAGCAGCTTTTTCCATGTGCTGGATAGGTATTCAAACCAGCGTGAGAAAATACAGGATGTCTACTCTACTGACCTTTCAAATCCTGGAAAACCTCGTCAAACCAGGGATTTTTTTTGCTGCCATTTAATAGAATTTAGTAACATCACACTAAATAAATACTTATTTACTGTGTTTCCACGTCTCCATGCCATTTTCAAAATTATTTCAATATTTCCGTACTCGATACAAACGTAGTATGATTCGTTGTTGCATTTGTAGGAAAAGTGAAAGTAAACTGATTAGTACATGGATATTTGGATAGTGTTCACAGACCACCATAGGTGAATAAGCTTTTTTAAGCGATTTTACTTTAAAACACGTCTTTATTTTACTATACGAAACTGTTACCTATGTGATAGGACATCCTGGAAATAAAATCATCCGTAATATCCTGGAATTACAAGGGAATTTTTTTTCCAAGGCCCAGTAGACACCCTGAAGTATGCATTTCATTTGAATAACTAAAACAGCTACATTTGCTGCGCGATTGTACAGTTCCAATACAAGTTCTCACAAAGAGTAAACAACAGCTAACACAGCACACACGTCCTTCTGACGTTTCTCCTGCGACATCCTGCACTTTTAACATCTGCACTCCATGAAATTACAGCACATGCGACATTCACCACTTTATAAAAGATTTCAACGTCTATTTTACAGTTTACATTATCACACACCCTGGAGAGGATTTCCACTTGCCAGACCAACAAACGTACGCGAGTTGCAAGGTGGCACGGGTAACTTTGCACAAGAGTCCAACAGTCTTAACCTGAGCACCCCTCGCACGTGTTTGCGGAGAGTTATTTATCAAATTGAGTACGACAGAAGACTTAAGAACCTTCATCAAGCGATACCCCACATCACACAATTTTTTTATCACTGTACCAAGAACCACCTATTATAAAATGGTTTTTAAAAAACTTCTTGAACATGAGCTGCAATGAAATAAAAGAAAAGAATTGGCTAGCAATATACACACATTTACTCACATTTCTTTTTTTGCACGACATATTAAAATGACTATGGTTTTTAGAGGCAGCATGCAGGTGGGACCGATACGTAACGTGTAGACGTACTGCGTAAGATAGACATGTAAATCAGCAAGCATACACGTTGTGTGGAGTCTGCTATTGTAAATCGACTGCATGTAAAAATTTAAGGGCTTGAAATAGTTATCTTAAAATTGCTGTACAGTATGGCTTGCTTTAAAGACGGTTTAAATTCCTGAAGATGAGAATCTCGTATGATACAGCTTTGCAGAAGTAACATTTATCTGTTAAAATCATGTTAAATCCATTTATTGTTTCCCAGGCACCTTACAATTCCAAGAATTTTAATTTTTTATAAACCACGCCCTGGAACATGCTACAATATTGAAACTACAGTTGTTGCAAATCAATTATTTGTTGGTACTTTTAAATAAAACCAGAACAATTTTCATTTTATAAATAATAAAACCTTGTTCAGAAATTTTTGCAGGTCCTGTATGAGATACGACCTCAGTAGGGACAGATAATGATAATTGTTGCTTTGCATTGGGGATAAAGTGTTCGCAAAATGCAGGAAAGAAAATCATACAATTAAAGTCGCCTTGCCAAGTGAAATAAATATTTTAATTTAAGGTCATTCATCAAATTTCTCCCATTCTCCGTTACAAAACAGTTTCTCTGCTAGACGTAGCACGTTCGCTATACAGTGTTTATTTTCAGCTTGTTGGGTTGGCACCTCTATTTAATTAAATTAGTCATTAGGCGTGTACGGTATCAGGCAAGGTGTTCGTTAAGTAGCTATACAAAGAAATGGTAATATACTGAGTGCAGATGGAGAGGAAAAACAGATCTTGCAGGACATAACAGTTTAACTGCAGATAAAAGAAAACTGGCAGTTTTTTAAAATGAAAACATCCGTGTGTTTCAATTCACCTGCTTAAGGGGCCTGCCTACCTACTTGGAGATGTTTTCTGTGTTTGAGACGGATAAGCATGGGAGCGATAAGGATGACACTGCCACATGCATCAAATACGCCATTGCCGCTACGCACGGGACTCTGAACTGGCATGCGGTGTTCTTGTGCTGCGTGTATCTACGGGAGTTTAGGCAGTGACCCTACTATTTTACTGGTGGTAAGTCAGTAACAAAGTTCAATGTGCAGGGCCCTTGAGTACTTCTGTATGAATGTAACCCAAATATTTTGAGATACATCACTTTGAAAATGCTGTTTTTTGGAGTGCTCTGAAATGGTGTTTCATAGTCGGATGTGTATTTTTGTAAATCAGCATGCTGGGCACACGTTCAGAAGTTTTGTTACAAACCTGGCTTTCGCACCCTGCAATGCAATTCAGGCCCCTCAGCGGCCCTGCCTGCCAAGCCAGCAGCTGCCAACTTCAAATGGGGAATCAATGTCAAACAAAATTCCTTCTCATTGTGTCAATTTTAAAGATAACTATTTAAAACAAAAATTATTTTACGTTAAGTTTTTAAGGAATGTTGCTACATTAAGATATCTTGCCAATTGTTTTGTTTAATTTTTTTTTCTAAAATGTAATATTAAAATTTACATATAACAAAAATAAGATAAATGATTTCCCCCCCAAAATAATTTTATGTCGCAATATTTTCTGAGAAAGTTAAGTCAAAATGTTTTTTGTTTGAAATAGTTATCTTTAAAATTGACGCAATGAGAAGGAATCTCGCCTAACATTGGTTCCCCATTGGAAGTTCGCGGCTGCAATGTCCCATTCATGTGCTGTGTACATTGCAGTTTTTGTTTAACACTGCGGTTATTTCGTCCTGCCGTTTGTTGGGCACAATCGTTTGTAAAATATCATGCCAACATAAGAAAAATAATTTGATCAACTGTGACGGGTTATCACATTTCCCCAAACAAAGTTTTAACCGTCGAGAATGATCGCAGAAAATTACCATACCTGGTGATGAAATGGGGCCCTCAGAGCAGCTAGGGGTGCGTCTAACTGCCGAGGGGGTCGGACAAGAACTGATACGAGGGGATGGCATGTGGCGCGGCGATCACCCCTCTCTCATACCCCTCCTACGCCCGCTCCAGCAGACGACTTTCGGCCACCAGGGCACGGCGGCGGTTTGAACTGACCAATAAGAAGTGTTAAAGGAACAAGTCCTTCTAGAATCCAGGAATTTAGTATAAAAAGACATTTTCGGGGTTTATGTAGACCGAGAGAACCTGGCTTTGCGGTCAGACATTGAGGCAGATTTTTTTCTCCGTTTGAAATAGCTATCGGGGAGGGGTGACGTAAGAAGGGAGAAAGTTATGTATCTTTATGTGTTTTAACTGTATTTTAATGGGGTTTTGAGATAATTGTTAAAAAAAATGTTAAAGATTTTGTAACAATTTAAAGTTTTGTGTGATAACCTTATTTTGTAGCATCACTGAATTATATAAAATTTTGAAAAATTTTCTTGGGGTTCTCTTTTATACACCACACTTACTTACGGTTTGTCCACCGCCTCCTGGTGGTCGTTTTTCTCTGCTTGAAGTAAAAATTATACAGGTTAGGTATAAAAAAAACCTGAAGCGAAGGAAGGACATACATTGCCTGTCTCATGCTTCGGAGGCTAAGCGTTGCACAACTCGTAGTACATGTTACAAATAATAACTTACATTTTGCATGTACATTATAGGTCATAACAGAAGCAAAATTAACAAGGATGGTGTAATCAAAGACTACATGCACAACCATGAAGGGGGTGTAAGGATTAATGGGTGACGAAGGGATTAAAGTAAATTGAACAAGTGTACGTTGCAGTGTATTCGAACACGGCTCATGCGAATGTTCGACGTGAGGCGCAGTCCACGCTTATGCCTCTTCAACCACCCAGGCTGTCAATGCGGGGCAGACAGCACACAGTAGTTGTCATCAACTACTTGTGTCACACGGAGCCCCCAGATGATAGCATCTTGTGTGACGTAAAAGAGGAACGAACGGTCAAGCACAAAAAATATTGAGGAACTATAGACAGATATGTCACCACATGCGGTGTTGTAACAGTTCATCTTCCCAGCATCTGGCTTTGAATACAGTCTGCAGTGATGCGCACAGAGTCAAGAATCGTGAAGTGCAAGGGAAAGACACCGGTCGTAATTTTCATAACACGTTTCGAAACAATAAGTGAGAAACCAACACAGCTGGTGTGTGACAGTGTAGGTGCGTACTTTAAAATGTTATGGTTATTTCATTGTGATATAATCCAGCCATAGAAACGTGGACAATAACTTTACACCTATATCCCGAATTTATCTAAGATACGTACTAGCCTTTTCAAAAAAAAAATGTATAGCTGTATCTCCTACCAACATATCCTGTTCTAAATTTCTCTTCTGCGATGTTTAAAATAAGCACTCTGAAAGTAAGTGGAGACGTGGCACATCCGTGTGCACCTCCTGACGTCACGTATGAAGTGGGGAGCTGACAGGCTTATCCCCTGGAAAATCTCTTCAGGCATACATATCTTATGTAATTGCTGTATAAATTGGTGATGGCAGTTCAAATGTTGTGCACAGAAGATGATGACAGACTGATATAATGTGGAAGGGTGTCCGTACTTGCGTCGCCTGCGCACACCTACGACAGTCCTGATTCCTCTGCTGTCGCTGGTGCACAGCTTTGCGTTGGTTGCTCAAATAGGAGCATTTGTGTAATGAGCCCTCAGAAAAATTGCTTGCAGTAATTGCGTTTGGTTTTACGTCAGCGGCACTGCTGACGGTGAAGAAGAAAAAGTAGCTCTACGTAAGAGAGTCTTTAAAATTCTTACAGTGTTACTTTCTGTTTTATAGAGAGTAATATAAGGACCGGTGAAATAGTAGCATATGTCTGTACCTAATGATTTCACAGCGTCACTTTGTGGACCCATGCATAATAGTCGACAGGTCGTAGCAATATTATGTTGTGGAAGATACTTGATGGACTGGAAGCATCATAGGCATGTGCAGTCTTCATCATTTGGGTGTGTCAAAAAGGTTAGCTAATCACCAATGACCACATATAAATTGAAGGTCTAGGGTTCCTCCCCCAGGCAATTTTTAATTTTATTAAAGTTTAAAATAGTGATAGCTACACAAAATTTGTGCAAAAATAGGATGTTATAAGAAGACCGCATTTCACAATCCTGTGTTTCTAGTATGGGTGGTGAGGGGGGGAGCATATTTTTTGCTGAGTTGTGACACACACGCATGCACGCGCACGCACGCGCGTGCCACACACACACATACACACACAGAGAGTTAGTTGAAGCCCCTTGCGAAGAATACTGCTAGCTGTCTGCCTCATGAGAAGTTGCTGCTTGCGGAAGCTGTCGCTGGGGAGGCTGAGGGGAGTTTTGTGAAACGCTGACCCGTCGGACACCTGTAGACAGTCCACCTGATGTAGTGGACAAACAAGTTTCAGTATTCGTTACTACGTCTCATTCAGACCAGCGTGTTCTTAGGCAAGCTGAAATTTGAGAATAATAAATTAATCTTAAAGACCATAATTTTAAATTAATCAATTTGCCTGTCCTCAATGTGCATGGCTTTTGATGGCTTTCAGAAATCCTCAGTTAACCTCATGCAGCCGTTACAAATGTAGTATGTTGAAGTAAGGAACTGGTTAGACAAGAACTGTCGTCAGGCATATGGAGGCGGTACATAACGCTGCAACAACTTCGCAGGAACGTAAATTATACACACTAGAGAACAATACATATTTGAAAGTTCAGTAATATACGAAACAAAATAATTTACAGTATCACAGCTTTCATAATAGCAACTTATTTTATGTAGTTCTGTACACAAAAAGTCTTGCTGGTATTCTGGAAATAAAAATTCATACTTTAAAATATTGTCATGCTGTTTTGGTAAGTATGAAATAATTTGTTAAATTATTTATGTATAAAGGTAATTTGCACAATGAACAGCATGTACACTACTCATGTCGTGACCATACGCGCAGGATTCTCCGCAGGTCGCACAGTCCTGTCACCACCGCACACCCACCCAGTGAATACAGCGTAGAGCAGCGTTGCTCCAAGTCTTGTGGTGGGAAAACTACCATACTTTGTACTATATCATATTATGTATTTAGGTTTGCAGTTCAGTCTGTAAGACAGTGCTAAGCAACGCAGGTTTTCTTTTAAGGGAACAAATATAAATTTTTAAAGATAGGCTTGTCATTAAGATGTCATTGGTATTACAAAAAATGACACGTGTAATAAACCTGTTTTTGTTCACATTTAATTCTCCCTATACTACATTGCGTTGATGATACTATAGTAATATTTCAATGGTTTATAACAGGCAAACAAAGAAATTGAAACATTATTTAAAGTAGACCACATGCATTTGGTAGGAGATGGGGGACAGTTCCCCCTTTAAATAATCTTTGGAAGGGGGGGATGTGCCCCTCGTTCTCCCCCAGAAAACACGCCTCTGCTGTATGGCTGCGACTTTCAACAGCCAGTGCGAGCAGAAGACAACAGCCTTGGCGAGTAGAACTCTGTTTCCTAACACATCATCAGCTCCAGCAAATATATCGGATGTCCCGTGTCAAAGTAGTTCACCTCCGTGAGCTAGATATGTGCACAGGATTATGCAACATATCAATTGATTATGGAAATAATGACCTCGAAAATGTTCATACCTCTGTGTTCGGTTCAGCATGTGTTCAAGTAGATATGCTGCATGTTGGACGCACTGACACCACGGCAGAAGTAACGGAACCGTCTGCGGAAATCAGTTGATACTTTTGTTCGTCAGTAAGTCCGTAGTTTCAGAATGCCCTGCGGTGGTACTCGTTAAAATTATAGAAAAGATTTTAAATTATAAGTGTCGCTTGATTGAAGGAAAAATGTTTATAACAATGTAAACTATATTTTGCAGTTTACTTTTGTATTGCTTTTGTGCAGAATTTCATTCAGGACTATTTTGTATTTAACAATGCTACTGTCTGCACTTCTGTAAATATCTCGGAGGACTTGAACCACCCTTCGTTATCTTGTTCCACCGGCACTGCGCGACTTGTGTTAGCTCCGGCAAACCCGGTGTTTCAGTAACCGATGTAGCCTCACGCAGGGTGCAACTGACCAGCATACGGAAACAAAAACATTAGTGACATCAAGACTAGTCAGCGGTGTCAGAATAATAGTTGGCATTACTGAAATAACTGGCCAGTGAAATCTGCGAGTATCGGAATGTGACGGACGAGTGGCACCGTGTNAGTTGATACTTTTGTTCGTCAGTAAGTCCGTAGTTTCAGAATGCCCTGCGGTGGTACTCGTTAAAATTATAGAAAAGATTTTAAATTATAAGTGTCGCTTGATTGAAGGAAAAATGTTTATAACAATGTAAACTATATTTTGCAGTTTACTTTTGTATTGCTTTTGTGCAGAATTTCATTCAGGACTATTTTGTATTTAACAATGCTACTGTCTGCACTTCTGTAAATATCTCGGAGGACTTGAACCACCCTTCGTTATCTTGTTCCACCAGCACTGCGCGACTTGTGTTAGCTCCGGCAAACCCGGTGTTTCAGTAACCGATGTAGCCTCACGCAGGGTGCAACTGACCAGCATACGGAAACAAAAACACTAGTGACATCAAGACTATTCAGCGGTGTCAGAATAATAGTTGGCATTACTGAAATAACTGGCCCAGTGAAATCTGTTGAGTATCGGAATGTGACGGACGAGTGGCACCGTGTTTGTTGTAAAATGTGTGTGGGTTATCGGCTTGCTCCTTCAATACAGCTGCTACGTATGTGTGTGCCCTCACATTGATACTTGTTTCATGAGAGCATGCGATCCTTCAACCTCAGTCACTTCTTGACTGTTTGCACGGGAGAGTAAAGAAATACGCGTGACATCCGACTTCAAGCTTTGCATCCCAATGCAATGAAATTTAATATATATTTACTACAGGTTACATCATTTCCTCCATTTGCATGTGTTTGGAGCCAGACTACTTTCACGTGGGACATCCCTTAGCAGTTTACTAGGGGCAGCGCAATTCCTCCCCAGCTGACTGCGAGAAGCGAGCACACCGACACCTTACAGAACTGAGCTTTAGTCCTCCTCAGCACCAACATCATGTACATTAAGCACCGTCGAGTCCAAAATAAAAGTTACGTGAAGCCAGTGGTCGTCAGCATGCAGAAGGCAAGGTGGCATGGTTCGACACTTTGGCTAGTGAGGACAGACTTAAAAAAAAAGTCTTGTAGGAACTTATTAAAAATAAGATGCGGTGAGATACTGCTTCTAACGTCCAGTTCTTGCTACAAATTGTGACTTTATAAAAAAAGAATTTGTAAAACTTACATTTTCCCCAAATAATTGTGTTGAATCAGTTGCTTGGTTTTTGTTTGTCACCCCACAGTGCCACTAACTTTTCATATTTTTAGATTTCAAGTGCTTTGTGGAGAAATTATAAAAGCATTTTTTGTTTTTTGTCTTATCATTAATAGTTTACAATACAGAAACTGACAATAATTTTCTGAATTTTATACAGCGCCTACTTAGCCCAATTTGGTTCAGAACAGTACATTATATTAACATATAAACAGAATTATAGAAAAACAAGTTTACAGCAAGATACTGTACTTGTAACGGCAAATTAAAGAAATGCAGTTTACTGACAATGTTATAGCAAAACATCTTTGCGACTCTTGTGTTTCATTGGGTTTGTGATCTTCGTCTTGAACTATTACTTCAATGCAGAATGGATAATTTGTTTGAAAACCACTTTTAATGCACAAATGCAATAAGTTTAGTGTCTCCCGTTCAATCAACTGTAGTGGGATTCAATTAAATTACTATGAACTCAAACTGTCACGTATCAGTAGGCTAGGAACATATCACAGTATCTCACCCTGTCTCTCTTCATTGGCCAGAATTGCCAGCTACACAAGTAAATCCTGTATTTGTGTGAACATTTCAATGTTGCAAAACACTATTTCATTTTGTGATTTTGTGTACTAGTCATCCAAGTACTGTAAGGAAAAAAAGCAATACACAGTTTTTACAATGATTGAAGTTGTCGAGACAGCTCTCTTGGAATGGAACTACATGTATGATACGCTAGACTACCGGCCACCTTTACTGTACACGACCGTGGGAAGGCCGCTCGCTGCCCACAGATGACGACCACTGGCGCAAGCCTAGCAGACAGAGGTAGCACACAGGGTGGCACGAGTATTGCTAATTCAAGTGTTGTATTCGTTGTAGCAGGACAGGAGGAGGCGCGGCGTCCGGGAGGCAGCGGGGGCTCAGTCGTGGCCTCACATGGACTCCATCTGCTCGGTCAGCTCCAGGATGGGGCTCTCGCAGACGGGCTGCATGGGGGACGCCAGCGGCTGCCACGGCAGGCTGGCAGGCAGGTACGACCCGGGCACCCCCAGCTGTTGAAACCACACACACATCACCGTGTCACCTCCGCTGCCACGCCACAGCCGCTCCGCTCGCCACTGTAGCAATGCAAGTCATGAGAAGTTGGTTTGTGTCCTAACACGTCATTAACATTTTGTTGACTACACTCGAGTGGTGTTGGAGCAACATTACCGTAAACTGGAATTACTTTGCACCTGCACTGGTAACTTTGCACTTAATCCTGCTCAAGCTGCGATGTATGTGTCCATCTTGAGCATAGTAACACCACGTTAAGGCGTGTAGGGCGTGCGTCGAGGCACATACCTTGCTCCTGCCAACTTGTCTACTAACATGCATGCCGGAGGACGCACAGAACAGAGACTTGCGCTGGCGTGGGTGGATTTGATTGTCTGCTAGTTAAAAAATAAATCTTTGCACCGCTTAGTCAAGAAAATTCCATACAACACAAGGTCAAGAAAGGCAAATTATTGGGTGAAGAGACGTGTCCCCCTCAGGAGCTACATTGGTGCAATGGCTAGATTGTTCACCTCCCATCAAGGCAAATCTCGTTCTATTCCTGGCAGTGTTGCTCCTGGATCTTTACACGAGAGAATCATGCCAGACAACGCCGTTGGTCGGTGGGTTTTCTCAGGGATCTCCCATTTCCCCTGCCCTTGCATTTCAGCATTGCTCCATACCTTGCTTCACCCTCATAGGCTCCCAATGCCTCACTGTTAATAGGAGCCCAAAACTCTCCACTCCTCTCCCCCCACCGGCACCACCTCCTCTCCCCCCCCACCAGTACCACCAACACNCCGGCACCACCTCCTCTCCCCCCCACCAGCACCACCAACACCTATATGTTTAGCATGGCGAAGACTGGAAATTATCTGCATTAGCACATCGTCACACAAGTTGTTGAGTATGTGGCGGGGATCACCATTTACTATTGCATCTCACAGCACATTTACCACATCCATAATTAATTAAAGTTGGTTATGTTCTGGAGATTCTTTGTCATACACTGGGAGCAGAGGTTCGTAGGAAAATCACTTTCAGACAAGCGCTGTAAGTTTTGCTAATGAAAGAGGTTTCCAGTAAAGGATGTTAAGTATCATCCTCGAAATACAAGCTTTGAAACTCCGGCAATCCCAGCAGCCAAAGTTAATGCCATTAGAGACTTATCAAGATGCTGGTTTAAGTCGGGATGTTTTGAAGTAGAAGACGACAGTTTTTCCAGTGGAGACCTAAACCCTTCCTGTATGCCGTACGTACCAGGGACAAAAGTTGTCAAGACTTTAAGGGTATTGGATTGCAAGAAAGTGATGATTTTGTATGTGTAACAAGTACAGTACCATAGTTTTTGCATAATCACATGTCAGAATCAACAGTTTATACTCTTTTTGAAATACCAAATTTATAAAAACTAATTCACCTACAGGTGTATTGAAAAATAAATGGCGTGAGCTAGTCAAAGCTCACACAAGGGAAATTTTTTACGTTTTCTTAAAATTTTAATTTACTTGCAAATTTTTTTTGTGGGTATCCTTAAATTAAAAAAAAATAACTTCAAGTGAAACAAACCTTAACATGAATTAACACAATGTAATTCGGCCTCCTTTGATTCACTNTAAAAAAAAATAACTTCAAGTGAAACAAACCTTAACATGAATTAACACAATGTAATTCGGCCTCCTTTGATTCACTATTTTATAAATAATTTTGGTTTATGCTATGTGTGTTCCAAAAAAACTAAATTGTCATTCTGACATGTCCAACATGTTGAGTATGAAAAAAATTATGGAATGTGGATTTTTTTTTATACTTGGGAAATTACATAACACACAACAGAGTGTCCCACTAAAATCCCATTTTGGAATTCTCTGACTTTTCCCTGTTTTCTGGGCAAAATCTTACCATTTTCCCTGACCTGACTTTAGGAATACTAAAACTTTGAATACCATATTTTTCCGCTGTAAGAACAATATGATCTCAGAGAAGTCGAATTATATTACATCGCAAGAGACCAAGCCAGCAGGGACAACATTTTATTCAGTCCATCAATATTTCTTGCGATACATGCTATTGACTTTATGCATGTGCCCGTTACAAACAAACACACAAATACTTTATTTTGTACGCACGAGTATAGTCCCACTGTCACCTGGAAAAGATGTATTATTGCCAGTTCACAAACTTGAAAATTGAAATCTTAAAACATATATGCTCGTAATTACATTATCCTGTATTAACACGACTGAACAAGTTTCGCAGGGTGGCAGCTATTTATATTTTCCCTGACCCAGGTGAAAATTCCCTGAAATTTCCCTGGCTTTGCCATGTCATATGAAAGTTCCTGGCTTTTACCTGTTTTCCAGGTTTTCCCTGTGGGTGGACATCCTGCACAGTGTCTTTAAGTTGAGAAATTCCTGGCACAGGTATTTAAAAATAAATTTTTTGCTATCAAATGCCAATAACAATTTCAATTTCCGTAAGTTCGGCCAGTGTTGTGCACTCTTAGGTTTGTTCGCATGCGATGCTCTTTCTGCTGCTTCTGCTCGTGACAGCAAGTGACATTTTTCCAAAGATCGTGGAAGGAGCAAAAAGGACAACTGTTCTTAACCTGATGATGCAAATGACAAAGAGCAGAAGTGCGTGCATTGTTTGGCAAATGACAAAGAGCAGAAGTGCGTGCATTGTTTGGCAAATGACAAAGAGCAGAAGTGCGTGCATTGTTTGGCAAATGACAAAGAGCAGAAGTGCGTGCATTGTTTGGCAAATGACAAAGAGCAGAAGTGCGTGCATTGTTTGGCAAATGATAATGAAGAAGACCATGAAGAAGTTCAACATGCTCACATAACTGTAATCAACCCCGCTGCCAACTTCATTACTCTCGTTGGTAACAAAATAAACTTCTACACTTTCTACAATACATTTCGTGATAGGCCTCATCAATAATTTTTGCAAATAACTTTATCCAGAATTCCCTAAACAGCAAACATGCAGTTGTTCAACCATTTGTTAGTATTTATTATAGCCTGGGCGGAAACATCTTTACTCTTTCTGNAACAGCAAACATGCAGTTGTTCAACCATTTGTTAGTATTTATTATAGCCTGGGCGGAAACATCTTTACTCTTTCTGCTTCACCTTGACGAGCAAGAGCAGTAGAGCAGTGCTCCTGCCACACGAACAACGAACCAACAAAATGCTTCTGGTAGCACCAATGGCATAGAGCGAGAAAGAGCGNCAGTGCTCCTGCCACACGAACAACGAACCAACAAAATGCTTCTGGTAGCACCAATGGCATAGAGCGAGAAAGAGCGTAAAACGAGCATTGGCAGCAGAAAGAGCATACCACGCGAAAACGCCTACTGTTCCAATACCTACTCAACTGTGTAGTCTTCACAACATCCCATGCACAATCTCTGCTCCAAAACATTGCAGTTGAAGCAGGAACAACACGATATTATTTCTTTTAAACGCCCTACCTGAAAATTAGAAATTTCTACAAACTCATATGCACTACATTGCTATGAAGAAGGAAAATGCCATTCGGATAATACAATGCTAACGTACAAAACCAAAAATGTGTTGTGTAAACTCTAAAGCCATGCTGTTTAATTTTTTTTTTACAAAAGCCAGTTCAGTAAAATAAAGTACTACTGTTATAATAAACAAATACAACAGAATTCATTCCATGTTTAATGTCAAAATAGCAGAAAATATTGTGATAGTAAAAATTAAGGCATTCATAAAAAAACAAAAAATTACGACTCCCAACAATTTATGCAACACTCGTGATTCAATTCTTAAAACTGTTTACAGTAAAATTATTTGTTGCATAATATTTGTCTTGAACTATTACGTCATTGCAGAATGGAATATTTGTTTGAAAACAATTTTTAATGCACAGATGGAATAAGTTTAGTGTCTGCTGTTTAGTCAAATGCAGCCATTAAGTTTTCGGGAACCATTTCTTGCATCATGATGTCTGGCGATCCAGGTTATGATATGCCCATACGCCGCATGGGAGTGGTCGATAACATACCATAGAGTGGGAGCACATTCTTGATGTAATTTAATGTTGATCACTTCAACATTAACATATTTCGACAGACCTGTGCCTGGTTGTACGTCTTGTCTGTCAAAGGATGTGTTAACATTTGTGTGTTGAATTGTATGAATGAAGACAAATGTAGTCCTCCAGTTTGCCTTAGTAAATACTTATGCACGTATATAATAATAAAAATAATGTTTGGAATTGTAGTGAATACACTGGATAGTTCACATGCCAGTGATTTGATGATTTCACTTGTAAATATTTTGTCCTTTTTTGGTTAGGCTAATGATGCATTTGCACACTACGTAATCTTTTGTTTGTGGATTTATAATGTTCTAGGTTTGCTTGCATTTAATTACCTTTTCAATAATAAACATCTTACTTTTACAGCATTAGGCAAAATTACACCATACCTTTGTCCGGAAACCACGACAACAGAAATTGCTAAATTAATGTTCAGTCAGCCTGTCAATCTGTTTATAGGATATATTTATTTTCTCATTTATGTTGTTTATGAAGCATTACTTAATGAAATGAATGAAATTGAATGAACTATGTATTATAATGGAGCAAACTTCAATCACTGTCATTAAATTCCTATGGTGTTTATCATCATGAGACTCGCACAGTGTACTTGGAGGCGATGACTGACAGCCACCATGGTCCCGTCACGTCTGGCGGCGAGGTCTCCAACTTGTGACCTCAGTGAACGTGATGTTCTTTTCTGGAGATTCTACAAAGCCCCAGGCACAATTTCCAGTTGGTGGTTGGCATTGTGGCAAGTTGTAATACATTGAACTTTTACCACCAACCAATCAGTTAGAGAGCATTCCCTAGGTTCTGAATGAGTGACAGCGGAAAACCTTTGAAATGGCAGAAAATAATTGTGAAAATAAAACTATTGATATCAAGCTGATGATACATGCTGTTATTCTTCAGCCAGCAATATTTAATTTTAAAAATCCACTGTGTAATAACATAAANAGCCAGCAATATTTAATTTTAAAAATCCACTGTGTAATAACATAAAAGATTAAGCACATCATATGAGTCTATCGTATTTCCATGCTTTTATGAAGCAGTCGCATGATTACATACTAATTTGAGTTAGCTATGAGAATATTTATTTTTATAAAATGCAGTACAATTATTTTTTAAGTATAAGGAAATAACTTACAATGTTTTAATATGGCTTACTTTAGTGTGCTTTATTTAAAAAAAAAAAAGAAAAAAAGTATAAATCTTAGCAATAAAAGTTCTGTTGACTTAATTTCAAAAATTCTAATTCCAGCAATAGCCAATTAAAATAATTCATACACCTTTCTTAATAATTTACTGCTATCAGCGGGAACAGCCATTAAAACTCTTTACACCAACGCCAAAACTGACTGCTGTGCCGCGGAACACACCCCACACTGACCAAAACAGGCCAACCATCACCAACTGCCTATTGTGCCAGGGTCTTCACAGTTCAATGGTTTCGCAGGCTGTGAAACTTGTAGGACCTCTGTAATTTAATGACAACTTCGTGTAAGCATAAAACATATTTTTCAAAAACGTATTGAAAAATAAATTAGATGTAGAAGCAATAATTATATTTTGTTTCAATCAACTCACAAAAAAAAAATCTCATTTCGTTATTACAGTGCTTCCCNTGTAGAAGCAATAATTATATTTTGTTTCAATCAACTCACAAAAAAAAAATCTCATTTCGTTATTACAGTGCTTCCCAAAATTATTTAGATACAGTACTGTGAAATGTGAGTTGATTTGATTACAGTTGTGTTCCACAATTTTTGGAAATTTCCTGGTCAAACCGTCGGAACTTCTCAAACTGCACGCAAGTGACACAACACACTTCAAATATAGGTTTTGATGAGATTCATTTAAGTGTTCACATATTTAAATCGAAATTTGAATGAAAAAATAGACATTTGAAAATTTGTCGAAAGAGCAAAACCAGAGTTTAATATTTTGAAAGTTCTGCAAATATATAATGTAAACATTTTCTGGGCTGCAAGCAGTCCCAAGGTTATTATTCAGTAATGTATAGAAATATTAAATGTAATTCGAAAATGATATATGCCTCAAATAGTGGTTTAGAGGTGAGTACACAAACTGCCTACATTTCATCACAGACTGACATCTGGTGTATACAAGTTTGTTTTGAGATGGGCTTAGCCCAAAAGTAACCGTGATGAGTGTTTCTGACTTTGCCGTAGCGGTGGACTCGGGGTCTTCAGGAGCTCTTTCTTTCAGGAAGTAATTCATACTTTTGCTTTTAAAAACGTACAACAGCCCTTCTATTGTTTGTTGTACAATTATGTAATATACTTCAAAGTGGTCGCTTCATTTTTCGTCTAAGTGAATCTGAAATAAAAACCAGTGTCTTTAAAATGCAGCTAAGTCTCAAACTGTTAATCTCCAGACAATTTTTATATTGGAATAAGGATGGAAAGATCAAACAAGCAGTTTAGATAATGTTTTCTTTTTTCTTTAATTACTGATGGCACATGTGAATTGTTCAAGTAACTTCAGTGTTTTCCCAAGGGACATGTGAGTCTGTATGAGAGGGAAGGTGCAAAACGTTGTTATGGGTTGAAGGCACCGAGGTCTCCACGTCACTAGGGTCAGAGTCGGCTCTCGGTGGCCATGGGTAGGATCTGTGCGTAGGCAACTCCCAACATCAAGTGATGCGTTGCTTTACCTCCTGGATAGGCTTTGCGGCGAGTAGAAGAGGGTTGGCGTGCGTGAGAGAATGCTAGTGCTCTGTTGGCTTGCATCTCCATCTTGTCTCATCCTATGTCATTCCACTGTGGAGAGTATTTCAGTGTGGATGCTGAAGGTTCACGAGACTTTATTCTCGAGCGATTCCCTACTACATTTGAACTGTTTATCATAGATGTGGCCAGAGTTGGTAAATAAAATGAAAAATATTACGGGGTTTACCCATTTATCATGTTTTGGGACAGTAAGCCACAATGGAGGAAATAAGTGTGTTTGAACACTTTTCTATTGTGTGGTATTCTGCAAGCCCAAACCAGCCCTTGGTCTTGCCTATGCTGAATATGAGTCGTTAATCTGTTCCCCAGTGTAAGGAGAAGTTCTGTGACTAGAAGCCTTGGGCCTGAAAGTTACAGGCTAGGGNAGTCGTTAATCTGTTCCCCAGTGTAAGGAGAAGTTCTGTGACTAGAAGCCTTGGGCCTGAAAGTTACAGGCTAGGGTGGCTAGGGCGAGAGATGACAAGCTGGTGGACCGTCCAGTTTTGTTTATTCAGGAGCAATAGAGGTGCACCCTGGGTAATCAACATGTCATCCTAGAGGGCAAATATTTNATCCAGTTTTGTTTATTCAGGAGCAATAGAGGTGCACCCTGGGTAATCAACATGTCATCCTAGAGGGCAAATATTTTGGATGGATGTTACCAGCAGGCCACAGCAGTGTGAATTGCTGATCATGCCTGGGCCGATGAAGTGACGTGTTTCTAAGACAGACAACTCAATGAGCACATCGTGAAATTATCTTCATGATCGGTAAGCAGACCAAAAAGGTGTCAGCTACATTCATCCTGTATCATACTACCTGGCAGGGTGAGAATCTTGGCAGACAGATTCCACCCAGTTCACAGGAACTTGACAGGCTACCTCGAAAAGAATAGATGGGCAGATCACGGAACCTCTCTCACCAACACACAGCAAACCCAGGTGGACGTTGCTGTTCCTGTGATGCATTCCCTGTTCCCAAACTTCTTTTCCACGGTAATAAGAAGTAGACAGGACATGTCAGACGCAGCCAGCTTGGTTCCCAGGTGGAGGTGCATGCATTCCACGGCAGCTTACGGAGTCCGTGTGCCTAGTAGATGCCGCCCTCGTGGCCCGTGAAGGCATCTTGAAAAGTACTTACACTATCCTACAATGTTGTCTGTAAGCCCAGAGCACAAGTCAATGTGAGGCATGTTCATACTCGTGACACTAATCACAAAATCACAAACTAAAACTGCCATTGCCCCTCACTCTTGATAAAGACTCACGTGTCTCCACGCATGTTGTATAGTATTTTTATAACAACTTTTTATTTATTTTACTCTCTGCCTACCAGAATTTTTATAATCTATTTTGTCTACGTCACTTTTTTTTCCATTGCAATTTGTAGCAAAATATTTGTCTGTTAGNCAGAATTTTTATAATCTATTTTGTCTACGTCACTTTTTTTTCCATTGCAATTTGTAGCAAAATATTTGTCTGTTAGCTTTAGCCTGGAACTTGGTTCGCGGATTACTCACAATCTATTTCCCATAAGTGCTTTGTATATGAATGTATCATGTTTTCTTTTTATAAAGCCCACATTTATCAAAATTATTAGTTAAGTTATGTCTTACATATTATGCATTTTACCTTTCTGTTACATGTTCTGCAAATTTGTGGATCCTATTATTTTTATTATTTCCCTGTTACAGCATTACCTTTGTTTTCTGATGAATTTACGGAGGCTGAAGATTCTTCCTGAAATGCTTGCCGTGAATTGGCTAAAGAGTTGTTACAGAGTAGCAGTTATCTGGATATCCACAGATGAAAAGAAAAGGCTGTCTTGCCTGCATTCTATCACTGCAAAGCTCGCATCAGTGAATCAGTGTAAACCACCAACCTAGAGATGCATCACACTACATCACACTACTATATTTAGTTACATCATTAATAAAAACTAATGATTTCTTTCAGATTGTTATGTTGTGTGTGTTATAAACATAAATGGAAAATGCAAATAATTTACGTTAACTGTGTAAAAAAAAAAACACAAATATAAATAACAAAATAATAAGTTTCAAATCGTAAATATATTTTATAAATTATGTACATAAAATAAATAATGAACACAAAACAAATAATATACATATACAAAAAAATATTGCATGGAACAACATACATTTCTACATAAATTATAGGGCGAGTACTGCCAAGGCTGTGTGTTGCAATCACATGTCATTCAAACCTAAAGTTTCCGACAAGCAAAAGTCTGCTTCTAAGTTTGANCCAAGGCTGTGTGTTGCAATCACATGTCATTCAAACCTAAAGTTTCCGACAAGCAAAAGTCTGCTTCTAAGTTTGAAAACTACAAAAAAAGGTACATGTTTCTAAAGTTCGACACCAAAGAAAACAGTATCTACGGAGGATACGTTCCACATCAAGGAGAAGGCGAAAAATAAATGCAGTTAGTCGCAGGGAGGGAGCGCTAGCTGCATGCAGATCACTCGTGCACTACCTGGTTCCAGGCGAGCTGCCCCATGGGCTGGGCCGTGGCATACACGGGCTGCTGCCAGGGGGCTCCCCCGACCAGCAGACCCTCGCAGATGGTAGTGGCCGCCTGCTCCCACGGCGACTGGGCCGCCCCCACATCACTGATGTGGCACGCCGACGCTAGCGTGCTGGGCAACGACTGCCACTGCTCTGTCTCCTCGTTGGGGCCCCGTCCGTTGCTGCTGTCCTCAGCGATGGTCTGGAAGGGCAGCGGGTCCCCTGGGTAGTCGCCCTCAGGGTGCGGCAGCGGTGGCAGTATCTGCGTCTGCTGGGCGAGCTTGTAAGAGGCCTGACGCAGCATTTGGCGGCGGCTCATGGCAAGCCCTAAGCTGGCAGCGGGGCACTCGACACTCACGCTCGGCTGCTGGAAGGCGCCCTGCTTCTGCAGGATCTGTCTCTTCTGCTGCAGCAGTCGGTGCTGCATGAGCTGTTGCTGCAGCGGCGCCAGGGGCTTGGTCCCAGGGGCAGGCGGTGGAGAGCCGCTCCCCGGGCAGCTGGCCCCTGGCGGGGGACTCGAGTGCCCCAGCGGCGGGGACTCGCCACCCAACTCCACCCCCACCTTCGCAGGCACGTAGCTGAAGTTCTCCGGCAGGCTGATCCTCTTGGGCAGGGGGGGTGCAGCTCTGGGCTCGGCGAGCAGGCTGCAGTCATTAGCGCACATAATGTTGTGGTACTGCGAGTGCTGTATCTGCCTCTGCACCAGCTCCTCCTGCGGCATGGAGCTCTGGTACAGGCTCTTGAGCGCCTGGTGCTCCCGCTGCACCAGGTGCAGTTCCATCACGCCCTTGATCTTGCCCGTCTCGTTGAGGCGCTGGCTGTTGAAGGCGACCACGCCACCGCCGTTGTTACCCTCACCCGCCGTCAGCACCCCCTGCTGTGCCACCAGCCCGTCCGACGCCCGCCGACCCTCGCGGAAGTCCACCGGCGACCTGGTGGTATTGCGGCTGAAGTGACTGCCCGTGTTGTGCAGCAGTGGGTTGTGCCTGCACAGCGGCTTGTTGGCAGACATGTGCAAGCTAGGGTGGATGGCGCTCGTGCTGATCACCACGTTCTCCGACACGGAGGGCTTGCTGCCAGCGCCTGGGTACGTGCACGAGGGCAGGCTCGACGCCAGGTCGCCATCAAACTGGTAGTCGAGGCTGCTCTCGAAGGTGGACAGGTTGCTCTGCAGCGACGAGACGTGCGAGGAGCAGGAGTCGGTGCTGAGGTGCTGGCTGAGGCTCTTGTTGGTAGTGCCCACACCCACGCCGCTCGAGGACGAGGAGCTAGCATAGGAGGCGAGCCTGTGGTGCTGGCCGACGACGGAGCGATTGCCGACCGGCGAGTCGTCCATGTCGGTCTCGACGCCCTCGTCGGTGGAGCTGGAATACTGGGCGGTGACGACGGCGCCGTCGGGGCGGGAGGCGACGACGATGCCCTGCGAGAGCGAGGCGCCGAGCAGCGGGGGGTTGGCATATCGCGGCAGCGAGTAGCGGCCATCGCAGTGGCGGTAGAGCATGCCGTAGTCGGCGCCCACGGCGTCGCTGCTGCCAGCCTGCGACGAGAGGGCGGGCACCGGGGCGACGGCGGGGCAGGGCAGCTGTGGCTGGAAAAGGTCTCTGAAGGGTGGTGGGTGGTTGTGCGGCTGCGCGGGGGGCGCCGGCAGCCTAACGGGCTCGTAGCACAGTCTCACTGCGGTGGCCTGGTCGCCGCTGGCACGTCGCGGCACATCGCCGGGCGCCATCACGATGCCCAGCTTGCGCATGGCCTGCTCAGCAATGGTGCTGGGGCGGCGGCGTTGCATGGAGTCAAGCGAGTGCTTGCCGACGGCGGGGGCGCCGTCCTGCGACAGCGAGAAGCTGCTCTTGTGCTGCCGCAGCCGCTCAAGCAGCAGGAAGTAGATGGCCGCGTGGTGGTCGTAGCTGCCGCTCTTCAGCGACTGCAACACACGCAATAGCTTGCATCACCACCACACACNGTAGATGGCCGCGTGGTGGTCGTAGCTGCCGCTCTTCAGCGACTGCAACACACGCAATAGCTTGCATCACCACCACACACTAACTCTTGTTCTCTGCATGTATACTTATTAACAACAGCCAGCACAACTGTCAAAAACCACAGAGAGAGCGAGAGCGAGAGAGAGAGAGAGGAGGGACTAGATACCTCGCGAGTCTTGGCGGCGTCGATGCCCAGGGACTGCATGAGGCGCAGTATCTGCTCGTTGGGCTCGGTCTTGGCGCCGCTGGCCCCCAGCTGCTCCCCGGTGCTGGGCAGCAGTCGTGGTGCCTCCACCACCATCCAGCGGTGCCTCTTGATGGCCTCCACCGAGTACCGCTTGCTAGGGTCCAGCACCAGCATCTTCCTGATCAGGCTCTCGCAGTCTGCAACACAGTCACTGTCTTTTTGCCGACCCACGCTCTGCATACGTACACTCACTTTAAGACTGTATACCCTCTCATTTGGATCAATACTCAATAAATATATTTATTCTAGCCTTAGACGTCAACTTACGAGTTTGGTGGAATACACACACTAGGTTTATTTCTTAAACTGCAATATTTATTTAAAAAGTGGTTAAATGATAAAACAGTGGCTGAAAGGAAAAAGTAACTAGAGCTTCAAAAGTGCTCACTTTACCATGAACAGCCTATACATGTAATTTGCACCTGCTCTGCGAACACATTGTAATGTTCCACCACGGCTGTTATTGCCGTGTTTATAATATTGCAGCCCCACAGTTAGGCGCCATATTTGTGGCGCATTCGGTCGCCATATTTGTAATGATTCTGAGTCCGTGATGACGGCTAGAAATTACCACTCTGTTAGTTCAGTTAGTAGTGACATGAAACTCTAAAAGGCGCCAATAAATATTAATGAAGTCCAATGTTTGTTTACTATTCTATACTTTTATTGATCACTCCAATAAAACAGTTCACATCGTCAGGTATGCAGAGTACGGACCGGTTTACAGGCAAACCAACGGAGAGCAGCGCCACGTCGTTTAATTACTCACTTACGTCTCTAGAACTTGTCTCGCAAGAAGCAAATACGAAGGCAGGAGGGACGTCCGTTCCTATCAAACTCCCACACCGACGGAAGCCTGTTACCACATAAAGGCACGGCAGCCCACATCTGCCAGCAGCGCCAACCAAACTGCACCCTTGGTAAAAATAATCAAACCCTCTAGACCAGCGTTTCCTAACCTTTTTCAGCCATGGACCCCTAGGAAATCAAGCACAATTTTCAAGGACCTCCTTAATAAAAAAGCAGCAAAAAAATTTGGACCATTTATTTTAGTACTTCAAATATTTAAAAAAGATACCGTTTTATAAAAAATAATACGTTAATGTGAAGGTTGGTGTTGGTTTTGTTGCAACTAAATTAGTGATATTCGGGTTGATGTTACTACTAAGTTGTAATCTCAAATCGGATTCCACTTGTAATCTGTTCAGTCACGGCCCACACTCACTTCAGTCAGTCTCGCACACCGCCCGCTGGCGCACGTTCGTCGTGCTAAGTAAGCGTACCGATTACGAGACACCTGGTGGCATTTATTTATTATTGTTAAATGGTCCAGAGATGAGACTGCGGACCCCCAGGTTAAGAAACACTGCTCTAGACCAGAAACTGCCTACCTGCAGTTCGGATGTACCTACAGTTCGGAAAGTTTCTGCATAGCCATCCAAACTGCATCGTGGGTAAAAGATAATCCAACTTCTCGAACAAAACCTGACGACGCAGTTTGGGAAAGCTTCTATCTCTAATGCTGACGCGTAACAAAAAACCACGACTTTCGAAACGGCAAACGGATGCCCGATAAACAAACTTCTACGATAAACGAACTATCACGGCTTTAATTTTGAACCACGCCTGGCAAAGAGAAAGAAAATGAACCACGTATCCCGAAAATTAATAATACTGCCTCATTACAATATTTTCTTTTAATTCGTCACACTGTAATAGAAAGGCCGTCAACCAATTGGCACTTTTTTGTAAACAAAATGGTTACGTGACCCGATTTTATGGGGAAAAAAATTGATAGCATTTTTGTGATTTTTGTTTTGCATTTTGCCAACTTCAAAGCAAAAAAAAATACAAAATTAAATTACAAAATCATCTCCACATTTCTTAACTAACTTGCTATCAATTATCAATACTTAGTTACAATTGTATATATTTCCGTAAATCCCCGAATCTAAAATCCCCTCCCACACTTCCTCCTAGAATCTTTGAATTTTACGCTGTAGAACGATTTGAGAAATATCCACGCCGAAATGAGTTAACATGCGCTAAATTACACACTTGCATTTCGTGGAATTACACGCCAATTGGCAGCACTGCGGGCGAGAAGTACGGTCAAAAACTTATTCAAGATATTTTACTGTGCGACCACGAAAAACTTGTTCAATTTTAATTATTGTAACTTATCGTATTATTTACTAATTTCACATAAGTAGTTATTTTAAGTATAAATAAACATCTTTATTACATGTTACCGCAGGAAATTTTTCATCTTATCAGAAAGAGTTAATTCATATAGCACAATTTTATGACAGAGTAGTATCGATCGACTAGAATCGAGATTGTTGCAGTGTTTGCAGAGTCACTGATTATTTTCACTAGCTGTCACAAGAGGCGCTAGTGTTCTAGGACATTAATA
>NQII01003148.1:64035-75488 GCA_002778355.1 Clitarchus hookeri | reverse complement strand
GCGTCCGTATACGTTTTACAGTTCATCCATTTCTCTCTAAAGTACGTTTTTGTGATAGTTGAAAATGGCCCAAACGGGTGTTTTTACGGTAATTTTTAGGTATAAACATTGCTGTACAAAACCTTAAAAAAGGAATAGGGACGTGCATCAAACCTTTATTATTATTATCACGTCATACAATGGTAGGGTCTCCGCTGAAAGTCTCATAGAGGCGCGTTATCGACGGCAAGACTGCACGCCAGTTCAGTGCTTTGCGCGTAGAGTCGACGAGAGAGTTGACGCGCATAATTCCTTCAACCAGGCGGCCACCTTAACAGTTGTAGGAGATGAGTTCTCGCTACACGCAGGAAGCGTACAAGTAGAGAGTTAGTTGTAACTCAAGGGTATAACGAGATAACCTTATTCTAATAATCTGTTTGCCGAAGCAAGCCGAAGTAGGTTCTATGGTACAGCCAACTTTAGAACACAGATCAAAGACACATCCTGACTTTGTTATGTTGGCGGTATTGTAGAGACCCCACCAGCTGTTCTTTTTCTAAAAGTGATTGGCCTATGTTTTCTGGGAAATATTATTGATGCGTCTCTTAACCATAGTTATTTAACACCACGAATACATCTAAGGAAGAATAAAATGTAACCCTGAAGGTGAAACACTACATTACAGCCAGTTTTATACGTCTAATCATGAAAACACACGTGACACGAATAAACAGACGTGAAGGGCGCTTACACAAAGCAGTCTGTGCTACCACCATCAAAATTAAAATACGAAAATCATTCAATATCTGAAGATAGAAACTACGTAATTGTTTATTGTATATTTATGCTATGTAAATATAGTATATGTAAATATGCACTTTGTTAAAATATGTAATAATTTTTTTGAATGCCGAAGTTGTAAGACCGTAGAACCTCGACTTCGGGCAGAAGGTTTCGTTCTAGGTATTCGAGCGAGATACGAGGACCTGGCTACAGGGACTGGCTGTGGGCGTGTAGAGAGAGAGTGCAGGACGGCAGGTTGGCAGCCGTGGCCGGGTCCTCCCCCAGGGTTGCTAGGCGACGCCGCTCACCCCCGCCTGACTGCGCGCGACAACGCCCCGTGGTCCGGGGTCCACCCACACCCACCATGCACTCCTTCACATTTCTCCACTGTAAGCGAACTATATTTTGGCACCCTGCTCCCCCCTCCCCCCCTCCGTCAACATAAAATATTATCAAACTGTTGTGCTGCTGTGATTCATACTTTGTGGAATGCTGGCATGGGCCAGTACGTAATTGAACACAGTGAAGTGGAGATATTTGGGCAGCTCTTGACGTCGAGGTCTTGAGAGCCGTTGAAGGTGAAGCGAGGTTGAGTACGGAGCAGCGCCGGAATGCAAGGGCGGGGGAAACGGGAGATGCAGAGAAAACCCGCCGACTAGCGGCATCGTCCGGCGAGAATCCGGGAACGACCCCGCCGGGAATCGAGCCCGGTTCGCCTAGGTGGGAGGCACGCAGTCTAACCGCTCAGCCACCACGGCCCCAACTGTAATGAAAGTTTTTAACTTATGCACAGCATGGCAAAGTTACAGTTGATCAGAATGCCAATGTAGAAACGTTGCGCGTCTTTAGAACACAAAGTTGGGAACTTCAGCATAGACTAAGGATGAGGTAGACAGCATAGACTAAGGATGAGGTAGACAGCTTATTCGTTTTCTTCTCATGTACCCAACATTGACCTACCCCAAAGGANGATGAGGTAGACAGCTTATTCGTTTTCTTCTCATGTACCCAACATTGACCTACCCCAAAGGAACACATCTGTCAAAGTCCCATGGTCAACAGTGATGAAAGTGTTTGTTTAAAGTTTTTTTTCTTTTTAATGACAAGCACAATGGTATGAATAAATTTGAATTTAATAAAACTGTATCACAAATTGGTTAGAGAAAGTATACATACATCTCAAAGCATTTGTTTACAAATCAGTTTTCTAACATAGAATCCAAACCACGGCGTGTTTGCTGGTCGTGTTGGCAGCTAGAAGCAGTCCACGGAGACTGGTTGTGCGCAGGCAGCCTCGTCTTTAGCGAGTCAGTATTGACACGTTGTAAAATGGCAGCACACTAGATTCCTCAATACTTTACTTAGTCGAGCAGAAGTAACTCACTGATTGGCCGCGGTGGCAGTCAGAGTTCGTGCTGCTGTTCGGCTCGCCCACGCGGAATGACGTCACCCGACTACCGAGTGTGCGCTATTGGCCCAGACTTCTCCGGGGCGTGTCTGTCGAGCGCAGGTCTAAAAACGCGTGGAACTTACATATATTCTAGTGACACCTTGCACATCAACGAATTATAACGCGAAATGAAAAGATTAGGGGTAAGTGAAATTTCGCTAAAAAATACGCCAAGACAATTTATATTTCAGAACGCTGCAGGGTCGTTTACCTATATTGATCGGCTGAAGTATTTTTCGACACGTGTTAACTGCCTGCACACGAATCAGGTAGAAACCGTGCCGATGTCGCCGAATTCTGAGCGGCCCGGTCAAATACGAACACGCCTTCTCAAGCAGACGGCAACCAATGGCAGTAGACAAACTGATGATGGGTGCTTATAGTATTGAAGCACACCGTGTACTCATATTTTTTTTTCCAGCGAAATGTCANCCGAGCTGCCCCTGGCTCAGCAGACTTCGCCGTCAGAGTGTGTCGCGAGAGAGAGACGCACCGAGGTGTCGACACACGGCTATTCGCACGCACAAACACCAGTCAGGCATGTTTCGTAGTTTATAAATACAACTTCCTTATTTACGTTTCACAGGTAACCCGTAGGAACTTCTTCTAGATCCCGGTTAAGACCCAGCCACCGTGAGCTCCTGGTTTGTCCCATCCTGTGCGAAGGAGTCAACGATCCTGAGAGCGGAAGAGGAAGGAACTACTAACGGTGGTTTGGAAGCGGCGAGGTAGCAAGCAGTCTTACCACCAGAGCCCGTGACGCGGGTCAGGGCATATTACAGGCAAGCTTGGTGCCAACCTCGGAAACGGAACGGACGCAAGACAAAAAGAAACGACGGGAGATGCAGAGTTCGCAACAGGTGGAAGGGCGTGATGCGTGAAGAAGCCGCTCGTACAGAGCGAGTACAGTAAGTATACTCCATTCGCGGTTACTTCACACTTTTCTGAAGCTCTGCTAAAGTTCTACTTCCAGGATATTCCTCCGCCTCGTGCTAACCAAGCTTATCTACAACGCACCGAATTCGTGCGCACTCAGATGTAATAATATTTTGCACGAGAACTATTTCTTACTAGGCGCTACCAACACACATGTTTTCTCACTGTTTTTGTTCATACTTATTATAAATGAAATATTATAATTTATAAATAAAATATAGGTACAACTTCAATTTAACCAAAAATAATATACTTTCATGTTAACGACGGTATAAAACGCTTGTGATGCGTGGAATATTTAGGAAATAACAAACACGTCATACATTGGGTGATTGTTCAAGGTTATGATTTAAAATGTGCGAAGAAACCGCCAATAGACTATAGAGAGTCGGGCGACACTGCNCCAATAGACTATAGAGAGTCGGGCGAAAATAACACGTGTTGCGTCGAGCTGTTACGTTGACCTACAAACACGTCAGGCTTTTATTGCCAATATAAAAACATTCTTCAAAGCATATCAGTACGATGAAAACTAAGAATTCAGGAATTAGTTTCTCCGACGCCACGAACATTAACAAATCTAGGGCACCCATATTCGCTAAGGTAAACGTTGTCTAGATGACTTGGTTTCCAGTTTGTTCCTGCTATTAATGCAGTGGGAAACAGGTATGCATCACATTAGGTATTGACTTCCAATTCTTTCTAAAATTACGCAAGCTGGTGACTCGTCATTTTCTCAAACTGGTTTATATTCTCAACGTCATTTTTAAGAAACCAATTAATAAATCGACGCTCTCGGTAAACACAACAGCGTGCAAGGTAAGGCGCCAAGCATCAAGTGGAACACGGCAGCACCTCTGCAACGGTCGCGTTAAAGTCACACAATTGCTGTTGTGTAATTTGCTAAAGGCTGTTCGCGATAAAGTGTGAGCACTTTTGCAACCTTTGAAAAATGTCAGTGTCCCTACCTGCGAATACTTTAACGGGAACACTTGACAGGCATGAGCCCAGTGAAGTTGGTAACGACGATGGGAGGGAAAGTATTTCCTTGCAGCGTTGTCCAGCACTACTCCCACGTGCGAAAATCCGGGATTGGAACCCTGTCCGCCCAGGTGAAAGGCGAATAGTCTGGCCACTACACCACCGCGGCCCCCGCCGGGTCTTGGAAATATCTTGTCACTGCGCAGCTGGCACGTCACACTACCTGCCGGGGCGGATCAGATGTCACAGGAGACTCCGCCACCCGATCCCGGGCCTGCTTGTCTATCCCCGTGAGACACGGGGACACCGCCCCCTTCACACGGGGTCCACGGGCTTCACCGAGGCACACACGACCGCATATACAGTATGTATGTAAAGTCATACGGCGGGGTTTAAGACTGTACTCAATTAAGGCTGCTGCTTATCAAGCCTGCACCAAAATAGTTTAAATGGGGAATTAATAAATACTAAAGAAATTATTTTCCAATGCAACTATTTTAACGATAACCGTTTCAAACAAAAAGTATTCTACGTGATTTCTCAAATAATACTGTCACTTTAAAAAATATTGCCAATTTTAATTTTTAATTTTTTTCTAAAATTTAACAATATAATTTAAATTTTACAATAAATAATAATGATGAGCGCATACATACATATATNAATTTTTTTCTAAAATTTAACAATATAATTTAAATTTTACAATAAATAATAATGATGAGCGCATACATACATATATATATATTTTTTTTTTTTCAGTTTCTTAACGTAGCCGTATTCACTAAGAAAGTTACGTTAAATATATAAATTAATGCATTGAGAAGGAGTTTGTTTAGCACTGATACCCCTGACGTGCTTGATGAGAGACCGTCGTGTCAAGTTTCATACGTGCTTAGGCCAGTTGTAGAAGGCTTCCACCTGTTGCCCTGCACGTACTGTATACAAGCTGTTTTGTGAATAACATGTCGAAATTTAAACCACAGCATCTATGGACTAATATAAACAAAAAAAATAATTGTAACAAAATCTTTGGAAAAGTGGTCTAGTATCTTTAAACTGAAGTTGAAGTTAGTGAAAACAACGGCTCTGTGCGTACTTGCGGCTTCGCGACTGGAGTCATAGCATTCCTTTTCTTCTATGCTTTCCTAGCTTCTTTCTTATTCTATTCAATTATCATTCAGGGGTTTTGGTTAGTTTTTCCCCCTGTAATTCTATTTTATACTAATTGTTGTTCATTTTCTCTTTCAGTATTGATGGTCTTTCACCTGTAATCTACTGCAGCAGAGCGCCAACGCGCTGGAATGTATTGATTATTTGTACTGTTCATTATTTTTATTATAATTTCATCATGCACACGGTCCATATGTTAATAAACAGAATATTAAATCAGATCAATCAATCGACTGGAGTTGGCGCGCCGAGCGAGAAATAAGATGCAAACACTTCTGGCAGGCTTGATGATCTGCCGCTGTCCGTGTGGTTGACACGCGTGTACGAGCAAGCAGCCACTAGCGGGACCCACGTGCCTCGAGATGGTGGCCCTCCTGCAGGCGTCTTCCGCATGGCGTGCCAGTTCCGTACGCCGTCGTCATATGCAACTTGTATACATCTCGCAGATACTTGTACCTGCGGACTGCGTTCTTTCTAGCCTAGCTTCTATTCAGATTTAAAAATACTACATCACCTTTCCAAACATTTCGTCACCGGCGTTTTTTGTTTGTATCAGCCCATGGATGCTGTGGTTTGAATTTCAACGTGTTATTCAAAGACTCGAACACTGTACGTACGCACGTCGCATGATGCAGCCGCGAACGGAGACGTCTAGTGGCGCGAGGTTCGGCGATCGTGCAGGCCACGCCGAGTGAACCAACCACCCCTGCCTATACACCGCTGTGGGAATTTGGCGTTGCACAGTTGGCGATTACTTAAACAAATTCTAAGAGAAGTCACTGACAATCTAAAAGCACTTCACATTTTTTTAGAATTTCTACGTAAACCAGTGTGTTGTTTGCGTACTTGATTGTTCCTTATTGTCTTTGAAATAGGCGAGTCGAAATTACATAGTTAGAGACCTGAAAAATTCGCGTTTTCATTTCGGGACAAGCTAGACTTCAAAACCCCGTACGTTTGTATTGCTAATGCTATTGGCCTACCCGTTAAATTACACCTCCTGGACAACTCTGAGCCTATAATAAATACACAGTAAAATGCAGACCGAATCACCGTCTTCCGCTAATACAACAAGCAACCAATGAACTGTGATATCTGCATGATTTTGCATACGAAAATAGAGTATAGCCTACAAGGTCATTGAACTCGCGAATTTTTCAGGTCTCTATGAATAGTCGACGATAACTGAAACAGTTTCTAGGAGCACTGACTGGGTAATCTAAAATCAGTTTACACTTGAATGGTGCTACATAACTGCACGTGTTGTTGGAATCCCTGCTTGTTATTTATAGTTCAGTGACCGTGTCTACGGCAGTGGACACGTTGCACGTGAGTGATACTAATGGCTGGTGCTGTACCCAGCCAGGCACCAGTGCCCAATCTTCCTTGCGACTAATCTGAGTTCGTGGAACTTTCTACGCCTCTTCGACATGAATGGTTGAAGAACATGCAGAACGTTGTTCATTGACTGCGAGACAGTGTTGAACGCAAGTACAGCGCCTACCAAAAAAAAATCACGTGAATGCAACACGCGAGAACAGAAACAAATGCGTGACCGAACGCGTTAAGACACTTACGGGCAAAAAATGTGTTTCGATTAGAACAACGCTACTGCAAGGGAAAAATTATCCAGCGAGAACTGAGATGCCACGGCCGGGGAAGGACGAAAGAGCTCCGGTACTCAATTTCAAGAATCACCACTAGAGACCTGAAAAATTCGCGAGTTCAATGACCTGTAGGCTATACTCTATTTTCGTATGCAAAATCATGCAGATATCACTGTTCATTGGTTGCTTGTTGTATTAGCGGAAGACGGTGATTCGGTCTGCATTTTACTGTGTATTTATTATAGGCTCAGAGTTGTCCAGGAGGTGTAATTTAACGGGTAGACCAACAGCATTAGCAATACAAGCGTACGGGGTTTTGAATTCTAGCTTGTCCCGAAATGAAAACGCGAATTTTGCAGGTTTCTAATCACCATCACTTCCATAAACTGCCAGTCGTAGTGCACACTGACTCGGAGGCCCAGTCGTAGTGTGCACCGACTCGGAGGCCCAGTCGTAGTGCACACCGACTCGGAGGCCCAGTCGTAGTGCACACCGACTCGGAGGCCCAGTCGTAGTGTACACCGACTCGGAGGCCCAGTCGTAGTGTACACCGACTCGGAGGCCCAGTCGTAGTGTACACCGACTCGGAGGCCCAGTCGTAGTGTACACCGACTCGGAGGCCCAGTCGTAGTGTACACCGACTCGGAGGCCCAGTCGTAGTGTACACCGACTCGGAGGCCCAGTCGTAGTGTACACCGACTCGGAGGCCCAGTCGTAGTGTACACCGACTCGGAGGCCCAGTCGTAGTGTACACCGACTCGGAGGCCCAGTCGTAGTGTACACCGACTCGGAGGCCCAGTCGTAGTGTACACCGACTCGGAGGCCCAGTCGTAGTGTACACCGACTCGGAGGCCCAGTCGTAGTGTACACCGACTCGGAGGCCCAGTCGTAGTGTACACCGACTCGGAGGCCCAGTCGTAGTGTACACCGACTCGGAGGCCCAGTCGTAGTGTACACCGACTCGGAGGCCCAGTCGTAGTGTACACCGACTCGGAGGCCCAGTCGTAGTGTACACCGACTCGGAGGCCCAGTCGTAGTGTACACCGACTCGGAGGCCCAGTCGTAGTGTACACCGACTCGGAGGCCCAGTCGTAGTGTACACCGACTCGGAGGCCCAGTCGTAGTGTACACCGACTCGGAGGCCCAGTCGTAGTGTACACCGACTCGGAGGCCCAGTCGTAGTGTACACCGACTCGGAGGCCCAGTCGTAGTGTACACCGACTCGGAGGCCCAGTCGTAGTGTACACCGACTCGGAGGCCCAGTCGTAGTGTACACCGACTCGGAGGCCCAGTCGTAGTGTACACCGACTCGGAGGCCCAGTCGTAGTGTACACCGACTCGGAGGCCCAGTCGTAGTGTACACCGACTCGGAGGCCCAGTCGTAGTGTACACCGACTCGGAGGCCCAGTCGTAGTGCACACTGACTCGGAGGCCCAGTCGTAGTGCACACTGACTCGGAGGCCCACTCGTAGTGTACACCGACTCGGAGGCCTTGGTGCAACCAGTGCACACCTGCCAGCGAATACCAACACACCGTGCCGGACGCAGAAACTCGCGAACAACGTGGCTGTTGGCGTGCATGAGAACCGCCTTGTTTCCGGCGAATGTTGTCTTCGCGTGGCGACATTCATCGCGAGCACGCGTCACGCACTCGAGTGTCTCAGGGGTAAGGACTTGCGTTGGAGCGTCCTCTGCACCGCTCGTACTTTCCTGCTTGTGTCGCGGCGTCAAGCACGGCGTCGGCCTTCACGAGACTATAGTCTATTCACGGAGAAGTGAGCACTATTTGATATTAGCCCTCCCAGTGGCCATAATAACCAACATTTTATATTCTAAATTATTAAAATGATGCACATTACTTTATGAATACATCTAAAGCTACATGATGTGTATTTCATAAGTTTCAAAATGTATTATTTATAATTATGGTACAGAGAATATTTTATATTTTGTCAACTAAATATCTGAAAGTGTACGAACTGGAATGTTATTTGTTCGCGGTAACTAAAGGGCTGGGTGCGAGTAATGGCTTGAACTATACGAAACCTAGTTTTAAAGCGTATTTGCTCGAGTGATTATTCTACAGCTCATGTATAAAAAAGTTCATTTCATATAAGAAGGCCACATTCTGACAGTCAGTGAGTGGCAACTTAATATATTGAAAACAAATAACGTGCCATTTACAAAATCCTGTATCAGCTGATGCACGAACGAACAAAAGTTAATATTACGTTGGCTATTCTGAGAGCAGTGCCGAAGCACATCACACAAGCAGAAAATACGCGGATAAGAAAGAGTTCGTAGATTAATTAATACATTTTATTTTACGTGGTCATAAAACAGCAGTTTTTAGTTTTAGAAACGAAACTTCGTGATAAAATAGTAATGTATAGGTGTTCAAAATGAGATGCACAATAAAACGATACGTATCCAAATGTAACGAAAAAATCTAAAGTTTCCAGTCTCTCAAACTAGGTGCTGCCATCTTGTGAGTTAAAAGCTCACCATATGTTGTAATATGCCCTTCCACGCCATCTGTTATCCATATCCTGAACTACACCCATAAACATATTATAGTTTTTTTGTTTAAAATAACGTTATTACGTGCATATACAAATAATTTTATTTTCCCGCGAGCTCTGTATAATTTTTAAAGTAACATATATTTCATGTACCGCGTTTACGAACGACCCAACACACGTCCACCGAGCTCCGTTTACGAATGCAGCGCCACCCAAGCAGTTCAGCAATTGCCGCACGTAGCAGCACCTCCTGGACGCGCTGACTCGCCACATCAAAGCCTATTTTTGACACCCCAGTTGATTGCGAATGGATACATAAACGAAAAGGCACAGCGATTGTCAACTGTCAATAATGTGGCCTTCTTATATGGTACACAGTTTATCCTGGCACCACATATAAACATTAACATTGAGACGGGTCTGATCGCTGGTATCCATGTGCTGATCAAATTACTGAGAAGTTACTTTAAACGTAACTACCACAAAATAAATTTTGTACGATTTTGTCTCAAAAAATTGACTTGGTTAATTTTTTTTTTTTTTTTTTTTGCTTTTTGTAAAAATTACTTTTAGGCCAAAATATTTTAAAAAAAGTCAACGTAACGTATTAAGTGATATTTTTACTTTAACTGGCTTTTGGTTTAGTTATGATGTGACGTAAAACACATGTTCTGTAATGTAGCTACGTCACGACAGTGTATATGAAATTCTCAAGTCTCCAAGTTTGTCTTAAGAACGTATCTAGAACTGAGCTCCTGGCATTTCCACAAACTGTCTGGGTTCTAAGAGGCATTTGTGATCATGTAATTTGAATACAACATGATTCCTAGCTGTGATCATTTTCACCGCACACCAATGCCCTTATATGGGGCACACCCACCTAACACTTGAACTCCGAATTCCCGCGGTTTTTTTTTTTACGAAATAATTAAACTTGCGTCCATATGCTGATTTACGAAAATAACACGTATACTTAAGACAATGAAAGTCGATTACTTTCAAGGCATCACGCACATTAGAAACACCATTTTGAAGCACTTCAACATACAGTATCTAAAAACGGCTCTTTCAATGCGTTGAATCTCAAAATATTCCAGTCGAATATATACAAAAATACTCGAGGGCCCTGCATTGAGCCTTGATATTGACTTTCCACCAATAAAAAGACAGGGTCGCCGCCCAAAGTCCCCACAGCAGCACGACGAGAACACTACACGCCAGTTCAGAGGCCTGCGCGTAGCGGCGATGGCGTGTTTAACACGCGTGCCAGTGTCGCCCTTATTGCCCCCGCGCTTCTCTGCCTCGAACGCGAACGAGGCCTCCAAGCAGGCAGGCCGCTTAATAAGAGTAGTAGCTGCGCGTTCAAGGTCAAGAAGCGATACGGGCGACATAACAGTGCAACTTTATCACACGCGATGGAAGCCCGCACATCAAGCTACGCGCGCAAAATCGTAATTTTCTCCTACCGCTTAAAGTAACAGCTTTTTTTTTACAAATGTGATATTTAACCATTTTCATGATTTTTTTCTCCATGAACACACCTAATATGATAAAACTGAACACGATAGGGGTACAGATAATTGCTTTTTACCTTTTACGGCAACAGTCATATTACCAGAACATTTATTTACGGACATAACGCTTTTTCCGCGCAAACAACAATTCCACAGACAATGCTCCTCGTAAGGTTCGGCTTAACCCCCTTTGCAAAAATTCTTCGTTTTCTCGTCATAAGTCCGGATTCATTGTAAAACTGACGATGTACGATTATAAAAAGTTTACAGTCAACGAATTAATATTTTTGTGCGTAATTTTATTTGCATGTTGTCTGCTTGTTGTAATAAAGTCAGAAACATATATATATATATATATATTTTTTTTTTAATTTGAATTTGCCCTATTTAAGAGCGCTTGGAACCATTTTGGCTGAGTTTTCTTGCTGCCCAATATTCCTTCGTGAGTTGTGACTGTCTTTGTTTTCTTTCCTCCGTGAAGGTGTAGTTGTTTTTCCTTCTGATTTTGGGT
>NQII01003148.1:25141-63229 GCA_002778355.1 Clitarchus hookeri | reverse complement strand
TTTTTTTAAATCAATAAATTCCTGCAATTTTGCAAGCAGGAAATAACACATAGTGAAAATTAGATACAAATTTATTAAACAATATTAAATTCTAAATTTTCTATAACCCAACATTTCCACTAATACCTCTGAAACTGAGATTATGACACGAAAACGAAGAATTTCTGCAACAGGGGTGAAGCCTTATAGCATTAATTTTTCCGAAGGTTGATTTGAGAAGTGCCCACTTTACCGCGAGCAACCTTCAAAAGTGAGTGAAAGAGCGAGTGAAGAGATTTGGGCGGCTCTTAACAGCGAGGTCTTGAGAGCCGACGAGGGTGAAGGCGAGGGTGAGTATGGAGCAGCGCCGGAATGCAGGACGGGGGAAACGGGAGATACCCGAGAAACCCCGCCGGCCAGCGGCACGGTTCCCGCACGCGGAAGATCCGGCGGCGACCCCGCCGGGAATCGAACCCGGTTCGCTTCAGTGGGAGGCGTGTCATCTAACCACTACACCACCGCGGCCCCAACAACCTGTAAAAGAGATTTCTTGTACTGGCACTCGTTTTTTCCCCCGCCTGTGCTTCGTACCCGCGCTAGACGAACGCAGACTTGTTACGTAACGAGACAAGCCGGCGAAGGAAGCCAGCGGCGGCGGAACAACTCGCTGTGTAGACGCGTCCGGTTCTGGTCGCGAACCGGTTTCCCGCGGGCGTGATCGAGAACTTGCAGTAAATAACAGCTCGTGACGTCACAAGGCCGCTATCGCCGTGACCTGCCCCACTTGCTCTCCAGTTGCGGGTGGGCCCGCGCCTCCGTGAGGAACGACTGTCACCCCACCCCACACGAGAAGCGGCGCGTGAAGTTAGCATTATTGTTTGTATACGCTGTTCACGGTACAGTGATCACTTTTGAAGGCTCTAATACCTTTTTTTATTTCAGCCATTTTTTAATCCTTTAACTACCCTTTTTTTAATAAACATTGCCATGTAAGTATTAAACACAGTGTGTATATATTCCACCGCACTCAGAAGTCAACGTCTAATGGTAATATAAAAAAATATTTATTGACTATTATTCCAANGTGTATATATTCCACCGCACTCAGAAGTCAACGTCTAATGGTAATATAAAAAAATATTTATTGACTATTATTCCAAATGAGAGGGCTTTCAAAAGTGGAATTAACGTTTGAGAAATGTCACTGCTCCTACTTGCGTGATGAACACAATGTCACACATGCACTCAGGAAGGTTGGTAACGACGTGGAGGGAGTAGTTCCATTCCTTTATGTCGAACAACAAGTTTTAGGTAAAATTTTGTGAAGAAGAGGGTGAAGATATTTCGGAGGCTCTTAACAGCGAGGTCTTGAGAGCCGGTGAGGGTGCTTGAGGTGAGCATGAAGCAGCTCCGGAATGAGAGGGCAGGGGAAACGGGAGATCCCCGAGAAAACCCGCCGACCAGCGGCATCGTCCGGCACGGTTCCCACTAGCGAAAATCCGGGAGTGGCCCGGCCGGGTAATGAACCCGGTTAGCCTTGGTGGGAAGCAAGCGGGCTAACCACTCAGCCACCGCGGCCCCGTAAAATTTTGTGGATATTGAAGTTATTTAACTTTCTGTTGTCTTTAAATGCTTTTAAGTTCTATAATAAGTACATTTGTAAAACTCTTTCTGATAATTTTACAATTTCACGTGACCGACGCATGAATACAGTGACGAGGCACATGGCAATGCTAAATTTGCATACGGCGGAAGAATGCTAAGTAATCAGGAGAAGTAGATCCTAGGCAGGGTTTTCAAAAATGCTCAGTTTACCATGAACAGTCTATACCTACTCTTTCATGTAATGGACCAATCCGCTAGTCGCTGGCACAGGCCAGTATTGTACATCTGTAGCAGCCTGTGTTAAGTTTGCGAAATGGTTAGGAGTTCTAAAATATGTTTATTTAATAAATGCAAAAATGCATAGAAACGAAAAATATTGCTTATGTGTATTATATGAGAGTTATTCTTAAAATGTAATGTTACAACTTTCTCAAAGTCAGCGGGATAGAAGTCTTAATTAAATAAAAGAGTTAATTATAATTTCCTAATTTTATCTACGATTACTACAAACAAAATTATGTCGACCCAATGTCTCACAATATATTGATACCACTTGCTGTTCAGGATTAATGAATTCAATCAATGCAATTTACATTTACCTCAAAGAAATTAATGTAATTAAATAATTATAAATCAGTGCCAATANGAAATTAAATAATTATAAATCAGTGTATCAAAACCTATTCAATTATTTTATAAATTATATGCCCGTATTTGACAGTTTCAATATTTACAATAAAATCCGTATCACATTGTCTGTTCAGTCCCACCTCAGTTTAGTCCANGTAATTAAATAATTATAAATCAGTGCCAATAGACAGTGTATCAAAACCTATTCAATTATTTTATAAATTATATGTCCGTATTTGACAGTTTCAATATTTACAATAAAATCCGTATCACATTGTCTGTTCAGTCCCACCTCAGTTTAGTCCAGATTCCCCCAGTCCGGTTCTAGAGTTCTCCGAGCGCCCTCATGCACAGTAACCTTGAGTCGTCGGGTTTCACGTCCTCTCGTCTATTCTAACCACAAACACCTCGTCCGCCGCCGTCTCGCAATCTCCCGTCGTCGTTCGTCCTCTTCACCAATGTCCCTCCCTGCACTAGTCTTTGCCTGGTTACCGCACTCAGTAAAAGACTTCTACCAAAAGACTGCCGACCCTTGGGCAGCTGCAATATTCATTGGGGCGTAGGCCGTCGCCCAGAAATATCTCTAAATTGCGCGTTGCGTCGAGGGTGCTAGTTTCCAGAATATTCTTGCGCGTCCTCTAAACTTGTCGGCTTCTCCAGCAGGGTGGAGGAGCTGTTAATCATCCCCCCAGCGAGTGGGTTCGCCTGGGGTGAGAGGAGAGTCAAGGTGGGCTTATATTTTTATTTTATGAACAGAAGCTAAATAATTTTGAACTACTTCTCCTAATACATTTCTTTTATTTGAGCATCTAAGGCCTTTGCCTGGCTTTGTGCCCTATAAAAGTGCAAAGCAGACGTGACATGAAGTGAGGGTGTTAAAGACTCCACAAAGCAAGGGTACATATGCACCCTAGAAAGGGTACATATGCACCCTAGAATGTTCCCTTCAGCCAAGGGCAAGTGTCACTTGCCGTTCTCGAACCGTACATTGTTTTTTCAATGTTCTACTGATTAAATATTTCATACGTTTTTGTTTATAAATTTTCACAGCCACAGAAAACATGTGTATTATCCCCACAGAGACAAATTGAACAGAGTAACAACCTACATGATAATCTGTCCAAATTCACAAATATTTCTTACGAAGGGCAGGAGGGTTCTCCACACAGAAAGGGATCAGGGCTACTGACCTAGGTCTTTCTNTCACAAATATTTCTTACGAAGGGCAGGAGGGTTCTCCACACAGAAAGGGATCAGGGCTACTGACCTAGGTCTTTCTACTATTAGCTACATCAACTTCGTATTCTCCAGCTGCAGCGGTGCTCACTCAGTGTATTTGTTCCTTATAGTTCAAACTCTCCACTGTGTACAATGTAGATGTACACCATCTACATTCAAGAACGTGTTTGTTTGTGCTGTAGCGCGCCTGACCACAATCATGGGGGTCCTTGGTTTGGTCCCAGTTGGNTCACAAATATTTCTTACGAAGGGCAGGAGGGTTCTCCACACAGAAAGGGATCAGGGCTACTGACCTAGGTCTTTCTGCTATTAGCTACATCAACTTGGTATTCTCCAGCTGCAGCGGTGCTCAGTGTATTTGTTCCTTATAGTTCAAACTCTCCACTGTGTACGATGTAGATGTACACCATCTATATTCAAGAACGTGTTTGTTTGTGCTGTAGCGCGCCTGACCACAATCATGGGGGTCCTTGGTTTGGTCCCAGTTGGTTGCATTGGGCGTGGTTTGGTTCCGAAGTGGTTCTCCCAATCCCATTCCAGGCGAATGCTGGTGCAGTTCCTGAATAGTCGTCTTTCAAATTCCGTACCCAAAAATTTGTTGCACTTTTAGAGGCCCAGTGCTGTTGGTGTGCATAAAAAATTAAGAAATTGAGAAATTAAAAACATATATAAATTAAAATGTTCTGAAAAATGCTGTATGAAAATAGCATAAATAGACATAAAGAACAACTAATATTGCCAGAAAAGTAACTGACCCTGCATTTGACTTAGTAGTAATAACATCATTTACAAGTAACCGTTTTGGTATATGTTACACAATACCCTTCTTCGTGCCTTCCTTGCAAAATTACAAGTTTTATTCATTGTAACTATCTACAGAAATCATTCACTCCCCCTGAATGCAATACCTGAATGAGAAAATATTTTTTCCAGAATCGAAGGCAAACATCTCTTAGGTGAAGAAGGAAAGAAGTATATTACTAAAGATGCTGGAAAAAGTAAGTGCCAGTGACAGCAATCCACCAAGCGAAAATGAAATTGACGCACTTGCAGATGAAGATTATCAAGATGGTACCATGCAACCATCAGATGATGATTTGGAAATAGCAGACAGTAACTTGTGCACCCAGTATTACTTAGGGAAAAGTGGAATGAAATGGTTTAGGGATCAACCAGTACAAAGGCAAACGTTGAAGCACAATACATTTCGCGATAAACCAGGAGTAAGGTTCAATCGCACCAGTTCAATTAAAGAAGCATTTACGATATTTGTGACACCAAAAATGATCAGTACAATTGTAAGGGAAACTAACAGAGAAGCCGATCGAGTTATGAACGACTGCAGTACATCAGATGCAAACATCGAACCTAAAACATGGAAGGATACAAAATAAATGGAAATTGAGGCTTATATTGGACTATCGTTACGTGCTGTGTGTCGTGCCAACAGAGAAGAGCTCAGTGAACTATGGAATGGCAAACACGGGAGGCCAGTATTTCGAGCTACTATGCCTTTGGAAAGATTCAAGGAAATAACCAGGTTCATTCGTTTTGATAATATGGCAACACGTGTGGAACACCAGCGTGAAGATAAACTCGCAGCTTTCCGTGAAATATGGGATAGATTTGTACAGAAACTTTCATCTGCATATGTACCTGGCTATAACATGACTGTCGATGGGCAATTAGTTGGGTTCAGAGGGAAACGTCCTTTCCGTCAGTACATGAAAAGCAAACCTGCTAGATACGGCTCTAAATTTGGTGGGTTTGTGATTCCGAGACATCTTTTCCGCTAAATGGCCAGATATATCTTGGCAAGCCCACACAAGGTATAAGGAACAAAAACTATGGTTCTAGGATTGTCAATTAACTAGTCAGTAACTGGAAAAACAAAGGACGAAACATTGTTGCTGACAATTTTTTTCACCAGCATACCTTTGGTTCAACAACTACTGGAAGAAAAGACAACATTTATAGGGACACTACGTAAAACTAAGGCGGAAATCCCTAAGGAAATGTGGACTAACAAATGTAGAGAAATCCATTCGTCGGTATTTGGTCTCGCTGATAATCTAACACTGGTGTCATATGTTCCCAAAAAATCCAGTTCAGTTATACTTCTTTCGTCAATGCATCACTCAAAACCGCACAAGGAAATGAACAGATGCCAGAAATAATAATGCACTACAATTCAAAGAAAGGAGGTGTAGATACAATGGACAAAATGGTGGTAACTTATAGTTGCAAACGTAACACAAGACGGTGGCCTCTTTTGTTATTCTATAATCTCCTCGATGTTGCTGATATTGCAGCACTTATCGTATGGATATTTTATAATCCTGAAGATTTTGGAAATGCAAAAACAAGAGGCGTCATTTTTTGTTCCAACTGGGACGCCAGTTTGTTCACCCGTACAAAGAAAACAGACTCCAGAGTGATAAATGTACACAGAAGGGTGTGAAAAGTGGTCTCATAGCACTTGGCTACAAAACGCCAATGCCGAGTGGAAATATAGTTACAAGTAACAAGAAGAAACGATGTCACTTGTGTCCAAGAATGAAAGACAAAAACATTAAAACTGTAACTCATGTGGATTCAANGTGGCCTCTTTTGTTATTCTATAATCTCCTCGATGTTGCTGATATTGCAGCACTTATCGTATGGATATTTTATAATACTGAAGATTTTGGAAATGCAAAAACAAGAGGTGTCATTTTTTGTTCCAACTGGGACGCCAGTTTGTTCAGCCGTACAAAGAAAACAGACTCCAGAGTGATAAATGTACACAGAAGGGTGTGAAAAGTGGTCTCATAGCACTTGGCTACAAAACGCCAATGCCGAGTGGAAATATAGTTACAAGTAACAAGAAGAAACGATGTCACTTGTGTCCAAGAATGAAAGACAAAAACATTAAAACTGTAACTCATGTGGATTCAATGCCTGCAGCTCACATTCTGAAAACATTGTCAAGAGTTCCAGCAGCGCTGCAGAGAGTGAATAAGAACATAACTTGTTGAAAAAGATATTGTGAACCTGAAATCACGTCGAATGTCAGTAAATTTTTATACTTATTACATCTAAATATATTTGTGCATAATTGTTTAAGAATATAAACATTTTTTCGTTACAGTGACACAAATAATATATTTTGACAGAGATATTTTATGACTGTGAACTATGTGTAGAACATCAAATCCTTCTATGTTTGCGCATGTTTTTTTCTAAACTGTATGTACACTGAGGCGACAAAAGTAATGTGATACCTCCTAATATCGTGTCGGAACTCCTTTTGCCCGGCGAAGTGAAGCAACGCGATACTACTGCCATCTGTATATTTGTATATTGCTATCCCATGACTTTTGTCACCTCAGTGTATAATTTTTTACTGTTATATAAATTTAAACATCTGAACATTTGTGCACTATTATGAGTTGAAGTGTATAAATCACTACATGCCATATTGCATGCGTAAAAACTCAATATTTCTTGGGGTCCTAAATGACCCTATGTGCCCTAACATGTATTCAGTGATGTGGAATCAAGAAGACTATTATTAATACTGAATTTATTGAATTGAATAACTATTTCCTAAACAATAGAAGTTATATAATGCGTGCAAAATGTAACCAAGCNCTATGTGCCCTAACATGTATTCAGTGATGTGGAATCAAGAAGACTATTATTAATACTGAATTTATTGAATTGAATAATTATTTCCTAAACAATAGAAGTTATATAATGCGTGCAAAATGTAACCAAGCTTGTCAAGCACAGAGAACATATTTCACAGTTATCTCGAAATTCAACTTCTTTTTCTCAACCTGCAAAATTCGCGTTATATTTCGATGACATGATAAAAATCCAACGCCTTATACATAGAGACCTGAAAAATTTGCGAGTTCAATGACCTGTAGGCTAGCCTAACGTGGCCATTTTTCTTCCTTCTCAAAACGGGACACTTGTCAGTTTTCATTTGCAAGTAGGTAGATTGAAAAAAAAAAAAACGTGTTTATTAGTTATGTTTTTTTATATATATTTTTCATAAGAACAAATATTTTTTTATATATTAGGCGATGATTTTAAGTAGGAGTAAAATTCGTGGCAGTTTTTTTTTCTGATTTTAAATGTTGCTCAGTGTCACTGAAACCTCCTTGTGCCAAACTAAATTCAGTACGGTATTTTTCACATCTGACGTCCGAGAGAGACTGAGTGTATTTTTTTTTTAAATGTACATTTGCGTACATTTGCGTTTAGGCTACGCGATTCACAAAAACACGTTCAGAAAATCGAGCTCGTAAGTAGGCATGAGTAGACAGATTCGTGCGCTCACGCTGGAGAACAATCTACGAATAATGCGTGCGTCGGAGAGTCACGCTTGCGTTGGAGGAGGGAGGGAACCACACCGCCCGCCCCCGCACGTCACGGAAAAAATACGAGCGAGAAGTCATTTGACAACCGCGGATGAAGCAGCATTCTGACGTTTCAATTTGTAAGGTAAATTTACTATTTTGAAATGATTTTTATGATTAGTAAATCAATATTTTTGCTCGCTTGATAAAAACGGGACATTTGGGCGTCCCGGAGCTTTCATCGGGGACAACGGGACAGAGTGCCGAAAAACGGGACTGTCCCGTTCAAAACGGGACGTATGGTCACGTTATAATACTCCATTGTCGTGTGTAAAATCATGCAGATATCACTGCTCATTGGTTGCTTGTTGTAGTAGCGGAAGACGGTGATTCGGTCTGCATTTTACTGTGTATTTATTATAGGCTCAGAGTTGCCCAGGAGGTGTAAANCTGTCCCGTTCAAAACGGGACGTATGGTCACGTTATAATACTCCATTGTCGTGTGTAAAATCATGCAGATATCACTGTTCATTGGTTGCTTGTTGTAGNATTATAGGCTCAGAGTTGCCCAGGAGGTGTAAATAAACGAGTAGACCAATAGCATTAGCAATACAAACGTACGGGGTTTTGAATTCTAGCTTGTCCCGAAATGAAAACGCGAAGTTTTCAGGTCTCTACTTATACATAAGTGAGCACAGTCAGTGGTTGTATTGCTGTTTCTTCAAGTGGAGTCATCTACCTGTTTGACTTCGTTAACGAAGGTTGGCCGCTTCGTCACTGAACTTACGTTATTGGCTCAAAGACTCCCGCGAGGCGTGCCACACATACTGCCGGCCTATTGCAGAACTCGGTCAAATGCACAGTAACTTGGAGTTCGATTTGCCGCTAAATTATAGCGCGAATTTCGCACGTCTCTACTCGTGTGATCTGTTTCGCATCTGTAACGGTTATTAAAGCTTGCCCCATTATTTGATTATTTCTGTCCCGTATGGGAAAATACGGCTTTAGTCCATTCACCGTTACTTCCAACTTTTTTGAAGCTCTACTTAAGTTCTACTTGCAGGATATTCCTCCGCCTCATGCAAACAAAGCTTAGCTGAGTCTAGAAAATTGCCCCAAAGGGACAGCGCACTACATTTGTACGCACTAAGTATAATAATATTATGCGCAAAAAATATTTCTTACTGGACAATGCCAGCATACCTGTTTTCTCTCTGTTTTTATAATATAAATTATCCAAAAAAATATAATTTAAAAATAAAATACAAGTAGAAAGTCAATTTAATAAAAAAAGAAGGTTTTTATGTTAACAGAGGTATAAAACGCTTGTGATACATATAAGAAGGCCACATTCTGACAGTCAGTGAGTGGCTACTTAATATATTGAAAACAAATAACCTGCCATTTACAAAATCCTGTATCAGCTGATGCACGAACGAACAAAAGTTAATATTACGTTGGCTATTCTGAGAGCAGTGCCGAAGCACATCACACAAGCAGAAGATACACGGATAAGAAAGAGTTCGTAGATTAATTAATACATTTTATTTTACGTGGTCATAAAAGAGCAATTTTTAGTTTTAGAAACGAAACTTCGTGATAAAATAGTAATGTATAGGTGTTCAAAATGAGATGCACAATAAAACGATACGTATCCAAATGTGACGAAAAAATCCAAAGTTTCCAGACTCTCAAACCAGGTGCTGCCATCTTGTGAGTTAAAAGCGCACCATCATTTGCAATATGCCCTTCCATGCCATCTGTTATCCATATCCCGAACTACACCCAGAAACATATTATAGATTTGTTGTTTAAAATAACGTATTCACGCGCATATACAAATAATTTTATTTTCCCGCGAGCTCTGTATAATTTTTAAAGTAACATATATTTCGTGTACCGCGTTTACGAACGACCCTACACACGTCCACCAAGCTCCGTTTACGAATGCAGCGCCACCCAAGCAGTTCGCCAATTGCCGCACGTAGCAGCACCTCCTGGACGCGCTGACTCGCCGCATCAAAGCCTATTCTTGACACGCCAGTTGATGGCGAATGGATACATAAACAAAAAGGCGCGGCGATTGTCAACTGTCAAGAATGTGGCCTTCTTATATGGTACACAGTTTATCTAGGAGACAACCAAGCACGTCGTACACGGAGAGACTTTTCACANAATGTGGCCTTCTTATATGGTACACAGTTTATCTAGGAGACAACCAAGCACGTCGTACACGGAGAGACTTTTCACACGTTCGATTCAAAAAGTGTGAAGAAACAGCGAATAGACTACGTAACTAAAGCCTTTAAAACTTCAAAAATTCTGTAATGTACTCTTTTATGCCACGTGAAGCTTAGATTTTTAGTGCCCTGTAATAAAGTTTGATTAGGAATATTTCTGAAATAAAATGGAAGGNATGCCACGTGAAGCTTAGATTTTTAGTGCCCTGTAATAAAGTTTGATTAGGAATATTTCTGAAATAAAATGGAAGGGATCCCAACCCAGCAAGGGGCAAGCCCTAGCTGCCATACGGGTCTCGCTGTGAGCAGCTGGGTCTATTAGAACCTTTTAAATCCGAGGATTACTTCAATGTGAATATTTCTCTGGGCAGAAATGAAAGTCGATATTTTGTTTCCCCGTTCATAAAGTTCGTTATTGAAACATAAATGTGGTCGTTGGAAAGTGTCAGTCAAAGTCGGCAGAAACTCGCTGTACGTAGCCCTCTGCTTGCGGTAGTTATTATTCTGCAAACCAGTGTTGACAATGCTGTGTCTTGTGTGGACAGACTGCTGTGGTGACCGCCTAGGAATCCGAAGACGCGCCGAGCTTGTTCACGCTGTTCTCCAACAGTTATACTATGTGGTGGCTTAAAATTAAAACTGTTAAGGCTTAAATTAGAAAATTTTCCTGGGTGTAAGCCGTTGACCCTCCTGAAGGTTTTTTTTCTTTGCCCCAAGATCCAAAGATAGTAGGCCCTTACCCAAACGCAAGTGTGGATATGCCACTGTTTCCAATTGAGCCCCCCTCCCCTTCAAAAAACCAGTCAGCCCATTAAGTAACGCATATGAATCATCATATGCGTTATAAAATATTGGAACATATTTCCCCGTGTCAATAATTTTGAATTTAAATTTTTGAATTGGTTCATTATTATTTATTTATAAAATGCAACAGGAAACTTNTCCGTGTCAATAATTTTGAATTTAAATTTTTGAATTGGTTCATTATTATTTATTTATAAAATGCAACAGGAAACTTTTATTAAAGTTCTTTTACCTGTTGCATATCTCCATCGCAGTGCTTCCTTATAGCCGGATGTCACCTCAAGGCGTTCAATTATGTTTTACTATTCATTCGTTTCTCTTGGACGAATAAAATGTGTTGGCAAGAACGTCAATATATATTTCGAAAGAGATTCAGGATACCAGTACAAAGTACCCACTGTTAAATATCCTTGATGCTTGATTAACATGATGTTGTGTGATTTTGGATCATAGAAACTTCGGCTCCCAGGTTCCAAAACTTTCGGCTTTCCGGTGTTATATTTTGAAAACTATATTCATTTGACTACAAATATTTACATGTGTGTGGTCCTTACATATATCTCTTTCGGGTAAGGAAATAAAAAAAATGATCGTGTAACATGGCCTTCAGAAGGTAATTGAGAAGTGGTCAGTTGACGTGAGCAGGCTGGGAAAGAACCGAGCCAGTGACGGTAAAGGCAGTTAGAGGGGGAGAGTGGAGGGTCGTGGAGAGTGGCAGCCCTGCGAGCGAGGGTGGCGGCGATGACGCAGGCCGCACCGCGGTGACGTCAATGCGGCTTGTGTGTATGAGGTAGGAAGGAAGGGAGGGAGGGTCAACCCGCCGCCTGGTGGGGGAGGTTGCGAACCCCCGGCCACGTCTGGCTTACCCTACACCCCTCCTCGCCGCGCAATTAGATCGGGCGGCCTTCTTACACGGCGTAGGTCCTTGTACCCGGGACGTCCTCACCTTCGCGCAGTGTTGCCACGTGACGGACACACACGGGCATCAGCAGGAGGGGTATTGTCTATATTAAATGAAATAAATTGCTTATTAGCGACGTTACTTCAAAATGCAAGTCTCTGCTGGGAGGAGTACTCGAGTTCTTCCTGGGTTTTCCATCATTTCATTTCGATGTTTGTTTGCGGATTTGTATTGAATATTANGAGGAGTACTCGAGTTCTTCCTGGGTTTTCCATCATTTCATTTCGATGTTTGTTTGCGGATTTGTATTGAATATTATATTGCGTATTGTTAACGATAAAAAAATGTATTCACATTACAAGTCGTGGATGTTTGTTGCATGCATTTGTGGTTAAACCCAGTTGTAAATCTCACTCCTCTGAAGTAAACTATTTCCAATTGCTATGCCTCACCTTGGAAAAGATNTGGTTAAACCCAGTTGTAAATCTCACTCCTCTGAAGTAAACTATTTCCAATTGCTATGCCTCACCTTGGAAAAGATCTTGGTGACGCCCATGGACAGAACAATTCACAAGTTTCTTAAAAAAAAAAAAAATAGGAGGATTTTTTTTGGCAAATTCTGTACTTTAAAATAACTTAGGAAACACCCTTTCATTCCCAGTGTGGACAATTGACTACGTGTTGCACGGGAAGCTTATGTTTGATCGGAACTGTACACTGGTAGGCTCAGCGCTCGACGTCTGCTTCACATCTCCGACCAATAAACACAACGTCTGCAGCTCATTGGTTGTACGCACTAACGAAAAATAATCATTGTCAACTGAAGTACAGCACGCACCAAAAAATGCCTTGGTTGCAGCACCAGACATGTTAAATTAATTATAAGAATGTAAGAGTTAAAAATATATCCGTCGTACGAAAATACCAGCACTTAATAATCCCAAGAAACTAGTTTCACGGGTCAATTCGTAATTCCTAATTTTCAATCCATTTTTTTTTTTATCATATAAGTTACCCTTATCAATTGTGACGTCACAGCGAAACAACTCCAGCTGCTAAAATCGACAACACTGAAACCAGTCGGTCACTCGAGAAGTAATCGTTATCTTGATAGGGTGGATAGTTTAAAAATACTAATTTTAATAGTGTGTGTTTGCATATATAGTACAAATTAAATTGTAAATAAGAAAGATCAAAGAAAGAAAATGTTGAAATCGGAAGGTTTCGGAACAAAATTCTTATTTCGGAAGATCTGGCATCCATGCATTGNCAAAGAAAGAAAATGTTGAAATCGGAAGGTTTCGGAACAAAATTCTTATTTCGGAAGATCTGGCATCCATGCATTGTGTGTGTCAGTGTCTTCCGCAGTGACGTGGTCCAGTCTAACGACGGGCACAAGTGAATATTCCCAGGAATCCCATACTTTGTATCCGAATACTTGCAACGATCGAGAACTTTCATTCGCAGCTCGAATCCGAGAACTGGCCAGTTCCGTGGCGGTATTCGTGTGTTCGAATGCGCGTTTCGAACTTTTTGTTTTTGTCCCTGAGCGATCTGTTTCCATCAGCGTTCTTGTATCTAGATAAGAAGATGAAGTCGAGGGGCGGCGAATTACAATCCNGCTGAGCGATCTGTTTCCATCAGCGTTCTTGTATCTAGATAAGAAGATGAAGTCGAGGGGCGGCGAATTACAATCCCAGGCAACTATTATATAAAAGGTCATAAAATTCAAAACAATGTCTTAGAAGTCGCAATAGACACGAAACAGTGTATATGACACTGAACAAACAGATTTTAAAACTTTATTATGTAACATAAGTAGAGGCAGTGACTTTTTTCGCGAAAAGATTTCGGGACAAGATACAGTCCAAAGCACTGTAGGGCCCCGCCNATAAGTAGAGGCAGTGACTTTTTTCGCGAAAAGATTTCGGGACAAGATACAGTCCAAAGCACTGTAGGGCCCCGCCGTCCAGCTTCTTTGATTGGCTAAACGAATGTTCTGGCCCGTGTTAACCGTTTGCGCACGAATCACGAAGGTTCAGTGTCGGAGTTACTAGTCCTGAGTGGCTTGGTCGAAGACGGACACGGCACCAGCAGCCAATGGAGGTATAACAACAGCTGAGGTGTGTATGTAGTTAGTATTGAAGTCTACTGTGTGCTCCGATTTTTACGCGAAAAGTCACTGGCCCTACTTATAGATCTTCGAACCCGTAATAATTTATCAGTAAGGGCACCGGTTTTTCGCGAAAATATTTCATGACGAGTTGTGTTTCAAAAGACTTTAGTTAGTAACCACTTTCGTGATTGGAGCATTTGAATTGTTACGCGTCTTANTGACGAGTTGTGTTTCAAAAGACTTTAGTTAGTAACCACTTTCGTGATTGGAGCATTTGAATTGTTACGCGTCTTATCTGTCCGCCCGCGAATCACGGACGTTCAGTATCGGAGAAACTTAATTCTGATTGGCTCACTCATGTAACGGACTCCCTTAACACAACGAGAAGCGGCCAATAGCCAAAGGAAGGCTGCAAGTGTCCACATAAGATGTTGAAGTCTAGCATCCGCGTAAATCTTTCCGCGAAAAACAGCTGACCCTAAATATAAATTGGCCAAAAAACACATGAGAAGAATCCGACTTCAGTAAAATAACTTTAAAATGTGAAAANTGACCCTAAATATAAATTGGCCAAAAAACACATGAGAAGAATCCGACTTCAGTAAAATAACTTTAAAATGTGAAAACTACAATGTTATCTGCAAAAACCATGCGAGAACAAACGTGGAACGAACAACGTAACATTTGCATGAGAACTCGCCTACTGCGAGACGTGAGTGCTGATGATGAATCACTCAGATAGACCACTGGGATGAAAGTATTCGAATACTTTGGAAACCATTCGAGATATCTCGAGAAATCCCGGGAATCGAGTTCTTTGGCATTNAGATGAAAGTATTCGAATACTTTGGAAACCATTCGAGATATCTCGAGAAATCCCGGGAATCGAGTTCTTTGGCATTTTAAAATCGGAAACTCCCATCTATAGTCCCGCCCCTCCCCACAGCCAAGCGAATTAATTCTATTCCGATTTACTTAATTTGACTAAATATGGCAGTTTCTGGCTATGAGCTGTGTTCTGGAACACCAACCGGGTAGTTTTATTTAACACGTTATTTTTCCGCGATGTTTTATCGCCGAATAAATAAAGCACATAACGGCAAGATGACGTGGAGGTTCCTTTGATGTGCGCGTACATATTCATTCTCCGATTGGTTACGCAAGGCTTCGGGAGTGGACCTTGTGTCTGATTGGCTACTGCATGCTGCGAGAGGTTCCCTATTGGCTGGGCTGCCGGCCGACGGTAGGTTGCCAGGCGCCGATTGGCGAACGGCGTTCCGACACGTTGCTGGTCAGTGACGCCATTTTGCTGGCGCGTGCGGCTGGAGTTCGCGGAACAAACGGCTGCTTCGCCTCTGTAATCTCGAATACTTCGTGGTTCTGTTGCACCGCCACAACATTTTTTCCCTCGCGAAAATTGCGTCTGAAGTCTATTCGCGGTTTCTTCACGCTTTTTGAATCAAACATTTGGAAAATCACCCGATGCACGGCGTGTTTGGTTGTTTGCTAAACACGCCGTGTATTACAAGAGTTTTATACTTCTGGCAATATAAAAGTACATTATTTTTTTATTAAAATTAACATTTACTTACATTTCATATATAAATTATACACTGAAGAGCCAAAAAAACTGGTATAGGCGAGCGTATGCAAATAACAGAGGTATGGAACCAATCAGAGTAACGCGATGCGGTCGGCAGCTAGATCGGTCACTGCTGCTACAATGGTAGGTTATCAAGATTTAAGTGAGGTTGAACGTGGTGTTATAGTCGGCGCACGAGAGATGGGACATAGCATCTCCCTCCATCGCTATTGTAAACCTACAACGCGTACGACCATTTCACGAGTGTACCGTGAATATCGGGGATCCGGTAAAAGATCACATCTTCGACATCGCTGCGGCCGGAAAAATATCGTGAAAGAACGGGACAAACGACGACTGACGAGAANAAAAGATCACATCTTCGACATCGCTGCGGCCGGAAAAATATCGTGAAAGAACGGGACAAACGACGACTGACGAGAAATATTTAACGTGACAGACGTGCAACCCTTTCTCAAATTGGCGCAGATTGGATTTGTGGACTGCCCTGCAGGATTCATGGTGTGAATTGCCTCCTGCATACCTTCAGACATTAGCCGAGTCCATGNATGGCTACACGATATTAGGCAGGTGTACCAGTTTTTTTGGCTCTTCAGTGTAATGTTTCATTAGTAATTCGTATACATAAAAAAAGTGATAAGATAGGCGTGTTGGTAATGTCTAGGAAGAAATAGTTCTTAAGCAGAATAATATCAAACCGAGTGCGCACGGATGCGGTGCGTTGTCCGTTTGGTGAAATTTTCTAGACTCTGTTAAACTTTGTTGGCATGAGGCGGAGGTATATCCTGGAAGTAGAACTTCCGCAGGGCTTCAAAAAAACTTGGAATTAACCGCGAATGGACTGTGGCAATCGTAACTACGACACGTCGAGGTATTTACAAAGGCGGGCGTCACCGCTAGCAGGCATAGGGCAGTTCGCGCCTTTCATTTCCTTCGCCTCGCGTCCGCAATCACGACATTACGAAAGACAATAACGGCCTTGTTGAAGTACGAAGTTTCTGAAGCCACGAATCGAGCGCAGATCAAGTAAGTTCCTGTTGACTTAGCTTAGAAAGCAGGGGGACACTAGCGAGATCTTCATCTCGCATGCCGCGCCTTGCGTCCATCACGTCGCCGTTTGACAGTGCATGCCGCGTGTAGTCGGCGTCTTCAAGGTCCTTCAGACTGCGGGCGGGGTACGGTGAGACGTCGGTCAGGCCCCGCCCACAGCCGACGTCACGTACACAGCGTTAAGAAGTAAAAAAAACCTGTGTTTGAGATCGCAACGTCTCCACAACTAGTATTCGGCGTGACTTACTTGGCGACAAGATGGTCATCTCCGAGTAGCTTAAGCCAAGTCTTTATCGTCGGCCAGTGAGAATGTCAATATAATAGAACTGTCAAAGATAAAGTCAAGCCCTCCTGACTTAACGATTTAAAAAAAATTAAGTCAAAGTCAAGCAGCTATTTTGCCGAGAATCTAACAGAGGTTATGTGGCATTAATACATGTTTATTGTGGTGCGATTTTCACCTCGGTATAATAAACCAAGCTCGTCTGAATTAAAGAAAATGCAAACAAATGTAATGTGAAGAGGAAATATATGCATTGATACCTGTGAATAAAGTAAAGGAGCAAGTTTTATTTTTGTTTTGAAATTAAATTTTTATATAAATGCTTAAGGCTATGTATTTTAAAAACAGGCACGTAAAATGTATTCCTGTATAATATATAATTAATGATTTACATATCAATATACATATTTCTTTTTCTATGGTGCAAGGGCAGTGGCGGATTTACCAGCAGGCTGAGTAGGCTGGAGCCTAGGGCGGCAGATTTTAGAGGCGGCAAATTTGGGGCCAATTTTTTTTTTATGTCTTACGGAAATTAAAAAGATTCATATTTATATACCTAAATGTTATTATGTCCACACAAACAATTCAACGTGTAATATGTTTCACCACTTAGATAAATTTTTCTACAATTTGCGTAGTCGCGTTTGGTTGCGGCGCGGGAACGAGTGACATGACCGTTCGCTAAGTGTGTCTGGCCGAATTGACTGCACGAGAGCAGCGCGGCGTCGCCGCCGCGGGAGCCGAAGCGGGGTCGTGCTGTTGTAGGCATACGCCGCGTGGTGGCTACGAGTTCCAGAGAGATAGATATAGAGCGGCGGCCGGCGATACAAACGGACAAGTCCCGTCCCGTATTCACTTTTTCTGGTTGTGTGCTGTAATTCTTCAAAGTGTTTCGTGGATTGTATGAATAATTCCATAGCATAATATCACCGGTGCGTAGAAACTTATAGTAGGTAAGTAATCATCACATATTACAATAAATCATCCGTATGAATAAGTAAGACGTAATTTAACTTGATAAATAGCTATTTCGGAAGCTATGCAAAGAAATTTCGATTTTTTTGTTATATCATACTTAAATAAATTTCTTGTACTTATGTTAGGTAATTATTCAATGACTAAAGTCTGAACAAAGGATGTACGAGAAATAAAATTCCCAAGTAATCTTTTTTATTTCATTTCTTGGAATCCAAGAAATTTTAGAACGAGTGATGGGAGAAAGCCATTTATTGGAGCTGAGTATAAAAAGAAGGCAAAAATAAAAAAAGAAGAACAAGAACAGATTATCTGTAGAACGATAAAAATTGACAGTTTTTTCAAAAGTGAGAGTGGAAGTAGTGTTGAAAGACCAGGAACTTCAACAACATGCACTAACACAATACACTCTGGAAAAGATGAAACGGATTTGAACTCTGCGGCCCAGCAACAACAGTCATCTGTTGAACCATCTACTTTTGAAAAAAAAACGGATATTTATGTTTTTGACGTAGAGGCGGTAGAGGAATCATCAATAAGTATAACAATTGAAGATGCGTATCAGAATCAGACGTTAAGTAATGACCAAGTGCAAACAACAGTAAATCTAAACAAAGATCCAGCTTTATGGGAAATCAACGATACCTTAAGGGAGATTATCGCAAGGTACGGCTTTGATCAAAACAAGTATTGTGACTTCTCTAAAAGTGAAAAAATATATGCTGATCAGCATCGTCTCTTGCCAGTGAGTATCTTCCAAAGAAAAATTAAAAATAATGAAGTGAATGACCGAAATTGGCTGGTTTATTCTGAAAGTAAAAGATCTGTATATTGCGGGCCCTGTTTGGCATTCGGTCCATTGGAGAATAAGACTCAGTTTGAGAACGAAGGATTTAATGACTGGAAAAATGCAGAACACCGAGTAGCTCAGCATGAAAACTCTGCGCGTCATAAATCTAGTATCCTTAGTTTGAAAGTTAGAAGTGAGATTGATGGCCGACTCGATAAATTTACTGCATGTTCAGATTGATGTATAAATTACTAATTGGAGAAACATCCTGAAGAGGGTTGTTGCCGTAGTGAAGCGACTGTGTTCAAGAGGCCTCGCTTTCAGAGGAAAAAATTAAAAGTTCGGTGATCCGCATAACGGAAATTATTGTATGATTTTGGAACTGTTAGCTGAACTAGATCCTTTTTTAGCCAGTCATATTGAACGATTTGGGAATCAAGGATCTGGAAGTACCAGTTACTTATCAAAGACCGTTTGCGATGAGTTTATTCTATTGATGGGTCATAAAGTCTTAAACCACATTGGAGGCGAGATAATAAGGGCGAAATATTTTTCCTTAATCATCGATTTAATACCAGATATAGCACATGTGGACCAACTTACCCTCGTCATTAGATACGTTTTGGAAACAGACGAACCATGTGAAAGATTTCTCAATTTTTTGCTCTCAGTGGGACATAAAGCTGAAGAAATGTTTTCTGCCATTATTTCGGAACTCAAAACACTGGGCATAAATATTGAAGACTGTCGTGGACAATCATATGATAATGCCGCGAACATGTCTGGTGTGTACAATGGCTTACAGGCTCAAATTCAAAGCCAAGCACCTTTTGCTTTTTTCGTTCCTTGCTCTGCCCACTCTTTAAATTTAGTGGCAACTGCAGCTTCTGAATCTTGCACAGAAGCTTGTCGCTTCTTCATGTTGCTTCAAGAAATCTACGTTTTTTTTTATAAGTTCAACATAGCGCTGGCAAAAATTATTGACTGAAATCGGGAAAGGGAAAACCCTAAAGAGAGTAAATCTGACACGTTGGTCAGCTAGAGAGGACGCATGTAGAAGTTTGAGAGATTGTTGGCACGAAGTCCTTAAAACTTTGGAATCAATCAAGGATGATTGTACCGAAAAGCCTGTAACGCGAAACGAAGCGACGGGAATACTTTTGAATTTAGAAAAACTGGAAACGGCGGTAATGGTTGTTGTGTGGAATGTTTTTTTGGAAAGAATAAACAAAGTGAATGTTCAAATTCAGGCTTCTACCGTAGATTTGATCACTGTTGCCGATCTTTACGAATCTCTTTGCAAGTTTTTCGTAGCTGAACGAGAAAATTTTAAGTATTTCGAACAAAAGGCGATGGAATTAAGCGTGTCGAAGCAGTATACAAAAGACATGGGAAAAAGACAACCGAAAAGGAAAAAAAATTATGATGAAACACCCGATGAAGAAATGAGAATGACTGCGAGTGATACTTTCAGGGTTAACACATTTCTCGTCCTCATTGATAGACTCGTATCCGAATTAGAAAAACGGCAGGAGGCCTACAACAGGTTCAATGAAAAGTTTTCATTTCTGACCAAAATGAGTGAATTGTCATCATCAACCCTTACGGAAAAAGCCCTTTTCTTGGAAGAAATATATATCCTAATGATTTAGAGACTGACTTAGTTAAAGAATGCATACATTTTCAATGCCACCTTTATTCTGAAAGAATTTTGGTAAAACTAGATTCTGGATCATTCAAAAGTTTATCTTCGTTCCTGCGAAAACAGGATTTGCAAAACGTTTATCCAAACTTGGATATAGCAGTTCGCATGGCTCTATGTACACCAGCGACAAATTGTTCGGGTGAGAGAAGCTTTTCTTGCTTAAAACGGGTGAAAAATTATCTAAGATCTACCTTAAGCCAAGAAAAGCTAAACGCCTTAGCTCTTTTGTGCATAGAGTCAGAACTAATGAACAAGATTTCATACGACGATATAATTGATGATTTTGCCAATAGAAAATCGCGCAAAAAGGTATTGTAAAACTTTCATAACTTAATTAATTGAATTTCATCGACATCATCAGCCGGATTGTTACCAGATAATTGAATATATTGTTTTTAAAGTGTAAGTAAGAGCAATAAAAATTATTTAGTTACGTTTACCGAATGTACTTTATTGTGTAAGTAGTATTGAGGCATACCATACCCCGCCTTATTAGTAGTACATGATTCAGCTTTTATTAACTCAGAAATATACCCTAAAAATTTTTCTTGAGCAATCTTAAAATCGTTGGGTTGTAAAAATAATCTAGAAACTGACACATCGATCCCCTAGTTCACAATCATACTAATTACGGGGAAAAGGTGGTGTAATTAGGACGATAGTGCACAAATCATTAAGTTACAATTTCATTGACAAAAAAAATTGTAATTAATATGATTGTGAACTAGGGTATCCAATTGTAGAGTTCGGTAGGGGCGGCAAAATTTGAATAGCCTACTGGCGGCAAATGTGTAAATCCGCCACTGTGCAAGGGCCTTTGCAGGCTATTCACGGTAAAGTGAGCACTTTTGGAAACCCTCTCATTTGGACTAATAGACAATAAATATTTTTTTATTGTAGTCATAGACGTTGACATTCGAGTCCGATGAAATATATACACTGTGTTTATTACTTACATTGCAACGTTTATTTTAAAAAGTGGTGCAAAGATTAAAAAAAAAAGGCAGATAGGAAAAAAAGCAAGTAGGGCCTCAAAAGTGCACACTTAACTGCGAACAGCGTATAGCCGTGATGAGTGTGTATAACGGCTGTTAACGATAAAGTGGGCACTTTTGAAATCAATCAACCTTGGAAAAAGAAAAGTCACTGCTCCAATCTGCAGGTATTTTAACGGGCGCGCTTAGTGACATACGCCCAGCAAGTTGGTAACGATGGATGGAAAGTAGTTCCACATCTTAACGTCGAATTAAAAGTGTTATGCAACCACTTGTGATAACTTAAATTATTTATTTCGATTTCTATTTTTTTTTTTTAACGCATCGAGCTGTAGAAATAACCAGATTTGTAAATATTTTATTTTTTAATAGTTTCACAGTTTCACCTAACCATCGCACGAATAAAGTGACGAGACCAATCGGCAGTGTTAATTTCACGTAAGGCTGAAGAATACACAAAGTGCGGGGGCTTTCAAAAGAGCAGACTTAACCGTGAACAGCTCGACATGATAGCAGAGGGTGTGCGAGGGAGCAGTGGGCTGACCTGAGCTCATGAAGTAGGGTATCCGGAACCTGCCAGACAACACCCTGTCCCTGAGAGACTGCAGCGTAGAGCCGTCGAACGGGAGAGCTCCACACACCAGAACGTACAGCACCACGCCCAGGCTCTGCGAACAAGCGACACCGCACTCCTCAGCCCCCGTCACAAGCGCATGGTCCATACAGGCTGGTTCTAACATCACGGGACAAACGTCGAGGGGCGGTGGAGCTCACTAAAACAAACAACTATTGTATAGGAATATATGGGCGGGAGCGACGCGTTGAGGCACAAACACAAAAACACAACACATTAACGGAAACATAAAACGTTCATTAGCAGCATACTTAACGAGTGATTCCGTTAACAGTTGCTGGAAATGCATCCACCAACAGTCACGCATGCTTGGCGACCTCTACATACGGCGTGATTGGCTGACAATGGTGGCGTGCGTGAAATACCCGGCGTATTCGCCAATCACTCCGCCGACGCTACCAAGCTTGCATTACTGCCGGTGGTAGCAATTTTGAGCAATTATTACAAACGTTGCTGTAAAAAGGCGTTTAGCGGCGACGTTGTAAATAAACAATGTGTTGCATTTCATGTGTTATTTTTTTGTGTTTGTGCCTCAACGCGTTACTCTCGCCCATGTATCCCTATACAATAATTGTTTGTTTTAGTGAGCTCTAACACCCCTCGATGTTTGTCCCGTGATTTTATAATCATCCTGTATGTGCGCTGGCTGCGCACGACCGGTCCCCGTGTCCCAACACTGAACTGCTTTTCTGCCAACACGTCTAGCAAGAACGACGTGACAGCAACTGAGGTTACAACACTGTTTAGTAACAAGTGCTTCCGACATGTTTTTATATCTCCTCCTGCCAATTTCAAATGCAGTTTGATTGAATTATGATTGGTAAAAGTATTTTATTCATATAAAGGTGCGTGTCGTTAAAAAAATTAAGATACAAACAAACACGTGCATCATTGTCGACCATGTGACTTTTGACAGGTGTATTCTTTGGGGTAGGTCAATGTTGGGTACACGCGCAGAAGACGAAGAACCGGTCTGCCCCACCCTTGGTCTACGGCCACAAGGGCCACGCATAAGGTGACCGCGTGTCCGGAAAAAGTAGGACTTGTTTGAGATTTTTATTACTCCCGGCTGGATTATTCGTTAAGTTAAAAAATTTCCAGCTTTCCGACCTGGCGAAGATGTTGGAGGGGGTGAGGTTCGGGCGGCTCGTAACATCTAGGTCTCGAGAGCCGATGAGGGTGAAGCGAGGTGAGTGTGGAGCAGCGGCGGAATGAAATGGCAGGGGAAACGGGAGATCCCCGGGAAAACCCGCCTACCAGCAGCATGTCCGGCACGATTCACACATGCGTAGAGACCTGGAAATTTCGCGAGTTCAATGACCTGTAGGCTATACTCTATTATCGTATGCAAAATCATGCAGATATCACAGTTCATTGGTTGCTTGTTGTATTAGCGCAAGACGGCGATTCGGTCTGCATTTTACTATGTATTTATTATAGGCTTAGAGTTGTCCAGGAGGTGTAATTTAACAGGTAGACCAGTAGCATTAGCAAAACAAACGTATGGGGTTTTGAATTCTAGTTCGTCCCGAAACGAAAACGCGAATTTTTCAGGTCTCTACGCATGCGGGAATNTATTGTGAAGCGAGGTGAATATGCACCAGTGCCGGAATGCAAAGGCGGGGGAAACTGGAGATCCCAGAGGAAACCAGCCAACCAGTGATATCATCTGGCACGATTTCCTCATGCAAAAATGAGGGGGCGACCTCGCTGGGAATCGAACTCGGTCCGCTTAGGTGGGAAGCGAGTGGTGTAACCATCACACCATCGTGGCCCCTGCTACAGTAGTGGATCATTACGCTCTTAGAGGAGAATGTGCCCACATCTGGCACGGTGATCTGTGCGCAGAAGACAGGTGGCTACAATTACCAATGGCGAAATAATGAAAACGAAAAACCCGGTATGGCCGGAGGCTACCTAAGTGGGGCCCTGGATGTGTTAAATATATATGTGGCGGCGGTGAATGAACAAATAATAATAATGTCGTGTGGGGAGTGCAGCCAGGGCAAGGCAACACCCTCCGAGTGACGGTCTTTCCAGCTGGGACCCGTAGGACACCGTCATCCCCGAGCATGACAGAAATGAGACCCTAGAAGGAGCGGCGCTGGAATGCAAGGACGGGGGAAGCGGAAGTACCCCTGAGAAAACCCGCCGGCAAGCGGCATTGTCCAGCACGATTCCCACATGCGAAAATCCGGGAGTGAACCCGCCGGGGATCGAACCCGGATCGCCGTGGTGGGAGGCGAGCGCCCTGGCCACTACGCCACCGCTGTCCCTGGTGAATGAAGAAATGATGTAGGGGAAGGACTACGGAGTGTGCCCAGGTGCCGCCTCACATTCCGACATGGCAGGGTCTCTATCGAGGACTGGGAGCGAGCAACAGCAGGGCTTGGCGAGGAGTGTGGCTGCACTCACCCAGACGTCGATCTCGGGCCCGGTGTACTTCTTGCCCTCGAAGACCTCCGGCGCGGCGTAGGGCGGGGACCCGCACCACGTGGCCAGCTGCTCCCCGGGGGTGTAGTAGTTGCTGAAGCCGAAGTCGGCGATCTTGATGTTCATGTTGGCGTCCAGCAGCAGGTTCTCCGCCTGCAACAGCGCGCCACAGCCTCCTTCTCACCTCGCACCGCACCAGAGTGAAACAAACTCTCACACGTCGCTTCAGTTCACTTACAACTAGTCCTACCTTGGGAGCCAACTTTTCAATAAATCACCTCAACACCTTCAAGAAATTTGTTTCTCTAACCAGAAACTTTTCAAACCTTTCAGGCCCACTTTAATTTACAATTTCAAATGTTGCAAACAAAAAAATTACGGTGCGTGCTGTACTTAAGTCGACACAACACTTGTTCTGTTCTCACAGCTTATAATCTGTAGGCTATACGTTCGGCTACATTAATATAAACAATAATAAATAAATTTAACTAATTATGTCATATACCAGTACGACGGTTTGGGAATCATTTTCCTACAGGCGACGTCATTGGTCACTGAACTTCGCAGTGTGCAGTACAGACCAAAAAAGTACCTACACGTGCGTAATGTGCACATCTGTGTACACTGGGTCTGGATGGTATATATAGTAAACAACTCAAAGAATTTCTATTGGATGTGCATTTTATAGCGTATACGAATATCTCAAACTACAAAAACTAAGAAATCACTGCATAACATCTAATTCTACACATTTCTTGTTCCGGTTTTCTCGTTCCCTTTTTCTTCTGTTTCAGTAAAACGATGACGCCCTACAGCATGCTGGAAGAAGATTAGTCACAGCATGAGGAAGAGATATGATGTGTGTGTGTACGTGCAATCTGACATACATATATGTGCTCCAGTTTATAAAGTTTCTATACTGTAATTTGACTTGTCCAATATCTTTGTATTGTTGTGTATTGAAAAAAGATCCTACGGACGCAATAAAACAAACAAACAGCCTCGTTCTCACCTCGCCTTCCTTTTACTGTCTCAGATACGAAGGCCGCTGTTCGACAGCTCGGCGGCACGCAGAACACTACATTCTATGAATAGGATACGGTTCGTCAAGACCATTTTGTGTCAAATTGATAACACAAGCCCAAAGAGCGTGACTTTCATATGTCAGAATAGCTCAGGTGAAAGGGTAAGACGTCAAAACAGCTCTACCTTAAAACTGTCAAAACGTGGCCCACCCGCGTGCAACAAAGTGAGCTAGGCTCAGGAGCATAATTTCTAGGTTGGGACGGGGGAAGGGGGTTAGCTTATATTTCACAAATGAAAGACAACTGGGTGGACAAGGGCCCCTCACGGGACTTGTAGTCCATCTCATATATTAAGGCCACATTCTTGACAGTTGACGATCGCCGCGCCAATGTTTACTGTACGTTTATGTATCCATTCGCCATCAACTGGTGCGACAAGTGAAGGCTTTGATGCGACGAGTCAGCGCGTCCAGGAGGTGCTGCTTCGTGCGGCAATTGGTGAACTACTTGGGTGGCGCGGCAGGCGGCGAGAGAGGCCTCGAAACGAAGGAACAGGTATATTACGAGGAAGTTCGAATTCCCACACGTGGACTGGCTGCACGGAACGAATAATATTTTCCAGTAATTGTGTTCTGATAAAGTTTTCTAATCCCTCGCAGATTTTCTCTTGTAGAACGGCGAGGAATGACCACGAGGGCGATCCGTGTCCTTTCAAGTTATCTAGGTTTTCTCATAGTGCTGGCGGGTAAGTACGGCGCCCCGTTACGTCAGAGACGCAGAAAATAATTTTCTCTGCGCATGGGCGTCACAGATGTCTTAATCTGCCTTTGGATAGTAGCTGTTCCTAACGTAAAAGAAATAAACCCAAACGGGACACTGAAATAAATTGCGTTTAATATAATATATTTATATAACGTTTATTTCCAAAAGTTTCCATCATCACTAAAACACATTTAAAAAATAAAAATTTACAATATATTTATAATTATTTTCAGGCTTCTTTTTGTGCATGTGTAAAAACATTAATCTTTCGATGAAACCATTTCCCTAGCTCTTTTGAATGTATTTTGAGATGCAAGTGACGCATTTTATTTCTGGGTAGTTGGCTATTCTGTGCCCCCCATCGCGTCGAGACAAATTCGAGCGTATCCGGGTAGACAGCTCCGGCAATTGTTCTCTTGAGAAAATAAAAACAGGACCATAAATCTCGCTAGATAATCGCGGAAAACATTTACCTGTGGAGTGTCTGCGAAAACGTCAAATAATGACTGGAGGTTTTTGAGCTGCTCTTTGTCGTCACGCCCAGGGCGGGTCGAACAGACTTGAGCGCTGCAGTTGTCTCGGGAACACAACACGAGATAACGTATCTTTCATTCTCATTCGCAAGTCACGTGATGTGCTCCTGGCTTCAACGGCAGCTGCGACACGTCGCGGTGTGTTGCGAAGCGCGTTGCTTCTTGCCCGCAGCTGTACCGGTCCGCCTCTTGGCTGGCACACCAGCTTGTTAGTTAGCCTATACGTTTTGTATTTATCTGATTCTATGATATTTATTATTTTGTACTATCTGACAAGTTTTATATGTAGATGTGTCTAGTTCCTCCGGTGACAAATGTGGTGTGTGGGGAAGCCGGGGAGGCAGCAGCCATATTGGATGACGTCACTATGGCGTCATCTTCTGATAATGTCACCATCTATTAATTTTGCCTCTCTCTCTCTCTCTCTCTCTCTCTCTCTCTCTCTCTCTCTCCCGCCGTAATTGTATATATTTTTGTAATGGTAAATTTTTATTGTAACCCCTATCTATATTTTATAATGTTTTTTTAAAGTAATTTGGGGAATTATAATCCTTAAATATTTTAACGTAATTTTTGCATAAATTTTGTAAAGTTATTGATTTTGAAAACTGTTTGTATTTTTCTTAGGGCAGAGGAAAACAAAAAAGAGCTCCGATTTATGTCATTATGGATGACATGGTTGTGGAGTTGGGGGCGAGTTTTATACACATGCCACGAGTGGCTGGCGGTCAATAAGAACACTCTGTTGCAAGACAACCTGGTCCGTCATCACATGCTCGTCCACAACCTGCTACTGTCCGAGGAAAGCCGTTGGAGATGGAGCGGCGATTGTCTTTGGATTTGTGGTGGCACAACATGCATTACGTCGAAATATAAAGACATGTTGCAGAGAATACCGCAACCTCTGCTAAACACACCTGTACATACCTGGAAGAAATGCGAGAACATTTGGAAGGACAACTGAAGGATAAGCTGGCGGATATTGCAGCACTTAAATGCAGTTTATGGCTTGACTGTGATTATGGTAAGCCAGCTTCCTGTGATGATGGAATGGATAAAGGAACTTTCAAGACAAAGAATATACCTATTTATGATGCGAGTGACACGCAGGAAACTGTCGACGTGAGCATTCACGAGATCTGCCAAGAAGAGGAAGCATACGAAGGAAAAGGCTCGGGGTGGACTCTCGCCGTAGTAAGGAGACTGCAGCTCTGCATCAATAAACTTGACCCTCTGAGAGACCCCTCCGACTCTGTCTGCGCAGAGGTCGTGGGAGGAGGTAGCAGTGATGCTGCAACCTACTATTGTCCCTAGTATTCCTTGTACGCCTACCATTCTGTGACTCTCTGAGAGCCTCTTCTTGCATCGACTTGCCGACCAGCATCGAGGCCCAGGAGGCAATCATCAATCCTCAGAATCAGGATCACCAATCTTTTAAGTGGTCCATCCTCGCCAGATTCATCGACGGAGTGCACCCTGAGTGTGTTGATAAGAAGTTCCATGCGCTGGAGAACAAGTTCAATTTTGATGGGATTGATTTCCCTATGCCGCTGCATCAGATAAGCACATTTGAAAGAAGAAAAAAAAATTCAAATGTGTATGTGTTTGATGATGAGCAAAAGGTTATTCCAAGGATAGTGACAAAGGAAGAGAATCCTGAACATTTTGATTTACTATTACTTACAGCAGATGAAAACCCGCATTATACTTGTATCAAAAAGTTCTCCGGACTTGCGCGCCCCACGTCATAGTTACATTCACATTTGTAAGCGCTGTTTTCAGTATTTTGACAACCAGACTCGAGTGCATGGGCTTTCAGGACAATAGCGCATGGAGCCACATAAGAGGTACTACAACTGACGTGCACAGTACATATACAGTTGTGCCAGAAATGGGAGATAATGGCAAGCCACCTGTTCTACGGTTTAAAAACCATCATCATGGAGACATGGTTCCCATAGCAGCCTACTGTGATTTTGAGGCCATGTTGCAAAATATACCGCTCAACCCAATCCTGCCGAGTCACACGCCTTTTCCTGTCAGAAGCACCTGCCCTACAGCTTTGGGATTTATGCAAAAATTGATAATGGCAAGGTTCCAGCAACAATGACTTCGGATCTGCCGACTTCTACAGTCGTCTACAGGGGAGCCGATACTGCTGATAAATTCATCGAAGAAATAGTAAAAATTGGATTGCATGTAAAGGATATTTACAGCCATTTCATACCAATGGCTCCAGTGACACCATCTGAACAGGCATAATTCTCATTGAATACTTACTGATTGTTGTTACTGCTCAACAACCTTCACACCCAAGAACCACAAAGTCCATGATCACAATAATTTTACAGGGAAGTGCATTGTTCCTTCATGCGAAAATTGTAATATGCTTCGCAGACATCCAAAGAAACTTATTGTTTTTTTTTTTCATAACTTATCTTATGATTAGCGCTTCATAGTAAAGCAGTTTGAATATGACAACAAGGAAATATTTATCATACCTCACAGCGAGAAAAAATTGATTACTTTCCCGAAAAAGCTGGGCGACAAGTTTTCCATCCAGTTTGTGGATACTTTCAGATCTATGTCTGCCAGCCTTGCATCCCTTGCTCAGAACCTACCCACCAGCCAATTCAAGAATACAGCTGCATTTTTCAATAGAGAAGAACTAGAAATGGTGACAAGAAAGGGGGTTTTTCCTTATGACTTTGTGGAATGCTTGGAGAACTGGAGGAAAGTCAGCTATCATGCAAGGCATATTTTCACAATCGTCTGACAGATATGAATATATCTGATGAAAATTATGACCGTGCTCAAGAGGTCTGGAATAAATTTGGTTGCTCTTCACTGGGAGAGTATTCAGTTATATATTTGAAGACTGATATGCTTATTCTAAGCGATGTTTTTTGAGAACTTCAGAGAGCTATGTATAGAGACATATAACCTAGACTGTGCTCACTATGTAAGTGCTCCTGGCTTTGTTTTTGATGCCATGTTGCGTATATCAGGTGTCTAACTGGAACTCTTAACAGACTACAACATGTATTTGTTTGTTGAAGAGGTTATTAGGGGGGGTTTGGCACAGTGTGTCAAAAGACATAGTGTGGCTAACAATCCATATCTGACTGAAATGTTTGATTCATCATAACCTACATCCTACATGGAGTACTTCTATGAAAACAGACTGTGTGGTTGGACCATGTCTATGCCACTGCCCATCCGCAACTTTGAATGGGTAGACCCTGATATTGACATCAAGTCTGTGCCCTAATGGTGGCAAGGGGTATACTTTGGAGGTTGATATAGACTATCCTTCACAGATCCATGAAAACCACAAAGCTTTGCCATTATTACCTGCCAACCAGTGTCATCCAGGAACTAAGCAACTAAAACTACTGACGACTCTGGAAAATAAATCAAATTACATATTACCCTACCACAACCTGAGACAAGCAATCGATCATGGTCTGAAGGTGATCAAAGTCCATTGTGTCCTACAGTTCGACCAGGCACAATGGTTAGAACCATACATTCGGCTTAGTACTCGAAAGAGGCAGGCTGCTGGAAATGATTTTGAACGAGATTTCTACAAGCTTGCCAACAACAGAGTATTCGGTAAGCTTATGGAAAATAAGCGATAGAGCGAGAATATGGAGCTCGTATGTCATGTCGAACACATCACGAAACTCATAGGCAAGCCAACTTTTAAAGATAGGGCAATATATGCAGATAATCTTGTCCTTGTACGATTGGAACATGAGCCAATTACATTTGACAACCCCATATATGTAGGCTTCGCGGTACTAGACTAGTTAAAAACTTTAATATACGTGTTCTGCTACGATGTAATGAAGCCTAGGTATGGGAACGATGTAGATCTATGTTACATGGACACCGACAGCTTTGTCTACCACATCACCACTCCTGACTTTTACCAAGATATCGCAAATGACAAAAGATTTTTTGAATGAATTTGACACCAGTGCCTACCCCTCCCCCCAACTCATCCTTGTTACTTACCTGCGAACAAAAATGCTGTGGGGAAATTTAAGGACGAGTGTGGTGGGGATATCTCGTCTGAGTTGTTTGGTTTGCATGCTAAACTATATGCCTGTAAGTGCAATAATGACAAGGTTGCTAAGAGGACTAAGGGCATTCAAAAGTTGTATAGTGAAGAACAAAATCACATTTCAGGAACACTATAACGCACTGAACAGACAGTATGCCATGATAGTAAATGTTCACAGCATTAGTCCATACCATCATGAACTATACTCTGAGTGCACTAATAAGGTAGCAATGACTTGGTTGGATGACAAGCATCAGATTTGTGATGATGGGATTCGTACTCTTCCCTACGGATATGATGATGAAGAATTACGAATATGAGAAGCCATCAACAGATTTCGAGCAGGGCAGTGAATTTATGAAACGGTTGCATGGAATTGTGTGATAAATAATCCGTTGATGTTTCAGTTCCAGTTTATTTTCCAGCAGTGTACCACATCCTTTGCAGGAGTAATACACATCAAGTGTGTGCCGTCGATATTTCTTGGAGCTTCGTTTTAGTTTCATCTGATGCGACTACTATACCGCTTCCACAATTTTTCTCGCGTGTACTTGTACACAAGGATTTACAGTCTACGTTGGGCCTCCGACCTGGGGTGTATGGCTATTTCTTGGAGGGGGGTTTCCAACACTTATTCTTAGTAGTGAATGTGAAATGGTATTCATGTCGGACACAAATACGTACACTGCGATAACTGGTGGTAGTATCGTACTTGCGTTTCTTCTTCATTTATGCGACTAGAGCACTGCACGCCGGTTCAGAGCATTGCGCTTAGCGGCGATGGTGCACTTGATGCGCGTGGCAGTGTCGCCCTTATCGCCCCCACTCTTCTCGGCATCAAACGCAGTAAAAAGCTCCAGGTAGGCGGAAGCCTTAAAGGACCTCACTAGTAAATATTTTTTAACGCCTCAAGGTCACTTACGGTGATGGAAAATAACACAGACAACCCCTTTTTTTTACTAGGAATTTTTTGCGGTTGTAAAGTTTAAAAACAACAATCTGTTCAGGAAAGATACAGTATTGTCGCTATAGTTTAAAACACTGCTTTACAATAGAATAAATATCGTAAACAGTGGGCTGCTTACAGCAATTTTTGCTGACTTTATAACACTTTTCAACGACCATATTTATGTTTCAGTATCCAAATTTATGAATGGGCAACAAAATATCGACTTTTATTTCTGTCCTCGAAAAAAGAATTGCACTAAAATATTTCAATTGTTTTTATTATAATAGACACAGCTGCTAACAATGAGATCATATGACAACTAGAAAGGCGCGTTAAGTATGCAATAACTTTGTTAGAATATACTGTATCGAAGGAAAATTAATTCTCAAAATCAGGCGCATATAAAAACATGATGTTAGGTGTTGGCAAAGTATAAATACTTATACGGAACAGTACAACTATCAGTGCAACGATTTGCCATAAGTCGGAACAAAAAAATAACCTCAGTGTGTTTAATGTTATTGACAGCAGGCATTTATTAAAAACTACGGAACATAGTTTCAACAAGGAATTGCGTCTTATCACATGTAAGGGACTTCCCACATTGGAAATTTATTCCTGCCGTGTATAGTGTCGATAATTAAGTTCCTTTCTTGTGCAGCGTCCAGTATATGCTCCACTAATTGTGTTTCTATACAGTTAAGGGTATCGCATACCAAAAAATTAATAATTCTATATTTTTACCAGACATTGTTCAACTTGTATGCAATGCATGTGATGCCATTTTTCTAGAACAAAAAATGTTACACTTTATATTTTTGGAAAATTTAATGTCAAATCGTTTTTTTTTTTTTTTTTACGGTTTTGCTGAAGCCATAGTAACAAATACTACGCTGCACAAATAAAAAAATTTACAAAGTAAAGTAATGCCGCGGGCTACCGGGTGACACATATAATCATTTAATAACAGGTCGTAAGTATTAAAAAACAGTTCAATATATAGAAATTTGTTTGCATATTTTAAACATTTTTTTAATGNTAGTTTTTTTTTTTTTTTTACGGTTTTGCTGAAGCCATAGTAACAAATACTACGCTGCACAAATAAAAAAATTTACAAAGTAAAGTAATGCCGCGGGCTACCGGGTGACACATATAATCATTAAATAACAGGTCGTAAGTATTAAAAAACAGTTCAATATATAGAAATTTGTTTGCATATTTTAAACATTTTTTTAATGAACTCAGTTTGCAGGAATGCGGTGCGGTGCACTGTACCTCTGGCGTAATTTTCTATACTTACTTAAGCTTTGCTTGCGTGAGACGGAGGAACAGACAGGAAGTAGCAGTTCAGCTCGGCTTAAGAAACATTGTCGGTAACCGTGAATGGACTATATAATAGGAATGAAAGGGTTAAAGGTAGGCTGTGATGAATATATTTAAATACATTATTACTGTACTAACGTGGTAAAAGTGGATCTCGATGTAGTGGCCAGCTCCTTCCATTGAAGGCCGTTCACGGCAAAGTCAGCACTTTCGAGTTTTGAGGCCCTGGTAATGTTCTTCTTTCGGCCATTTTTTTTTTCTCTCCCTGTAACTGCCTGTGCAGCCTACACGTAACTATGCGCACGCCTGTGAAGGTAGCAAGCAGGGTGGGCACGTGGGCGTAGGAAGTAGACAGTCGGGCTGGCAGATGTAGCGAGACCCTGGCCGCTGAAGTTCAAGGTTGTGGAGGCATGACGTCAGCGGAGGGCGGTATATCCCTGCGGGCTGGATTGATTGCTCAACCTCCCCACACCCTCGCTCGGGCAGCAAGGGGACTGCAGCCCCTCCCCCCTCCCCTAGTGAAGGCGTCGTCTCTTGCCGCTCTCTCGCATCTGCCTAAACCACAGCCATGTTCTGTACCTGTTACTAACTGATACACACCCAGACTTGTATCTGGTACGAACTAGCTGATACTTTCCGTATCAGATACAGGAATTCCCGACCGTGTTATTAGGGGGGGGNAACCCCTTTTACCTTTTACAAGCCTCTGACAGGTACGCGCGTTATCAAGTACGTGTTTTGATTTGGTGTACTGTGTGGTATATGTTACAGTGAAATAAAGTATAGATAAGAACAAGAGCATAATAAAATACTTAATTTGCGCGAAAATGTTTCAGAGAAGATAATTCGTTTGCTTAAAGTAAATCGATTAAACGAAAACATAAATTTAAATTATATGTGTTTTTTTTTTTTAACAAAATGTATGTGATACTTCGGCAGTGTACTCTTTTAGAGTCCTTGATAAGTGGGTGTCAGGTACAAAGTAACAGGTTGATACTCTGTGACCCATCCCTCTAACCTAACCTGATACACGGGCCCGCGGTGCTGTAGCGGGTAGAGCACTCGCAGCCCACCGAGGCGACGCGCTTCGATTCCCGACGAGCTCGCTTCCGGGTATTTGCACGTCGGAATCGCGTCGTTGGTCCGCGGGGTTTTCTTGGGGATCTCCTGTTTCCCCCGCTCTTGCCTCTTGCACTCCGTCGCTGCTCCGTTCCCACCTCGCTCCACCTTCACCGGCTCTCGAGTCCCCGGTATTAACCATTGTAGACCACTGTCAACTTGTTGCACAGGAAGCTTATATTTGACCGGTGCTGTACTCATTGTCCAAAGATCTTCCATAGTGATAACTGCGCTACGTTATGATTGTTACATATCACCGATCACCGAACACAAAGCGTGCAACTTATTGGTTGTGGAAACGAAATAACTAGAGCCAGTGATTTTTCGCGATAAAATACGAGTGCCTACACGGTGTACTTCAATACTATAAGAACCCAACAGCAGTTCGTCTACTGCCATTGGTTGCTGTCTGTTTGAGAAGGCGCTTTTACATTTGACCGGGCCACTCAGGGTTCGGCAACATCGGCACGGTTCCTACGTGATTCGTGTGCAGACAGTTAACACGTGTCAAAAAGTAATTCAGTCAATCAATATAGGTAAAGGATCCTACATTGTTTTGAGGTATAGCTTATCTTGAAATCTTTTCGCGGAATTCTACTACTCCTATTAATAACAGCCGAATAGATAATACCAAAATCGGAAATATCGACAAAAGAAATGAAGAATATCACAATTATAAATATTCACGTCGTGATGACTCAAATAATTCGATATCAATATATCGGCAATGTCGCTCTTAATAGTCCATTGACGGTTACATCCAACTTTNGATGACTCAAATAATTCGATATCAATATATCGGCAATGTCGCTCTTAATAGTCCATTGACGGTTACATCCAACTTTCCTGAAGCTCTACTTTCAAACTATTCCTCCACCTCATGCAAAATAAATTTAAATAAATCTATAAAATTGCACCCTATGGACAACGCTTCGTGTTGGTGCAAACTCCATTTAATAATATTTTCCATGAGGACTATTTGTTACCTACTAGGNTTATGGACAACGCTTCGTGTTGGTGCAAACTCCATTTAATAATATTTTCCATGAGGACTATTTGTTACCTACTAGGCATTTCCAACACCCCTGTTTTAATTTATACAAAATTATAAATGAAACGTAATAATTTATAGATAAAATATTAGTAATAGTACAATTGAACTTCAAATAAGATACTTTTTTGTTAATAGAAGTATAATACACTTGTCAAGAAACAACAACACACGTCGCACATAGATTAATTTTTTAACGTTTTATTCCAAATGTTTGATGAAACCGTGAAAAGACTATACAACATATTGTTTTACAGGCGTAAAATTAGTTTATGATATCAGGTGTTGCAAACAAGAAAAATATTTATGCGTGCTGTGCATGTCACATGTTTCGTTATCACAACCTGTAGGTGTTGTGTTCAACTACAATATTACGAACCATTCGTAGAGACCTGAAATATTCGCGTTTTCATTTCGGGACAAGCTAGAATTCAAAACCCCGTACGTTTGTATTGCTAATGCTATTGGTCTGCCCGTTAAATTACACCTCCTGGACAACTCTGAGCCTATAATAAACACACAGTAAAATGCAGACCGAATCACCGTCTTCCGCTAATACAACAAGCAACCAATGAACAGTGATATCTGCATGATTTTGCATACGAAAATAGAGTATAGTCTACAGGTCATTGAACTCGAGAATTTTTCAGGTCTCTAACCATTCGTAACCTAGAGCCGTAGTACGGTTACTAACGAGTTACTCGTAGTGAAGATAATTGGGCATTAAACTTCGCAGTGTACGTATTACTGGCCAAGAAAACCCTTCCTGTTAGTTATGTATACTGGGAGAGTNTTGGGCATTAAACTTCGCAGTGTACGTATTACTGGCCAAGAAAACCCTTCCTGTTAGTTATGTATACTGGGAGAGTAGAGTAGCACGTTTTGGGCAGCTCTTTACCTTTCAGTCCAACGTTAATGTATAATTTATAGTGACGCAATTTAGAAATTTTTTAATGCGTGTTGTACTTGAGCTGGCAAATAACTTATTTCTAGGGGCAGTGCATTTCGAGAAAATATTTCAAAACACTGTAGAGTCGTTTACCTATCTTGATTGGCTGAATTAGTTTTTGACACGTTAACTGTCTGCACGCGATTCACGTAGGAGCCGTGCCGATGTTGCCGAATTCTGAGCGGCCCGGTCAAATATGAAGACGCCTTCTCAAGGAGACAGCAGCCAATGGCAATAGACAAGCTGCTGTTGGATGCTTATAGTATTGAAGTACACCGTGTACTCATTTTTTTTTTCGCTAAAAATCACAATCTTCAAGTCATGAACGAGATTTGCGATGTCCATACCGGCTATAAATCGTGATGGAGTTCCGGTGGTTCGTGTAAGCTCCATATCGCAGGGATAATCTACACGGTGAGTGTGTGGGAGGGCAGAGAGAAGTGTGCCAGGGGCGGCGACGACTGCGGGGCAGCCACGGCTCACCCCTGACATTTGTGGCGGCGTCGCGACGCTGTGACGTCAGCGGGCCGCCACAACCTGGCGCAAGACGCTGCCGTCGCGTGTCACAGTGCCGTCTCCTCATCCAGGTTTATAGTGATGGGCGAAATCGAATGAAAACAATTCGAATATTCGATTGTTGCAGTATAATCGAATTTTCGATTTTTGTCTGGAGTATTCGAATAGATCATTCGGTTTGAAGTTTTCCGTCTCGACAACAGATGGCACTAGGTGCACTACAATATTTACGTAATATTTTAAGATCGTCAGCAATTTATATTTAACTTCTTGCCATTTTTGTACAAAGATTTAACATTTTCTCTTTGCATTTTTTTTTTCCTTTAAACACAGTTTATGTCGAATATTGTACTTAAGGGAAGAAAAATTTCACCCAACATTCACTTTGTTAAATGAAGAATGATTCGCTTCACTCATGCGAATATGTTCATTTATTTATTTATCATTGAAACGAAGGCAGATTGTGAATATAAATAAAATAACGTAAAGAGCCTTCTGTCTCGGTTCCAAAGGTTTGGGACAGCTACGGAATACACATTACGGCGAAAAATTATCGAGATCTTAAAATGTTACCTTTTTCAAAAACAAATAAATATTATGACATCTTATTAACACAAGTGTCATAACTTCAGCCAAATACGCCATTAATTTACTAACTTCAAAATTCAAAAAAAGTTCTTTCGAACTGTTAACTTGTTGCAGCATCGATATTCATTCCTTACGATTAAGACGCGAACGGAGAATAAAACCAAATATTCGGAATCCGAATGATTGATTCGCTTTCTAACGAGACTAAAAAATCGATTTCGAGAATACTTCGACTTTGCCCATCACTATATCCAGGGCGGCGTTCCAAAACGTTACTCTGCGAGTAAACATTTATCATTGACAGTCCCGAAACGCTTTGAGCAAATGGTTTAATCGCTCTTGGCAGTGTCCCAAAACTGCAGAGTAATTACTCTGAGCGTTCTTCCAGAGTAAAGCTTTAACACGCGCTATTTCAGCGAGCAACGAAACGTGAAACGAAAATGGCGGAAAGTTTAGTAGAATTAAAACTAATTGAAAAGAAATGTGGACATTCTTATTACAGACACAAACGGGAAAATTACAAACGACAAGTGATGAACGTCGTATTTTCTATTTAAAAGTTAACTTTAATAAAGGTTGCATTTTTAGACGCAGTGTTTATGGTTAATTTATGGCAAGAGGAGCTGTTTAATTATACAACAAATATTTTGCAATACAAAGAATTTGGGGAAAGGGACAAATATAATTTGGAATAAACATTGGTTGCTTAATCAGTACATATTGTAAACACACAATACCATTTAATCCAAAACGACGTTTAATTTTGCTTTCCCCAGCTGTTACTCCCTGTTACTTTACTCCACTCCTGGAGAAACGTTTCGGAACGTCGCCCAGTGAGTCTTCCCTGACGTAACAACGCTCTCCCCCCCCCCC
>NQII01003148.1:6811-25128 GCA_002778355.1 Clitarchus hookeri | reverse complement strand
AACCCCTCCGCAAGGTAGCCTACGTCCCGGGGCTCTTCGACGGGGCAAGTTACACTTCGGACACACGTCACTGGATTACACACACACGTACGGGCCGCGGTGGTGTAGTGGTTAGACTGCTCGCCTTCCATCTTTAGGCGAACCGGGTTCGATTCCCGGCGGGGTCGCCCCCGGATTTCCGAATGTGGGAATCGTCCCAGACGATGCCACTGGTCGGCGGGTTTTCTCGGGGCTCTCCCTTTCCCTCCCCAGCGCTGTTCCATACTCACCTCGCTTCACTCTCACCGGCTCTCAAGACCTAGTAGTTAGCCGCCCCAATCTCTCCACTCACACACACACACACACACACTCACGAGTACTCGCTACTACAAACACTGCGCCACAAAGTACTTACAGGCTCCGCCTACCTGCAGGTGTTTCCCGCGTCCCAGGCAGAGAAACGCGGGAGCGATAAGGGCGACACTGCCACGCGCATCAAGCGCGTCGTCGCCACTAAGCGCAAAGCTCTGAACCGGCGCGCAGTGGTGTACCTATGGGACTTTACGCGGTGATCGCATCATTTTAAGGTTGGCAATTCTGTGGCAAGGTTCAGTGCAGGACCCTCAAGTACGTTTGTACGTATCTGGAACAAATATTTTGAGATATAGCGCTTTGAAAATCTGTCTCGAGCTATGTTGGTGTGTTTCGAAGTGCTGTTTCTAATGTGCGTGGCGTCTTGGAAGGAATAGTCTGGGCGGAGTTCCAAATCGTTACTCCGAGAGTAGAGTAAAGTAAAGTAGAGTAACAGCTGAGGAAAGCAAGAGTAAGCGTGGTTTTGGAGCGAGCATGATGTAAATAGCATTCTGTGTTTACGCATATGTGCTGATTAAGAAACCAATGTAAATTCCAAAATATATTTGTATATTTCCCCAAATGCTTACTTTTTCGAAACACTAGTTATATACATAACAGCTTTACTTGCGATAAAATAATCATAAACACTACGTCTAAAAATATAACCTTTATAAAAGTTAACTTCTAAATAAAAATACGACGTTCATCACTTGTCATTTGTAATTTTCCCGTTGTGTCGGTAAACAAAATGTCCACATTTCGTTTCAATTTGTTAAATGCTACTAAAATTTCCTCCTTTTTCAGTTTACCCTTCGTTACTCACTTTAAATAGTGCGCGTAGAAGTTTAACTCTGCAGTTTTGGGACACTACCGAGAGCGAGAAAAACATTTACTCAAAGTGTTTTGGGACAGTCAGAGAGAAAAGTGTAATCGCAGAGTAACGTTTTGCAACGCCGCGCCGCCATGAAGTATGTTATTTTCGTAAATCAGCACGTTCGGTGCACGTGTAACAGTTCCGTAACAAATCGGCGCACGTATAACAGTTCCATAAAAATCGGCGCACGTGTAACAGTTCCGTAACAAATCGGCGCACGTATAACAGTTCCGTAACAAATCGACGCACGTGTAACAGTTTCGTAACAAATCTGCGCACGTATAACAGTTCCATAAAAATCGGCGCACGTGTAACAGTTCCGTAACAAATCGGCGCACGTATAACAGTTCCGTAACAAATCGACGCACGTGTATGTCAAAGCATTGTTTAGATGCGTGCACATTGTCAAGGTATTTAATCGGCGCACGTGTAACAGTTCCGTAACAAACACGCCGCAACGCAGTTGAGGCGCCAGGCGACGCAGGATGACGGCGTGCACTGCGAACTCCAGCCAGCAAGACGGCCTCACTGGCCAGCAATATGGCGGAACGTCGTCCACCAATCAGCTCCTGGAGACTAACTAGTCCAGACGACAGCCTGGCCAACAGGGAACATTCCACGACGTTCGAAAGCCGATCGGACCCCAAGGTCCGTTTCCACAGCTTCGAGCGACCAATCAGCGACCGAGTTCGTTTACATCCAAGGAAAAGACGCGCAATTACCGCTTCTGTATTCTTAGCTATTGTGTGACTTTGCAGTGGCGTGACGTCATAACACGCCAGGATTACTGCGCGTTCCCTTGCAAATAAATAAAACGATTCACGTGTTCATTTTTTCATACAGAGTATTGATCAAGGGGGAGTTCGGTCACACATTCAGGCCCAGTGTGCACAGTTGTGTGTGTAACGCACGTGAATGTAATTTATGGTCTGTGCTGTACACTGCGAAGCTCAACTGCGGGTAACTGATTCGCAAAGCGTGTTATTGATCTAGGTTGCGATTGGATCACATTACTGTATCNCGAAGCTCAACTGCGGGTAACTGATTCGCAAAGCGTGTTATTGATCTAGGTTGCGATTGGATCACATTACTGTATCCGCACACGAAGCCTACTGCTCACTGGCTGTGGCGACGAAACAAGTGTTGTGTCGACTTAAGTACAGCACTCATAAAAACTGCATTGTTAGCAAAACTTGAAACTGTAACTTTATGTGGGCCTGGAAGGTTTGATTTCTGAGTTCAAGTGTTCCAATCACGAAACTTTTTTGGCACGCCCTGTACTTAAGTTCAGCACTTTTCTCGCAGATCACTGTTTCTGTGAACAAGTGGTTTGAGATGTTTGTATACTTACTTAACCACTTTTTATTGCAACAAAATTAAATTTGGTGAAATTATTTTATTGATATTAAAAAGAGCTTGTCTTTTCTAAATTAAGGTATAGACAAACAAGTTCATTAGTAGGGGCAGTGACTTTTCGCGAAAAGATTTCGAGACAAGATAGAGTCCAAAGCACTGTAGGGTCGTCCAACTTCTTTGGTTGGCTAAAAAATGTTCTGGCCCGTGTTAACCATTTGCGCACGAATCACGAAGGTTCAGTGTCGGAGTTACTTANAAAAATGTTCTGGCCCGTGTTAACCATTTGCGCACGAATCACGAAGGTTCAGTGTCGGAGTTACTTAGTCCTGAGTGGCTTGGTCAAAGACGGACACGGCTCCAGCAGCCAATGGAGGTATAACAACAGCTGAGGTGTGTATATGGTATTGAAGTGTGCTCCGATTTTTACGCGAAAAGTCACTGGCCCTATTCATTAGTGTTAAACACGTGACTTAGACAGTTGTGCTGCTTTAGGGTAGGTCGATATTTGGTACATGCGCATCGTTAGTGTCTGGACTGGAGAAGGGCGACTGGAGAGCGGAGTGCGGGGTGGTGACGTGGCAGTGACGTCAGCACTCTCGTCACGACCGCGCGACACTCGCGGGTCGATGCGCACTGCACAGCCGACCGTGAAATGAGGAAATTGATTCCACCCGCGGCGCGGGGAAGCAATCCGGCAACTCGCCCAGCGACGGACACCCGGGGATAATCACAGGCTGCTCGCGGACAAGCGAGTACTTTTGAAATCAACCTCTGGGCGAGTGAAGAGTGAAGAGATTTGGGCAGCTCGTAACATCGGGATATCCCCGAGAAAACCCGCCGACCAGCGGGATGATTCCCACGTGCGAAAATCCGGGGGGCAACCCCGCCGGGAATCGAACCCGGGTCACCTTGGTTGGGAGGCGAGTAGTCTAACCACTACACCACCGCGGCCCCCGCGGCGGGGGAAAGGTTCCCGTAAACTGGTAGCCCAATCCGCCACTGTTTCTCGAGACTAGCTTGTCCTCAAATGAGCTCGCGGGATCTTCACGGTACCTAATTACGTCATGAAAAAAAGTTTTGGGCTATCTTTGGCCTAAATTCGTTAACTGCCGCACGTAATCGGTGAAGGGGAAGAGAAGTTTAAGTGACTGGGCCCGTATTACACCTACGCCCATAGACTAAAGATGCGGTGGACCGATCATTCGTCTTCTGCGCATGCACCCAACATTGACCTACCCTAAGGCAGCACAACTGACAAAGTCACGTGGTCAACAGTGATGAACGTGTTTGTTTATATCTTAATTTTTTAAATGAAAAGCACTACTTTTACTAATTTGAATTTAATCAAACGTCATTACAAATTGGTTAGAGGAGAGATAAAAACATCTCAAAGCACTTGTTTACTAATCAAGAGTTCTAACCCCAAATCCAATACGTACAAAACTACTCAAGGGCTCTGCATTGGACCTTCCTACAGACTTTCCATCAATAAAATGATAAGAGTCACCGCTGAAAGTTTCATGCATACACGCAGCACTACTAGAACACTGCGCGCCAGTTCAGAGACTTGCGCTTAGAGGCGACGGGGAACTTGATGCACGTGGCAGTGTCGCCCTTATCGCTCCCGCGCTTCTCGGCCTCAAACGATTAAAAAAATCTCCTGGTAGACGGGGACCTTAAGAAATNTCGCCCTTATCGCTCCCGCGCTTCTCGGCCTCAAACGATTAAAAAAATCTCCTGGTAGACGGGGACCTTAAGAAATTTGTAGCCACCCTTCTAATTAATACGGAAATTTAAAACCTATACGTTACATACAATACGGAAATAATACCACGTATCAAAGCTGCAAATATAGCAATGTNACGGAAATTTAAAACCTATACGTTACATACAATACGGAAATAATACCACGTATCAAAGCTGCAAATATAGCAATGTTCGGCATCGTTACTATAAAAGTTGGGAAGTTCGCAAAGCATATGACTAGGGCCAGTGACTTTTCGCGTGAAAATCGGAGCACACAGTAGACTTCAATACTACATACACACCTCAGCTGTTGTACCTCCATTGGCTGCTGGTGCCGTGTCCGTCTTTGACCAAGCAACTCAGGACTAAGTAACTCCGACACTGAACCTTCGTGATTCGTGCGCAAACGGTTAACACGGGCCAGGACATTTTTTAGCCAACCAAAGAAACTGGACGACCCTACAGTGCTTTTGACTGTATCTTGTCTCGAAATCTTTTCGCGAAATCTCACTGCCCCTACATATGACTCTTTCCTGAGAAAATGTAGGAACGCTATCATGAATGCATGGGAAAGTAGTGTACCATTCGCCCTTTCACACTATAAGTTGTTTACGGTGAGGTAGGCACTTTCGAAATCAACCTCTGGAAAATGTCACTGCCATTACCTCCGTGTATTTTAACACGGTCACTAGCTCGCATGAGCCCAGTAAAGTTGGTAACGACGGACGGAAAATAGTTCCATGTCTTACCAGTGAATTAAAAGTGTTAGGCAAACATTTGTACAGTCCATTTAAGGTTACTTCCAACTTTTCTGAAGCCATGCCAAAGTCAAGGATATTCCTCCGCCTCACGCAAACAAAGTCTAGAAAATCACATCAAAGTGACAACGCACCGCATGCGTGCGCAANAGGATATTCCTCCGCCTCACGCAAACAAAGTCTAGAAAATCACATCAAAGTGACAACGCACCGCATGCGTGCGCAATCACTTTAATAACATTTTGCATGGAAACTATTCCTTACTATAGTGCGTCTCATTCTTAGATTGTACTGGGTAGCTAATCACACAGTTTTATAATTATACACTACTATACCATTTGACAATTTTTGTTACGAATTTTTGTACGTATGAATTTATTGTACCAAAACAGCATAACTTCTTGGCTGTTGATAACGCTAGCCATCGCTGAACAGCACGCGTCATGAACTCTACTGCNTACCAAAACAGCATAACTTCTTGGCTGTTGATAACGCTAGCCATCGCTGAACAGCACGCGTCATGAACTCTACTGCAATCTAAGACTGCCACACAGTATAGGCATTACAACACACCTATTTTCTCTACATTTATAATCATATTAATTATAACTTAAATATTATAATTTATACATAAAAGTATAAGTAAAAGTTTAATTTAACCAAAGATAAGGTACGTTTATGTTAACACAAGTGCAAAGCGCTTGTGATACATGACATATTGAGGAAGAAACCAAACGTGTCACACGTAGGGAGTTTTTTTTTTTCAAAGGTTTGACTCAAAAAGTGCGAAGAAACCGCAAACATACTCTAGTAAAGCTGGACTCACAACCGTCAGTCGCCCGTCCGTCCGGCGGTCACGTGACCTTCGACCAATCGCAGGGCAATTTTTTTTTCTATCCGTCAATCCGTCAAATGTTTCTCGAATGTTAACTTTCGGCGGACCTGCGGATGGGCCACCGCCTTCTAACTGACGGCTGCAACGTGTGGTTGTGAATTCTACAAGTGGAACAGTATTTCGTACAAATATGAAATAATGCATTTCTAGGGTGACGAGCAGCCTTAAGTATTGTGCGGCAGCGCGGTGCTAGGCCGAGACCTCCCCCAGAAACAAGTCCGCAACACGCCACTGCCGGCGACGCAAGTTGCGCAACGTAGTGTTTTTCCCTCCCGGTATTGTTCCCGCCCGCGCTATCCAAATAGCAGGCAGCTCCACGCGCAAATACGACGGCCGACTATAGTCCACTCACGGTTACTTTCACGCTTTCCTGAAACCATGCTCAAGTTCTACTTCCAAAATATTCCTCCGCCTCGCGCAAACTAGAACCGGGTTCACTCCACGATCGGGTCGCTCCCAGATTTTCGCATGCGGGAATCCTGCCGGACGATGTCGCTGGTGGGCGGGTTTTCTCGGGGATCTCCCGTTACCCCCCGCCCTTTCATTCCGGCGCTGCTCCATACTCACCATCGCAATCACCTTAATCGGCTCTCAAGTCCTTGTTGTTAAGAGCCACGCAGATCTCTTCGCTCACTCACTCGTGCAAACTAAGCTTATTTAAGTCTATAAAATTACACCAAAGGACAACGCACCGAATTCGTGCGCACTCAGTTGTAATGATATTTTGCATGAGAACTATTTCTTACTAGGCGCTACCAACACACCTATTTCATCCCTGTATTTACTCATATTAATTAAAATGAAGTATTATAATTTATAGAATGTCCTGTTATTATACTAAGTATACAGTATGTATTAATGCTGCATTGTTAATAATGCATATTGTTTCAAGAATAATCTCAGTCTATCTAGTGTAAAACCAAGCCCGAAAGGTGGGACTCAAACCCCCTTAAACCCTCACCACCACCTTTACAGATCCGCCACTGCGTGGGAATGCCAAGCACACGCACGGCGGANAGATCCGCCACTGCGTGGGAATGCCAAGCACACGCACGGCGGAAGAATACACGAAGTGTGCATGGAAGCAGATGACAAGCTGGGCTTTCAAAAGTACAGGCTGTTCACACGGTAAACTGAGAAATTTTGAAAACCCTGCTAGATCTAGTATGCACGTTGTCTACTCCTCCACCTTACGTAGAATTAACATTGCCACGGGCCAATCGCTTTATTCGTCTATCGGTCAAGTGAAACTTCGAAATTATTAGAAAAGTAAACATTTTACAAATCTGCTCATTTATACACTTCGATGCGTTAAAGAAAAAAAAGAGAGAACTGGAAAGAAATAATTTAAGTTCTCACAAGTGGTTACCCAACGCTTTTTATTCGACGTTAAGATATGGAGCTACTTTCCATACACGGCTAGACCTCGTTAGTTAACTTCAACGGGCGCGCTGCCTAAAATACGCGCAGCTGCGAGCAGGGGGTTTTTTTTTTTTTTCTAAGGTCGATTTCAGAAGCGCTCACTTAACCGCGAGCAGCCCGTGCGGGTGATGAAGAGGTGCGAAGGGAGAACTGACCTTGAGGTCGCGGTGCACCACTCGGCGGTTGTGGCAGTACTCGACGGCGGACAAGATCTGCCAGAACTTGCGTCGGGCGGCGCTCTCCGTCATGCGGCCGTACCTCGCGATGTAGTCTGCAACCACAACAAACCACCGTCAGGCCCTTCTGCTCCGCCCGACACACACGCACACACACACACACACACACACACACACACACTCCACTGTACTGTACATAGGCGCAGTGATATTTCGCGAAAAGATTTCGAGACAAGATACAGTCAAAAGCACTGCAGGGTCGTCCAGCTTCTTTGATTGGCTAAAAAAAAATGTTGTGGCCCGCGTTAACAGTTTGCGCACGAATCACGAAGGTTCAGTGTCGGAGTTACTTAGTCCTGAGTGGCTTGGTCAAAGACGGGCACGGCACCAGCAGGCCAATGTAGGCATAACAACAGCTGAGGTGTGTATATGGTATTTAAGTCTACTGTGTGCTCCGATTTTTACGCGAAAAGGCAATGGCCCCAACTATACATAGATAGAGACCTGAAAAATTAGCGTTTTCATTTCGGGACAAGCTAGGATTCAAAACACCGTACGTTTGTATTGCTAATGCTATTGGTCTACCCGTTAAATTACACCTCCTGGACAACTCTTGAGCCTATAATAAATACACAGTCAAATGCAGACCGAATCACCGTCTTCCGCTAATACAACAAGCAACCAATGAACAGTGATATCTGCATGATTTTGCATACGAAAATAGAGTATAGCCTACAGGTCATTGAACTCGCGAATTTTTCAGGTCTCTATACATAGAGTTAGTAACGTTAAGCAAAAAAAAAAAATGAGTATATTTCACCACTATAAGCACCCAACAGCAGTTTGTCTTCTTCCTTTGGTTGCTGTCTGCTTGAGAAGGCGTCTACATATTTGACCGGGCCACTCAGAATTCGGCAACATCGGCACGGCTCTTTCGTGATTCGTGTGCAGACAGTTAACACGTGACAAAAAGTAATTCAGCCAATCAAGATAAGTAAAAAGGCACTACAGTGTTTTGAAATACAACTTGTCTTGAAATCTTTTCGCGAAATTTCACCACCCTTAACTATAGTCCATTCACGGTAAGTTCACGCGTTTCAGAAGCCCAGCTAAAGTTCTACTTCCAAAACATATTTCTGCCCCTCGTGCAAACAAAGCTTATCTCAGTTAAGGTTTATTCTACTAAGATCACTAATAAAAACGAGATTTCTTATGGAAGAGTTTGGCATAGGAAAAATTTCCGCCGCTAGATGCACAGTGTTCCGAAAAGTAACTTTTAATTAAAATTTTAAGCCACGTTAATAATAAAAGAAAAGATTTTAGCTAGTTACGAAGTTATTTTATATATGATTTATGATTATTGCAATTATACTGTTTTTTAACGAAGAAAATACAGAAACTCTGGTACACATGCGACACTAGCGCTTATCTAGTGGCGAAAATTATTGGTTGCCAAACGTTTAACAGTGACCTTTCCAATCTGTAGTTGAAGTACCTTAAACTTAGTCTAAGAAATTACATCAGAGAGACAACGCACAGCATTCGGTGTAATTATGTTTTTCATAAGAACAATCTCTTACCAACACACCTATTTTCTCACTGTTTTTATTCATATTAATTATAAATGAAATATTACAATTCATGTATAAAATATAAATAAAATTTCAGTTTTACTAAAACTAAGGTACTTTTATGTTAACACATTACACAAGTGATACATGGCATATTTAGGAAACAAAGTGATGCATGGCATATTTAGGAAACACCCAAACACGTCATACATGGGGTGATTTTTCGAATGTTTGGTTCAAAAAGTGTGAAGAAGCTGCGATTACACTACTCTCGTACATTCGTGGTTAGGGTCGCCTGTTCTTCGCGAAAATGTTTGTGCTAGACTTAAATTGAACAAATGAAACACAGTTCATACAATCAAGAAAGATGAACGAATGTACAGCGTTTTTATATATATCTTGCTAAGATGTATCTTCATGAAAGATCACTCATTGTCCGTTCCGTACACATCCGACAAACTCGAAAGTCTCTAGCAGCTTAACAAAGTTCCCAGCAAGTAAAATTTCACACGCTGAAATCACTCCTTGGAATGTGTTGCAATTGCATCATTAAAAGAAAGTGGTACACTGCTTTGCAATTTGCTGTTCCCATTCCCACGAAAGCTTGTGTTGTGGATAATCCGAGCAGTTTCGGGTACTTTAATCCAGTACTCGATAACACGCATCTACAAACGTCAAGATGACTCGGCCTGTTCTATAGTGACTGTTGAGATAAAGACACCTCAAGTGGCAATCACCGTTAAATTCTTTGGAGTGCAAGAACAACGCCGTCGGTTGTGACGACATTTAGATAACAACATTAAATCTTCTTGGCGAACTGTAGTGTACTTGGAGTGTTCCACAGGCCTTCGTAATGACGTAAATGAGATAACGAAGACAAACAATTTAGAATAAAGAAAACTGTATTGACCTGCTATCAGCCATTGTGCAGGTGGTATGTGCACAACTGGAGTGAAGCTGACAGACATAACTGACACGCTGACGATCTGTCGATGCACAAGGTGGTTGCCGAGCCGAACACACGACCCTTCTTGTTCCCTTCCCAACGACCCGCCGAAACTTGTGTTCACTACTGAACACATGACAGCTGACTAAAAAACTAGTATACGTAGCCTACTTGTGAAATGGAATGAATATGAGGTAATGTATATTTCATGACATTGTAATTTATTCATTATTTTTGGTTCGAATTCACGTTTAAATAACTTTAGCATTTTTTCCCAAACTATTGAAATATCTCAGTGTAGTTGAAAGTTTTTTTTAATTGCTTGTTATTCTATAGCTTACCTAACTTATTAATGGGAGAATTAACATGAAGTCAACACGGTATTTTAAGCCATGGAAATTGTGTGGGATAGTAATTTTTTTTAAATTCCTNCCTTCAACCCTCAACCATTAAAATATGTTAGTTCAAACGAATATTTTGCTCAAATATGTTTACTTATTCTATAATTTTACTTATTAATGGCAGAATCAAGTCTCAGTATTAACATACATGGTAAGAGAGAAATTCATCAGTATAATGTTTAGTTTCTTATTTTTTTTTATCTATTATTATTATTACAACTCACTCCGACCCAATTGTGTACACGTCGCACAGGAAGATTATTTTTGGCCAGGCCTGTATAAGGCGTGAAGCTCAACTTCAATGATTTTCCCTGCGAGTAACTGCCTTGTCAGTTATCTTACTGTTCTAGGTTACGAATGGTTCTTATACACTCAGGCGAACACAGCGCCTGCATCTCATTGGTCGAGATAACCAAACAGATATAACCGCATCCATTATAGCACTTCTCATTTGCAACAACCGATACCATAAATTAAGTCAGGTCTGAAAAGGTTACGTACCGTTTTAAGTTTAAAATAACGTTCTTGAGCATGTCTGGTTGAGTGGTGTAACAGAAGACGAGAATGCTTTAACTTCGCCCCAAAAAAAATTGTTATTATTAAATGCCATGTCTTGCGTTGTAGTCCACACTATGACAACACCCGAAAAGTTCGCAGGATGTGATGGCATTCAAGAACAGTTGAAGTGAGTCGCCTATATCGACCACCGTACTAACACCGGCTATCTTGATCTCCGTATTCCCAATCGTCCTATTGGCCAACACGACACCGGACAGGCTTTCTGCGATCTTCAGCCACTCACGTGCCGAGATGATTTTGGCCCAATTAAAGATATTTTGTCGTGTGAAAATATTTACAATCAATCAATCGTGCACTTTTAAGGTCACAACAAAAAAAATATATTTTTTTCAGGTAAATTATTATTGGTGGACTTTGTTGTAAGCTCTTTTTAAAAAGTAGCAAACCTGAAACTATATTTGTGCGCATTTTGTTTTCAAGGACGACGGAATTTCCTAAGTAGCGTTGCTCGAGCTGGACTCGAACATAATCATCCAATCGTTAAGAGCACTGCCTGCCGGCTGGCAGCTGCGGAATTTAAATAGGAAATTCCATGTTATGGAAATTTCACCTCAGTTCGTAAATTTTAAAGACAAACGTTTCAAGGATAATGTATTCTTGAAGAATTTTTTTAGAAGTTCACTTTAGCGGAGATGTTTCCATAACACGTATAACCTGTTTGCAATAAATTTTTTTTAATGTATGTTATACAAAAAAAAAGTACATACTGCTTAACTAGGGATCTTCTCCTAAAAAATTTGCGAAGAATGCGTTTTGTTTGAAACGCCTACCTTTACAGGTAAACGCACTTAGGCGAAATTTCCTTAACGTGGGATTTCCTATTTAAATCTCGCAGCTGCCAGCCGGTAGGCAGGGGCCTTAAGGCTCCCGTCTGACTGGCACTTGAACTGCCTTGCAGGATGTTTCAAACACACGTTTACCTACGAAACTGTTAAACGTGCGTCCAACGTTCTGATCTACGAAAAGGAAAACACACTCCAGACCAGGACTGTCCATACCGTCGATTGAGGGATTTGCATTTCCCGGCTAGCTTGTCGAGTTGATTTTCTCGGACAGCGAACGAACGCTTGTTGAATCCGTTGCACATTCTCTTCGGACACACGCGGCCGCCCGGAACTTTTTTGCCTTTGCAAAGGCATCCTGTGTCACGGAACTGACGAAACCAACGTACGACACTCCACCTATCGGAAGGATAGGTCCGTATTTGCGACGGAATTCACGTTGAACAGTCGTAACCGATTCACATTTGGCAAACTGAATAACACAGAACACCTTGTGTTGTTTCGTCGCCATCGTGATGAGGACTAACACACAACACAAGCCCACAGTGCGACGACAGACGCTCCCAGTGTCATCTCTCGGCACATAAAGGAAACATCATACCGCCCCCTTCACATTGACGTGTCGAATGCGAGCTCTTTATCCCCTCACCACCTCAAACCGAGAGTTACGAACGCCATCCAAACAGTACACCGGACATGCTGACAAGAGCGTGGAACGGGTTTGATTATCGCGTAGATGTCGTTCGGGCCGCTCATGATGGTCACATTGAACATTTATGAATGTATATGTGTAAACAAACTTCACGGTTCCACGGTTCATTTGAATGGTCAATAAAGGTTGTAGGTTGTTTGGTTTTGATATTATATGCCTTCAAAGTTGGGGTATTCTTTTATACTCATCCTGTGTGTATGTAGGTGTGTGTATATATGTATATTCATCATATATATATATATATATATATAATTATTTATATATATTTATATAGTTACGAATGGAGTGGAGGGTGGAGAGGTTAGGGCGGCTCTTAATATCGAGGTCTTGATGGCTGATAAGGGTGAACGAGGTGAGTATGGAGCAGGAAGGAAACGGGAAATCCCCGAGAAAACCCGCCGACCATCGGCATGTCCGGCATGATTCCCACATGCGAAAATCCGGGATTGACCCCGCCGGGAATCGAATCCCGTTCGCCTGGGTAGGAGACGAGTAGTCTGACCACTACACAACCGCGGCCCCTAATTTTCCATGTGCTCAATTAGCCGCGAAGATATTGAAATATGAAAATGCAGCTAAACCAAATTTACAAAGCAAGACAGAGTTCACAGGGCAATGCTCTGTCTACAAACTGGCATCATTAATAGAGCCTTGGAGGGGAAATAACAAATGAACGGGAAATTAAAAGGTGGTTAGCGTGTATGAAAGTGTTGCCTACTTGTAATGTGCAGTTGGCGGTCTTGATGAGCGGCTGGCGGCAGTAACGTCCGCGAGTGACGTCACTGGCCCCTAATCAGCGCCTTTTAACGGAGCGGCGGCGGTAATGAAGAGACACGGCCACGGTACGCGCGCCACGTGTTGAGGACCGGCAGGCCCGCGTCACTGCAGGAGACTGACCTCCCTCCCCTACACCGCGTCATAGGCATTTACCGCCTTGAGTAAGCTCCTGGCTGCAACCCGCGCACGCTCCTGCTAAGAGGGTTGCCTATCTCCAAGGCTATAGCATATTCCCGCTTCCTTCACACTTTTGGAATCTAACCTTTGAAAATCACTCCATGTATGAGGTATTTGGTTATTTCCTAAATATACCACGTATCACAAGCGTTTTATACTTATGTTTAGGGTAAAAGTACCTTAATTTCATTTCAAATAAAATTTTACTTGTAGTTCAGATATAAATTATAATACTTAATTTATAATTATTCTGAATAAAAACAGTGAGAACATATACGTGTTGGTAATAAATAGTTATAATGGAAAATGCTACCACAATGACTGCGCAAGAATGGGGTGCGTTGTCCCTTTGGTGTGATTTTAATTTTCCAGACTTGGTTAAGATGTGCNCACAATGACTGCGCAAGAATGGGGTGCGTTGTCCCTTTGGTGTGATTTTAATTTTCCAGACTTGGTTAAGATGTGCGTGCATGAGCGGCAGGAATATTCTGGAAGTAGAACTTTAGCAGGGCTTCAGAACAATTATAAGCAAACGTGGATGGACCATACCCACAGTTCCGCAGCAAACCAAGTCCCCCCATTGGGTATTTATAGACTGTGCGCGGTAATCTGAGAACTTTTGAAATCAACCTTTGGAAAATGTGACTGCCNCCCCCATTGGGTATTTATAGACTGTGCGCGGTAATCTGAGAACTTTTGAAATCAACCTTTGGAAAATGTGACTGCCCCCACCAGCATGTATTGTAACAGGTACACTGACTGCATGCACCCAGTGAAGTTGGTAATGACAGAAGGAAAGTAGTCCCTTGTCTTATCTTTGAATTAAAGATGTTAAGTAGATATTCCCAAATACTAAAACTATTTAAATTTTTTAATGTTTTTTTTAACACTTACATTTGTAAAAATTAGCACATTGGTAAAATATTTATTTTTCTAATAATTTCACAGTTTCACTATACCGACGCATGTCTGAGTCTGAAGTGATCAGTCTCGTGGCAACGGTAACTGCACATATGGTGAAGTAATACACAACAGGCATGCAAGTAGATCCTTAGCAGGGCTTTCGAAAAGTACTCACTTTATCGCGAACAGTCTATACAAACAATTACGATNCATGCAAGTAGATCCTTAGCAGGGCTTTCGAAAAGTACTCACTTTATCGCGAACAGTCTATACAAACAATTACGATGCTTGTCGGATCGCACTCACGTATTGCGAAGTCACTTACGCACAATCAGTTTATTTACGAAAAGGTGTAGGAAATGAATGTAATATATAATTATATTGCGAGTTTTACGCTCGTGATAATTACAGTTGACTAACTACATAACTGTGTCCATGTTCGGTAGTCTTTTCAGCTACTATCAGTAGTTCCGAAAACATCTGCTTATTTGGCTTTTAGTTGTTAGGCATGATACTTGGGAGACATTTAGAGTTCATTATCTACATATCTGATTACGATTTATTAATGAATATACAGTTCTTCTAATTGTCTTTAGAAGTAAATGGCTGGGTAATATGCCGGACGTAAACAATACTGGTTAACTCTCAGTATCAATTTAAAATAAACGGCAATCAATAGTTTATTATTTTCTAACGACGACAAAGAAAGTAAAGCCTCTAACAGTTGCAAGATAGAGAAAACAATAACTCACTCCTCGTGCAATAGTAGTAAAAAATCATCTAAACTGTAATTTGTATTAGCAAAAAGTTATAAATCGGAGATAACAACTCTGTATTTTAAAAAAGTTAAAAACTACTGTTATTCATATATTACCAATAGCAACAAATATATATTTGAAGTGGTCTTTTATTTATTAGGGTACTGTGCGTTTAATCTATAACTATTTATAATTTATTACGAAGTTTTATCTCGATTTTAAATAAAATGTTATGATGGGGAGAATGTGTTTCCGTGTTTGTTTGTATAATACACAACTTTCTATGCGCGNAATTTTAAATAAAATGTTATGATGGGGAGAATGTGTTTCCGTGTTTGTTTGTATAATACACAACTTTCTATGCGCGGTGCTTTGAATTTAAGTGGAGTTCCTCAAGTTTAAACTGAGTGTGTCTGATTTTTAATTTTCTTCATAGACTATCACGCCGTGCTTAAAAAATATGTCAACGGTTACTTTACCCTGACGTTATTAAAGCCTGATCCACAATACACAGTTTAGCAGACGGAGATGGTTCAACTTTAACTTCGACTGCTCGACTGCCGACTGCAGGAAAACTCCAACCAACCAGATGCGATCGTGAACACGTGAGATCAAACAGACTGATACCACAAATGCAATTTCAAATATATAATTCCTGATGACGACTGTTGTGAAAACAATCTCAACGTTCCATATTGCCTACAATATCTAAAAGGTTCAGTTTCAATATATGTTTTTCTTTTATTAATGCTAATTAACTTGTCGATCGGTGATTACCTCGTAGTTAGAGTCGGCATTGCTGTTGTTACAGAGCCAGAAGGTATGAAGCGTGTAACCAGTGTGATACTTACAAAACTAGACAGCAGTTTTTTACAAACATTATTACAAAACAACATGGCAGACAGAGCATGCACGTCGCAATGCGGAATACACCCGACAGCCGACTGCGCTTTGTAAACAAGGCTTAACATACACTCAATAACATTACTGCAAGTCGTCATAAATTGCAGGCAGACCTTAATTTCATTAGGCGATATTTCACAGGTGAGTTCAGGCCAGAACCAAGACGCGCAATATTATTTTGTTTTATTATTTTCNTTTCATTAGGCGATATTTCACAGGTGAGTTCAGGCCAGAACCAAGACGCGCAATATTATTTTGTTTTATTATTTTCCGCAGTAACTTCATACGCGCATTTAAAAATTAAGAACTTTTCCGAGAGTAATAACCCAAAAAACCCCTGCTCAATTATATCACAGATATTTTACCTCTCTCTCTCATAGACAACAAATTTGTTTTGCCTTATTAACTATCATAGTTATTCTTATAAGTACCGAAGATTTTCATAATTTTTTCAGCAATGCTAATAATTTTTATTACAAAATTATTTTAATGTCTGAGTTCCCTGTTTTTATTTAATTCTACACTACATATCTAAAACGTATCATTATAAAAACACAATTCAGTAAGCACGCAATCTGAGGTAGCAGACGTACTTGATAAACATATGGGGTAAGATTCTGTAGGCCCACACCCACTGTCTTCTAGTAGAAACCGATATAATAACCACGTCAATAGATCGAGCCCGGTTCGCCTAGGTGGGAGGCGAGTAGTCTAACCACTCGACCACCGCGGTCCCCGATCCCAAATATCAATCACACTGTTCATATTTGCTGTATTTTGGTGAAGTTGCCGTCTTCCATAGTTCATAATGTGAAACGAACACAACTGTGTTTTGGTTAACAGTGATAAAAATAAAATGCTCCTATTTTATTCATTCAAGTCTGAACATATTTTGAGTCCGTTTGTAATGTTATGCACACCGGTTTGTTTTCTACCGTAAAAAAAAAACAATTCACAAGTGTTCAAACCTGTTACATACATTAGTATGTGACACTGGGTGTGGAATACATGTGATTTTCTTTCATTCGACATTTTTCGTATTTTTAAAAACAAATAGCGTTAACATTGCCTATTTCACTCTCTATGCACTTATCCTTTCACGAAATTGGACTCTTTACTTATAATTTACTTTCAGCTCACTCATCAATGCCGTCTGGACTTCTAAAAGTCATGGCTGTAGATTATGAAACCTGTTAGACACACAGTGTACCACTTTAGTCTCGCGTATTCTTCGATAATTTTCTATGAGTTCAGATTCCTTGTCCTATCCGCATTTCACATTTCTTGCCGCAGCACCTTTTAAACTTTAAAGTAATCAGTTGATTAAGGACTAATTATTTTAACAGAAAGAAATACGTATTTTTAAAACTTGTATAACTACACAAATTATGACGGGAGTCATACTGGTGCCTTGAAACAACTTTCTATGATTTGCGTTCGTGCACAGGGAAAAACGTCTTTTATGCACCTCATAAATTTAAAACTCTACATAAATAATCATCGTTCCTATTACTTTTTTAAAATATATTTTTCCCATTACATCATATGCTTTCTCAAAACAAACATGCTGTGCAGTGCATACGTCCTTCAGGGACTGACCATAAGACTCAATATTCCTTAATGCGTCATTGCTTTAATGCGTCATTGCTTTATCACCCAAAACGCATGGCAATAAGATAGGGCAGTACCAGATGGTTACAGACTTCATATCTAATACACAGCAAAAAGAACCCACGATTATAATTAAGATAATGTAAGTATATTACAAATACCTACAAGTGCACACTTAAAATAAATAAGAATTTTACTAGCCATTATTAAGTACCCCTTTTTAACCTACTTTCCGAAGAAAAGAAAGGCTCAAGAGATCACTTTCTTATCTGTGTGTATAGGTGTCCGTGTCTATGTGGTGTCTCTGTGTGTGTGTGTCCCGCCCTTTCAATTTTTGAAGGCGTCAACTGAATTTCACCAAATTCGGTACACAAATAGTACTTACTAACGACACGTGATTTTTTATGGTTCTCAACGATTCCGGGTCTTTACTTTAAAAACGGCGAGCATTTTAATATTTAGGGAGATATGACATCTCGGGAACATGTTTTCCGGAACATGTCCGGCTCTCCGCACCTCCTACCCTCCTGTACCAGATCCACCAAGGTATCACAGGAGACAACTTTCAGAGCCTAATTTCTTATGGGCAGTCCGGTATTACTACCTTGAGCCTCTAGGAAAACATGCCCCTCCACTT
>NQII01003147.1:108758-286376 GCA_002778355.1 Clitarchus hookeri | reverse complement strand
TGTGGGGCCTAGACAAGCCTACGTCAAGTTAATTTGGCTTCCCAACTGTGGGGCCTAGACAAGCATACCTCAAACACTACCACATTAAATCTACATTAATAGCCCTACATAGGCAATTCACCATCCTCGAACAATGGTACACGAAATGGCGAATCAAAGTAAACCGAGGAAAATCAGATACAATAATAATTACTAAAAAGTTACCGAAATTTAACAAAGAATCAATACTACTCAATCAAAAAATTACGTACGTTAAAAAAGGCAAAATATCTCGGTATAACGATTGATCACAAGTTAACTTGGAAATGCGAGATATGCAAGAAAATGCAAGATATGTAGCATTGGGAAAATTTAAACAATTTATATCCAGCATTAAACGCAACTAACTTTCCACGTAAGAAAAAACTCCTAATATATAATCAAATAATAATCCCAGCTATGTGACATGGATGTGAGGTATTGGGCTATGCCGCAGATTTCAGAATTAAAGACTTTCAAACCATACAAAACAAGTACTTGAGAATAACAGCTAACCAAGACAGATTCACAACTTTAAAAACTGACCGTGAACTATTATCAAAAAAATACATTAAAGAAATAATTGCAACCAAAAATAAGAATTTGTTTGATAACCTGGCACATCATAACAATCCAAATATCAAATTCCTTGGTAATTACGATCCCGTAGAAGTGATAACATTCAGAAAACTTTAACTACACTGAACACGACACGATTAAGAAGGGGCCCGTACACTGATTGGCCAGCCAATCAGAGCACGAGGCACTCCTAATAAAACTGGTCGCGCGGCCAAATCTCCGCAGTCGGGGAGCAGCCAGCGAGAGAAGATAGCAGCTGCAGCGCGCGCCTACAAGAACCTAGAGATCTTCAAGGCAGCAGTACTGCCGAGTAGTTCTTATTAGAGATACTCGTGCAAACGAAAGGCAAACTAGTGCGGCTAGTTCTTGTTAGAGCTGCCGCATGACCCAGGATCGGCCGGCCGGCCTCGCAGAAGAGCATGCAGCAGTAGAGTGCGCATGTCGACTGCACCCAAACTGTACATGACTCACACCACACACACCGTTATACATTACACAGTAGAAGCACACACGCACAAACAAGAGAACAGGACACAGAGGCGTACTATTTCATGGGTTCTCGGGCAAGGAGACCTGCCTCAACTACACTCGAGAACCAGGCCTAGGGGCACACGCACTTGTCCATGGAAGACTAAACAAGAGGGCAACCTATAACACTCAATCATAATAATCATTACCTAATTCCTGTAAATATCATATTGTCTAATATTGGTAGCAAATACAAAATGAAATAAATCTATTATTATAATAATAAAACATATATATATATAAAAATGTAATAAATAATAAAATAAAACATTACATATATATATATATACTGAAGAGCCAAAAAAATTGCTACACCTGCACGTAGAAGTGGCCTAAGACGACGTGGAATGGACTCGACAAATGTCTGAAGGTATGCAGGAGTCAATTCACACCATGAATCCTGCAGGGCAGTCCACAAATCCAATCTGCGCCAATTTTAGAAAGGGTTGCACGTCTGTCACGTTTAATGATTCTCGTCAGTCGTCGTTTATCCCGTTATTTCACGATCCTTTTCCGGCCGCAGCGATGTCGAAGATGTGATGTTTCACCGGATTCCCGATATTCACGGTGCACTCGTGAAATGGTCGTAAGCGAACATCCAAATTTTGTCACTACCTCGGAGATGCTATGTCCCATCTCTCGTGCGCCGACTATAACACCACGTTCAAACTCACTTAAATCTTGATAACCTGCCATTGTAGCAGCAGTAACCGATCTAGCTGCCAACCGCATTGCGTTACTCTGATTGGTTCCATACCTCTGTTATTTGCATACGCACGCCTTTACCAATTTTTGTGGTTCTTCAGTGTATATAATTTACCCAAAATGTCGCACCAACATGATAATCTGTTTCCGGTCAGGAAGAAGAAAACATTACAGGCAGAAATAACGTACTTACGGGGGGGAGCCCTGCTTTGACTAGCATCCGAATATATTCTGATACCAAGGGCCACTCTANGCCGGCAACCCCTCATTTTTGCAAGTAATCATAATTCAAATGAAATAAATCAGAGTAAGAATACAACTGCTCAAACTTGCCGATTTCCTAGCTATCTACTGAAAACAAAAAATTAAATTTAGATTATATTACTTTTGCTTTTCTTGTATACCAAAAGTATGCCATTAGCAAATGTACATATTTATTTCCTTTTTTTTTATTAAGTTATTAATCCAATATTAAAAAACCTTAATGACTACGCGCCTTACGGTCATATACATGCAAATGAAAAAAAAATCTTTCCAATATCATTACACGACCACCCGATGAAACGTACTCCATGGGTGACTAGGGATACACCCACACATTAAATGCGAAATTAACTTGCATACAACAGACCAACAAGTCAGACAGGCATCACGACGCGGTCAATGACTCCAGCCAGGAGGCTAGAGGGTAGCTTCACTCCCCCGCCAAACACAAAAGCACGTAATTTCAAATTAAAATAGGAAACACCAATAGACAGCCTTAGTACGGGTTCGGTACCCAAAAAAACACAGCTACACCCCGCTCCACCGCCGAACCAATGATTTGAGTATGTGCCGGAGGAATTTGATTCGGTGGCGTATGAGGGTTCGACTGCGGAACACATACTTCTCTTCACATATACTGTAATACCTAATTCACCTTAAGCTCTAAAGAATATTTCTCTTAAGGTTGCTGCTTACCAAGACTGCAGGTACGAAGTTTAAATGGGAAATCAATGTTAAGGAAATTTCTCTAGAATGTTAATATTTTAAACATAACCATTTCATACAAAAGTATTCCGTGTGACATTTCTTTAGGAATTCTGGCACGTTACGAAATCTTGCAAATAGTTCCGTGTAATATTATTTTTTAAAATTTAGCTTTAAAATTTAAATTTTACAAAAAAAAATTATGAATGAGTAATATTTTTTTAAAAATTCTTAACGTGGCAGTATTTTGTGGGAAAGTCGCGTCGCATATGTTTTTGCTTGAAACATTTATCTTTAAAATGGATGCGTTGAGAAAGAAATTCGTTAACATTGTTTCCCATTTTAACTCCGTGGCTGCAGGCTTGATAGGCAGCGCCCTTAAAGCACCTCCAATCTTTTACCGGGATCACAAAACTGTTTGGACGTTCATAAAATTTTTTAAAGTATATTTTTATATAACATAGGGCCAAGTGTACAAACATTTTTCTTGCTCCGAAACTTACCTAGACTAGCTATTTATAGACAATTCAATAACTCAAGCGAGATACAAAGTGGTAACTTAATACTTTATTCTCCCCCTCATATTTGCTTTACTTATCGTTGTATATTTCATCTGGAAAATATAATGATTTAAAAAGAACATACTTTTGGTGTCTGAATTGCTTTGACCATCGGGACACTGTGAATATTATAACACACATAAATAATTCAGCTGTATAAAACTTATTACAAAGTGAAATTAACTCCCACCATCTCGGCAGAGCAAAAAATATGGAAAATTTTGTTTTATTTTATATGTAAAATTTATAACCTACATAAAAAATAAACACAAATTTTCTTTTTATATCAACTAAGTAATCAATAGGTGAACGAATTTAAAATTATATAAATATAGCCAAAGTAGTTAAATTCACGGCGTTTTATTCAAACCAAGTTAAAAATGAAAGAACATATTAGTTACATAACGAGAATTGAGATTACTGACTGGCGTGGATTCTGGTGCAAAAAGTATGAAGTTATGCGAGTTTCAGTATTTGCTAGTATTATTTAATTCACTTTGTGTTCAATAATTATTATATATATATCTGCAAAACTACAAAAGAAAATTCTGTGTTGGAAAGTCATCTCTTTCAATTCACTTAAACGCCTTTGAACGTGATTGACTATTAATTCAGTAATTATAATAACTATAAAAGCAAATAGATGTTTTGCTGAACAGATGTTATATATTTATATTTCTAGTATATTTCAGATTTTGTAAAACAATATCATAAAACTTTGCACGGTGGCTTAATGATATTGTGGGGAAAGTTGTTCAACATTTCTGCGGCAGACATGATATTCTTTAGAACATTAATATTGCGACATAAATGTAAATAGGAAACATGAATAAATTCTAAGTTGCCGTGTTAAAAAAAAGTTTTTGAAATTTTATTTCATTGATTTTATTTTACCTCAACACGTAAATGTAGCCCATTAAAGCGTCTAAGTTGACAGTTCGCGCCTAGGCTAGCACGCTCATAAGGCGCCAGTGATATTTCACATCCAAACATGCAAGTGATTCTATTTATACACACCGTGTCACAGTACGAGTGGTTCGGAGACGACTTAAGTCCCGTCGTGTGAAGCCCATGACTTTTAACTTTCTTTAGTATTATTATAGTATGATTGTAATTTATTTTCTGTGTGTTATTCCTTTTCATTCTGTGCTCTGCTTCAAGCTTCGTAAATTAAAATTCTGTAGTTTTAATATAAGTTGCACTATGCGTTACGATTTTGAGTTGACGCTGCAGCCAGCGATGATTGTAAATAAGCCATATGTAACAAAAGTGGTCAAGTACCTTCAATGAACTTCTAGGTTCTAAAAATTTGACCATGCAGGGAAACACCTTGAAGTCATCAGCTGAGCAACAAAGGCAGGGGGAAACGAGAGAAATCGTCCCGTGTGTTAAACAATATTCTGCATCACCGTTGTGTCTGTCGCGTCCGCCCTCTGTAATGTCTGGCGGAAATGACCATGTTCCGGCTTCTCCCGATTGGCTCTTCTTTTGTGCCCCCACCCGAGCACTGAAGCTGACCTGTCTGCCCCCACAGCCCTCTAATTTCCAGTGCACGGAGAACAGAGGACAGGGAGAAGGGCAGGAGGCCGGGGGTGGAGGCTGCTACTCGCCTGTGTGAACTGGGGCGCGGCCAATGTACAACCCCCACCTGGGACCCCCCGACTGGTGACACAGCCCCAGATGCGTCTCTCTCTCTCTCTGCATTACTCTGGACACGGCGAAGCGGAAGCGCACGCAGTCAGATGCCCGAGTGTGGAAAAAGAAAACGATCCGACTCTTCTCTTTGTTGGCGTTTAGCCCTCCACGCGATGGAGGATGTCTAGCCCGAAAACCGTTATGTATTGGCCCGAAGGGGGGAGACTAAGCAAGTTTTCAATTGTCTTCCGCAGTATTCAGATGGGAACAGCAAAACACCGTGTCCACAACCCGGAAGTAAGCTTTACACAACTGGAAATTCCCCAAACTGGCTGGGAATCCACCACGGGAATCCACATATCAGACGTCCTGGATCATATCACTATACCTGTGCGAAGAGGGCACAAAGAACAACAGCTTCGTGAATAAAAATATTCATACGTCATCTTAGCGAAGCGGTACCATGCTTACATTGAAACAAAGTTATAATTGTGTTCTAATTCTGTGCACCTCTATGCTGAATAAAAATTGTGTCTTTATCTTTTATTTTTGTTCAAATAAAATAATTTATTAATTAGTGACTGAAATAACGCTTGTCAGTGATATCGAAAAAAGCGCTCCATTTTAAATTCCCAATAAATATATAATAATCATAACAGAATGATTTCCTGTACACCTCAAACGTTTTGGCGAAATAAATTCCCGCGTAATTTCGCGAAGGTACCACGTTTTTCTTCAGTATAGCATTCCACATTCATTCACAAATGGGAAACTATTAATTGGCTAATATCTTAGTACTTATACTTGTCAACATATAAGCAAATCTTTGTGAATGGGGTCTTTAGGCCTTTTTATAGAAGTAATTATCATTTAATTGAGTGATTTTTGTTACTAAGAACAAAATGAAAATGTCTCAGACAATATTCTGTAACAAAATACACTCCTTTGCCAAAAAATTGATCATACTGAAAGTGCAATCGCAGATGCGCATGAGTACAGGCACAGGACATGGTAGTATGTATATAGAAAACATCAAAATACTATACGACATAAGGCATGTATTGCAGGAGACCAACACTTGCAGGATGCACTTAGCATGGCGTTGGACCACCCGTAGCATGGAGACAGATGGCGATACGGTCGGGTGTGGAGGCATACAGACATTGGATATTCCCCTGAGGAAGATCCTGCCACAACTTGTGCAACTGACCCTCTAAATCCGCCGTAGTTGCCACTGGTCTAAGATTCCATCCAGTCAGGTCCCAGACTTTCTCGATCAATGAGAGGTCTGGACGCCTTGCTAGTCAAGGAAGAATGTTGGCATCACGAAGGCAAGCCAGAGACACCCATACTTTGTGAGGCCGGGAATTATTATTTTGGAAAGTGGGGTTTCAAGCTACACTAGGAAGGCGAGTGCACATGGTCTTATGTGACCATGTGCACTCGCCATCAGGGTACCTTCAATTACCACCAATGGGGTGCGCGAATAGTAGGAAATGACACCCCACGTCATGACACCTCTCACTCGGGAGGTGTGCCGCTCTACAAAGAAGTGCGGATCACGGCGCTGGCCAGGACATCTCCAGACTCGAATTCGGCTGCCGTCTGTATCCAGGTAGAGACAGAAATGTGATTCGTCACTGAAAACCACTCGTCGTCAATCTTCAAGCTTCCGTGCTGCCCGTTCCTGACTGGTCATGCGTGCTTGGCGATGCTCAGGTCGTAATGATACACGTCGTAGGGGACGCCGCGACGACAGATCCCGCTCTGCTAGCCACCTGGATGTGGTACTGTTGGACACTACTGCATCCCCAGCTGCCATACCATGTCCCTGGATGGTGCGCAGCGACGCCCGTGGAGTGCTTACAGCCTGTCGCACGATGAAACGATCATCCCTGCTGGTGCTCCGCCTGGGTCAGCCCAAACATTCTCGAAGGGTGTGCGTGCCTTCCTGTTCGCACTGCACCCAACACTGACTCACAGTGAAGGCAGAACGGTTCAATTGGCGAGCAATGTGCCAAAACACCCAATCTGCATCTTGGAAGCCAAATATGTGGCCTCTCTCAAACTCATCTTGCTGGGAAAAAGCTTGTCAAATGCACCGTAGGGGCATCCTGCGTGTTTGCTGAACTTGGTTGTGAGACTCACACTGTTACTAAGGCCTTATTCGGTGTCTTGCAGATATGAATAATGGATGGATATGTATGCCCCCAGTGGCACATCTGCACTATCATACTGCATTAAATGTAAATGAGACACATGTCAGACTGTGAAGAAACTGTGAAGAAATCTTCGTTGTACTTGCTTGATTCGTTCATGGTGATCACTTTTGTTGCAAGTGAGTGTAACTGGAAGTCAGTGTATTGTTGTAATTTTATAATAACTAAAACAACAATTTTTCTATTTCAGAGTGACGTGAACAAATTTTTGGAAAACAGCGTGGTGACTACAGCCCCTTTGATAACAAACAAGTCTTACAACTTATTTGGCTGTTTTGTTTCGCAGAACCTTACTTAACTCGTAGTACTATTTCTTACCTTTTTTATGCTATCGCTTGCTCTCAAAGTAATTATTTTGGTGGAGTATTATATATTACTAATAAAAATATTATTCACAAATTTTTCCGTGAGACGCTATTTAATAGTTTTTTTACGATTTGTGTGTCCATTTGAGAGAAAGTATCTTATGTGTTACATCTGTATGTTCATAGTCGAAAGAAACTGAATGAAACACAATACGATAATTCGTCAAAATCTAAGAACAAAAAGAGGAAACCTTAATAAAAACTTGTATAGATAAAAGTTGACAACTTCTAAAATGTTTTCGTTATTATATTATATGTTTAATACATCGCGCTTCCCACTGGCCAATATTATTATTTAACATCAGTTGCGGATGTTTCAGTCCATGCTGTCTGATCTCAAAGGCTAAAGTTCGGCCAGCTCAAGTCAGTCAGCACTGCACCGACTACGGCATCAGCGTCTAACATCACAAATAACAAGATAAACAGTGCAGTCCTCTTGGACTAGCCTGGATAAACGCATCTGCATAATGTGGCCTGGCTACCATGGGGTAAAGTGATTTCTAGAAGTAGCAAAATGCATTTGTGTGTGGAATTGGATGAAAAATGGTTTTAATGGAACTAAGACCTGTGGCAACTGCAAGACCTATCTGCTGTTGCTTTTTTTTTTGTTGTGTAAATAATTTATCATGCTATCTTTATACAACATTATTTTCGTGTCACAGGAACACGAATTAGATTTTAGCGATGACCGCTAATCAGTCAGTTCAAAATCTGTGTAAAAGTCGGCGTTGTGTTGTTACCCATTTCCCAGTTTTTTAAATAATTTCATACTCAAATTTTTAAACAGAGTGTTTTGTACCAACCAGACACGGAATACACTAACTGAAGAACAAACTGAGATCCTGGACGTCTAAAGTTAACATTTTTTAGACGAAACTACACGTGTGAGGTGACTCGGGAATGGAACTTACAAAACATCCTGCAAATAAAAAATTATTTCATAGCCCGTCAACATACACAAAACCGGCATTTCCAGGTTGCTGAACGCTGTTCACGGTAAAGTGAACACTTTTGAAATCAATCTTTTAAAAATATCACTGCCCCTACCTAGGTATATTCTAACAGGTACGCTGAAAGTCAAGCGCCCAGTAACGTCGGGAACAACTGAGGGAAAGTAATTCTTAGAGTTAAATTAAAAGTATTAGGTAAAAATTTGTGAATACGGAAATTACCTATTTTTTTCTGTTTTCAATGCATTTAAGTGTAAGAATTATCAAGTTTGTAATTTTATTTTTCTTTCTTAATAATTTCATATTTTCACTAATCCGACGCTTGAATCAAGTGATCAGGCCCACGGCAATGTAAATTTTACATATGCTGGAAGAATACTCAATCTGCATACAAGTAGATCTTAAACAGTGTTTTCCAAAGTGCTAGCTTTACCGTGAACAGCCTTTACGTTTTGTTATGATGGCGAGTGCAGACCTTGGATGAACAGCCCACATAACGCGCCCACACACGTCGTAGATGAGAGACTAGTTCGGCCGTTGTAATTATAAATAGCAAGCGTCCCCTTCGCCCGCCGACTATCAGGACACAAACTGCGTGATGCGACAGCTATATAGCGCACTCTAGCACCTTGGGAAAAAATAGAGCGCTGTTTGTTCTTACTTCATCAACCTGACAAGATGATCCAGAGAGGAACCAGGGAATCAACGTGCCGATTGCCATTATCACCTTTCAACTCAGCCTTGAGCTTCCAAACAAGATAATGGGACTTAGAATAACTATAACATGTTTTAGGCAGCATGGTTTATTTGTAGGGCATTCAACGAAACTATGATATAAGGCATACTCTGAAAAATNTTTAGGGCATTTAACGAAACTATGATATAAAGCATACTCTGAAAAATAACAAATATTATTTAATGGTTATTGACTTTTGACCTGTGCCTAATAACATTTTCCTTTTATAAATGTTCTCTCTAATTCAAATTCACCTGAGTGGCTCTACCCGTTAACTCGAAACAATATCGTCCCTCTCAACGTTTAACAAGCGTAGTTCAACGTTTAAAATGAAATCGTTATATAATGAAACTTTAAATTATTTATTTTCGTCAAACCATATATCAAGGGAAACACATCAGCTGAACACTAGCGAAACTTTGGACAGTTAATTGCACAGAGCAACACAATTCCCCCACCACTATACTTTTCCACATAGTTACCGCTTCAATTTCGCAGCTTCACGTTTCACTGGTATGAACCATGTGCCTGTAATGGCATTAATTAATAAATACCACACAGAGCAAAGACTATGAAGGTCCAAAATACATAATGCAAAGTAAACTATTTTGTAAAAGAATGTCCGTGGTTGTAAGTGAAAACGTTATCATCTGCACTGCATCAGAAATTGTCTGCTCACCTCCGCTAGTTACAGTTTTAGCTGTATATTTTGGGGTGTATTTTTTTCTGAGACTTTCTTTGACAAATCGTCACATAAATGGCATGAGGCGAACGATGTAAGTGAGATGACAATTATCACAAAATTCTGTTTTCGTAGGAATAATGCGTCTCTCTGAGTTAAATTTGTGGCTGAGTCACAGTACTCTGACGGCAAGCTTAATGGCATTGTGAGGAACATCATGGAGCGTGTACTTGCAACAGGAATACCGCGTCATCTCAGGTATTAAGACCTGGGTTGCTAACAGAAATGTTGAACAGTCCCCTCTTCCGCGTTTCCAACTACCGTTACTATAATCTGTCGTGACAACACTAAGAAAGGCTATGCTTTCAGTTCCTACAGGGTACACTTCAGACCATCTTTAGGAAAAACATTGCCAGACCACATGTAGTCGAGACACATGCATTATTTAAGGGAAAAAAAGTAACGTTTCATTCCTGGCGTGTTATATTACCGAATTTGTCACAGAATATGAGTGATATTGCCAAACTACGAGTGCACAAATACGGCTGTATGCCGCTAAATACTGGAAAATTTTGCACGTATTTGGGTCGTGCCTGCATAGAATTTAACTAGATGCTTAGACAAGGTTAAGCGGGCTACGCACGGACCAATCCGATGACCTGATATCGTGTCCACGACGCGTCGGGAGCTGAAATTGGTTCGTGTGTAGGTAGATTGGTCGATCAAATTGGACGGGTACGATGATCGGAAACTAGGGTCGTCTGGACCTTCCAATTTTTCAAATCGTCCCGACTCCCCGCCTTTTATCCCTATGATTAGATCGTCTGTAGCGTCATCGGCACGTTTCCCCGACCGCGAGTGAAACCTTCTTCTTCATTAATACATATCTTTGTTTTCAGAGTGTGAAGTCAAATTATGATGTTTGTTGTTCTGTTAGCAGACATTACCAATCTTAAATAAATTCGTTTTATTGTTTGATAGTTTACTTACTTTACTGATTGATATTTTCTGATGGATTCTCAATGTTAAAAGGACATTTTGGACAACGTATGAGCCATGACAGTAGCGTTTGTGCTGACATCTCGGGCAGCTGGATCGGGTCGTCTGTAGAGTCGCCCCCTACGGTTGGCTGATTGATTCAGATCGGATCGAATCGGCCCGTGCGTAACTCGCTTTATACACGCCTGGGGTAGTCAGTTCATTTGTACGACAATGGTGCGCACTATATATGCTAAGGAAATGATCAAATTTTCTTCATCACTGTAAAGAAAACATATTTTTTCCAATACCACAAGCTTGTCTCGAATTCTTAGTAGTGTTCATTTTTATAGTGTACGACGACAGTGGAAGTTTCATAGCCTTAACTTGTGTCTCATATACAACTCCTTCTAGGCTTTCGCGTCCAAGTAATTAAATTCCCCGCAAACTATTTGCGAAGGAAAAAAAAAGTTTTATCCGCCGGCTTTGAATTCGTCTTCGAATCCCTCGGGATGGGAACGAAGAGAGGAGGAAAAAGGATCCCGTTATAATTTTCTTCTCAGTTTATTCCATGGCGTCTTCCCCTCTTCGAGCGCGCTTCTTCCTCCCCTACGCCATCGGTACGTGACTGTAAAGCTGAAAGGGCGGGCGGAGTCCCATTCAATTCTCAGATACACACAAAAAAAATCTCCCCCTCCCCCCTTTTTGCGCCAACCACGTGACCCTTAAAGCTTTCTAGGTCTCTCATAAATAAGTAGAAGCTTCCTTGGATTATTCTAGAAACATATCGCTTCCCAAACGTTTCTGTGTTTGCGATACATGCATTCTAAGAGCGATTGTAGCCTTCCCCTTCACTCCACAAACGAATTGTTCGGTACGGCTCTCTCTTTGTAAGTGAGGAGTACATAAATATTTTAAAAGAGCAGTAAGAAAAACATCCACGCAGAGATTTGTAGCTAAAATTTCTATGTCGAAGTGAATGTTATCATATGAGTTCAGCATTCAAATATTAAATGAACCAGTAACGTCTAAATTAAATGTTCTACTATAAAAGAAACACAGAATTGTGGCGTTAAAAAAAAACATAACAACTCAAATAAATTACCGTCATTAAACATTAATTCGGTCAGTGCCGTTAGACCTATTGTATTCTGTGCGATCATGTCAGAAACAAAACTGAATTACGTTCTCGCAACTTTATATAAATAAAATTACAAAACTAATTACCTTCTGCCCATCATATAAAGTTAAAATGGATCAGTGTGTCGGTTTTCGTTTAATTAACATTTTTTACTTCTCCTGTTTGCATGATTTAAGAAACAAGTGAAGAAATAATAGTGGTAGATTTTCGTAATTTTGTTGATTGATATAATCTTGACAATGTTATCGTACTTTGACTGAAAAGGCAGTTTAAAAGACCATTGACTCTATTTATGTATATTTCAAAGTTAGCATATCTGGTCAAGTCAAACCACAAGCATGCGCAGTTAAAGCCACCCACTAACATGCGGTTAAAGCCAGTAACATTAAGGGGAAATAACAGCTAACAGAGTCCTTCAGGGGGGTAATCTTACCATTACGATACAAATTTCCCAGGAAGCAGTAACCGTTGTTTAGCCCTGGTCACAATCTATGAATCTAACATTGGTGGATATTCCTACATTGTTACTCTCATGCACACGAAACCGCTAAGTAAAGACATGGATTTCTCCGACAGCCCCCCTCCCCTCCCCCGGCCGACAAACACCAACTCCTGCCGTCTTTTAACAAGATATGTCTTCCCCTCCCCTTTACTATTCCCCACAAACTACGAGGCAAGCAAAAAATATCAGGACAGCAAGTACAAAGAAGCCACTTAAAAATTGCAAACTTGATAATTTTTTACCATAATTAGCATCAAAACAATTAGTAAGTTATCTGTACTTAATGATCACTGCAGCTAACATTATTATATACGTATTATTTTAATGTTACGTGTTTGGAAGTATCGTGTTCATAATCAGCAAAACCATTAAACCCACCAAACATTATATGACTTTATTGTTATTTATCTGTTTCAGACATTTACCTTTTTTTACTAAACTCTTTCCACATATACATCAACACTTGTATCAATATACTTACTGAACTTGCTACGTATTTGACACACGCTGTAACCGTGTTCATATATATATATATATATATATATATATTATAATAATTTTTATTTTGTATACGAAATCTTTACAAACAAACCATTTTTTTGTAATTTTAAGAAAACAATCTTTTTTTGTTCAAAGTACACTACAAAACCTTGTCAAAAACACACAAATATATGGTACTAAATGTTGTTTTTTGTATTAAATCTCACATCAATATAACACCAAAACACCTAATTTTTTTCCTTGATATTTCTCATAAAATTTCTTAAGCTACAAAAGGATTTTTTACATTTATGTTTTCAATTTTATTATGTAAAGAGCTAAATTTATGAGCAACCCTTTCTCAAAACATAAAATAATTAAATATATTATGAATTATTTTTAATTTAATTAGTTTATTTATTATGTTAATTGAACTGAACAATAAACTAACGAAGTTCATATCGCACAGCAAAAATATTGTACTTAAATAAGAAAATACGAGTGTATTCACGTGTACATTGTCTGATAATACCCTCTAAGGTAGGTAATAAAATACGCAAGACATGGCGAGGGGAATCATAAAATAACTATTCTGCCTATAAAACGTAAAAATGTCAACACTCCTATTAACAATAAATCTTTAACCTCTTATTGGCAAAAAATCACACTAATAGTTATATTATGCTTAATTTTAAGTTCTAAATGTGGTTTTTATTATTGAATTTATATTGTTGAAAATGTTTTGTTCATTGAGTCTCTTCTGAAATGAAGAGCATTAAGGATCTCATATCCTGTGCTTTTGCTGGCTTCAAAGCATTCTGGTCTTCATCTAGTAGATGCGAGTCATGAAACACATTGATGGTGTACCTTTTGAACGGGAGGTAAATAGGCGTGTAAGTTTTAGATGCCGACACCACGTCAAGTTAGTTGTACATACCTTGGTAAAGTGGATTTTCAAAACCTATTCAAAGAAGCTTTCAAGGCAATCGCACTCACCGTAGACGACCATTTCTTAAATAGTCTACTTGCATGAACTACTTTAAACACTTTCGGGTTTTAGCGACAAACTCGAAAAAAGATATAGTATAATGGTGTTTCCACTGCTTCTAGTTCCCTTACTTGAACAGAAAGCATTCGTATCACTCTTATATAAGACTATCCCCGCACCGGAAAAATATGATGAATTTTAATGTTTAATTCTTTAGAGAGCCAGCACAAAGATTGCTTCCCTGCATTCTTCTTTCTATTCTCTTAATCCACACATCTACATAAATCAATAACCAAACTCAATATAAATGCAATAAGGACCCGGTTTTACAACAAGGTCGTAGACATATATATTCGTCATGGATGCATGTATAAGTAGGACATTTATTTGGCGATTGCCGGGACAAAAATGAAATTATATAATAATATTCACTTTACTCAGAAAGTGCCGTTTCAATATTGGCCTTTCTTGCATCCATATCCTCATTTAATAATAATTAATAAAAAACACAAACTTTAATTTTATCCAGTTTTGCATGTCGTAAAAAACATTAGCCAATTTTGAAATCTGTTATTGTTTTAGTGGTCAGTTCAATTAATAAGAAGTTCTCTATGCATCTAATTTTGAAGAGTAGGTACCCGTAGGTATTTGTTTGAAAAAAGTTTATTTGATTATTAAAACAGAATTATTTAAATAATTATTGATTTAATAAAAACTTATCAAACTTTAAACCATATGAAAACAGAAAGGAGATACTGAAGGCTAACTTTTAATTTTTAATACTGGAAGATGTTACTCTCATTCACGTTGGTTTCCCAAAACGAGAACTTCTTACTAATTTGTTAAGTCAAGAAAAACCTTTTCACGAACTACACACACAAATAAAATTTTACTCACGTAATCTGTGCCACTAAAAAATGTCGCTTAATTATTTATCCCGATGCTACCGAAAAGAAAACCTTAGCGTATAATGTAAAAATAGTTTATTGTGGAATCGCTCACTGCCATGGTCCTTAATGGTCTGCTGGTTCAGACTTACACCAGTACACGTGTTTTATCCTCGGGCATGGTCGGAAATCTTCCAGGTCATAAACATTTCTTCCAGATAGAAATAATTGCGTCCTACATATATGAGATATTCTAAACAAGGTGGCTAGCCATTTTATTTTTATTTTTAACTGCATTAAATATTTACACTCGGTGTGTAATTTTAACTTGAAACAATAAAAACCCCACTTCAGTAGGGTATTAAATTTTAATTTTATAGCGGTCGAAAATACACTATAGAAGTATTAAATTTGCCTTTGAGTGTACGAGTAATTTAAAACAAAAGGTTACGGATAGAAGTACAGATATATGTTCATTTTAACCACTATTGTGGGTTTTTTTTTATTTACACATTAAATTGCATTGAAATAATAAAGGCGAAAACAGTCATTTAAAAAATATAACCAAATTAAGAAAAAAGTGCACGTGTTACTATAAGTTAATATTAGGTATGTTAAACTACAAAGCGAGAAAAATAGGTTTTCTATTTATAAACAATATCGTGAAGAACTATTTTGATATTCACGTCTAAACCATTATAAACAGCAAGATATATTTAATTTAATTACTTTCGTGCATAAAGTTGTACGCATTTTTAATAATATTTTATATATGATAATCTGGAATCGGAGGCCTTCTAAAGGATGAACTTAAAATTTGCTTTTAATTTATTTCGTTCCTCTTTTTATAATCGTTAAATTATACTTACTTTCCTGTGTTTACTGTGATTCGTTTGTTTTAAATGTTGTAATAATTTTGCACCATTTTGCTTGTTTAAGTTTTTTTGCATTTTAATTGGTTGGTTTTCGCAAATATTTGTTATTACGCAGTATTTTCCTGTTCAATATGTTTTGTTAGTTTTCATTAAGTGTTATTAAATTTCCCTTATTTGAATTGTTTTTCACGCAATTTTTCGGGTGTTTACTGAATTTTGTAATATTTTTCTCGCATTCTTTAATTTTTACTTTGTTTCGATGGACTTGACGCAATTGGGTAAGTTTTCGACGTTCATCGCTCTTTTTTTATCTTTCTTAATCCGTTTTGTTTTATTTGACTTATTATTATGTTTTCCATTTTAACATTCTTATTTTAGTTATTTTCATACGGTTGGCTAGTATTGTCGTCATTCCTCAACATCTACTCTACTTCATGAAGTGTGACAGTACTAACACTGCCAGTAAAGGAGAACGTAAAAATTTACACTCATTCGTTGAAAGACTCCCAACCTGGCTTAGTATAAATAAAATGACAGAAATTTGTTGTACTTATATATATATATATAAGTTACGTACATACTCGGAGTTACATTAAATATAGCTCTCTATTTATAATCATTATAACGGGAATGTCATAATAGTTCCACTTTATAATAATATTAATAAATACAAAACCGGTTTCTCGCTTTTTAGTTGAACACACTATCTATAAATTATATTATCTTAGTACTTTGTGTTATAGTCGTTGGTTTTTAATAACCTTTTTTATTTCATCCTTTTATTTTTTAGGAAATGTAGCTGACAAAGAATATAACATAACTCTTCTGGGATTACTCATTCATCCACCTAAATACAGGTATCAACCGACTATACTATAATAGACAATATCAAATCTTGCGTAGTAGCGTTGACGCATTCTGCATCCCTATATTTTATTCGTCAGAACACACGCTCTGGCGGAGCTCGCGGCCGGACGACCGCAATAAGGATTAAGGGTTTTGTGGACATGCCGGAAGAGGGACACCAGGAGCCTCGCAGCTGCTAAGGCACGCTACCAAAGGTTTCGGCACGTGCAACTGTTCCTGCACGTGCAGACGACATCCGGAGACAACGGAAAGCACCAGGGCGCTAACACAGCTACATTTTGCAGCTGCCCAAGGGACACCGAGATCCCACCACCAGCTGTGCCTGTCCCGGGCTTACACCGCAATAAACCATGAGAGCTTTTAGCGGACGTGCGTGCAGAACGGGACAATAAACTTCCAGGCCAGAACCAAGGGACGACGCCAGGCCGGCTGCGGACCACACGAGCAGCGGCCACGTGTTTTATGACCCGGAGGGACGACAATCACCCCGGACACGTGCAGCAGAGATGGGGCAAGTTGAATATGGTGATGGACGCTACAAAACCACACGAAGGGGGGAGCAACAGGGCAGTCAGTGGAGAGACGTCGAATCAGTCAGTCGCGGATCGAGCAGTCAGTCAGTCAGCCGGAGTCAGTCGAGGATCGAGAATGCATCACGACGTCGACCTCAGTCGGAGGCCGTCAAGCGGGACGTGCGGCGGGAAGCATCCGAGAAAAGTCAGTCAGACTTCGTCAAACGCAGAGCCCTGCGTTGGACCCGGGAAGAAGGAACTTCGAAGCCAGGCGCCGAGACGCCCACCAAGTTCGAGAGCAGTTCCAAGCCGCCAGCCGAGGGAATTCAGCGCTGCAGTGTCAGATAAGTAGTTCTACACCAAGTGCGAAGAATCTTCCCCCTCCCCCCCACGACGCCAGTCGCGGCGTCAAACCATACGTAGCCTACATGGGAAAAGGGAGGGAGTTTGTCTCTTGAGTTCATGTACCAGTTAACCTGTTCAAGCAACAATAAAACTCGATTATGTGAACTCACACAAAGCCAGTGTATGTTATTAGTAAATTGGACCTAGAGACAGCAGTGTCGACGTATTCCTACGCCCTATCACTGAGGGCTAGCATCATGTGCTGGTGCCTCACCCCGCAGAGCAGAATCAATACCTACTTCCAAACTTCAGCATTTGGCAGGTATCAGCGTTATACTTTGTGGTGTAAACAATCCCCTCAAGACAGAGAAAATCGAAAACAATATTTTATATAATTACAATTAGTGGTATTATTGTGTAGCATTGTCAGTGGTAGCAAATTTTGTATTAATAAACAAGGATAACTATTTAGAAATTCGCCTACTTTTCTTGTTATTTACCCGTAAGTGTCGTTACAATCACGCAAACCGTAAGACACGGGACTTGTAACTGAACGATACGTGAGTGAGGAAACGAATAGTGCCACTATACTTTAAACGCGTGAAGTGTCGTTTGTTATGCGTGAGCCCAGGTGAATCGCATCAATTAGTAATTACGGCACATTCATGTGCTGTGTAGTACCAAGAGGGCGCACTAATAAATAAGTGGTAATATACTGCGACTGCTAAATGAAAACAAGGCAGATAATACTGTAGTAAATTAATATATTGAAACATTACAAACGCTTACATTTACAAAAGTACGCATTCTTATATCAATGTTATCAGGAACTGTTTGAAGGTCGTTCCGTATGCTTCAAGACAAGCCGTACATGTTGCCTACCCGTCAGGCCTCTCACTGTCCGTTTTAAAACTTCAGCCACCAAATTGTATTTACATAACAAATACTTTTCCTTCAAACGGTTGGCCCATTACAATTATCAGATTTCAAGTCCAGATGTTTCAACTCATATAACTGGTTTGAAGCAAATATTTTTGTAAAAATTCCCAGACACTGTGTGGAGTTACTGACGTTATCAATACTTCTTGTGATGGATCAGTTTATCTTATCATCGTATTGGTATAGAATTAAATTAATGTTTGACAATGTAAAATTCACCTAAGTAACGAACAGCGATTCTTGTTAACTACTAACATTTGCCTCGTTGAATTTTAAGTATTATCAAGGCAGAGGAGTACAAGAAAAAGCCTGATGTGGAATTGTAATCATTAATCAGTCATTTATAGTACGGTATGTAATAATGGGAAATAACTGTCAAAAGCTTTGAAAAACATTTTGACTTATTTTTATACCTACACAGGCAATGTACCTGCGTTCTACGCTGCTTCTAAGCTCAAAATTCACATAAATTATTTATCATGGACGCAAAAGTCAAGTAAGTAGACAATTGGGCGGGTGAAAGTCAAAGTGGTGGGAGTCACTTTTTAACCAGATCTAGCTATGGCATGTTTTGTGTTCCTATCCACCATTCTCAATGCACTGCACAGTGACGTATGTAATAGTTCTTCTCTGGGAGCAGCAGGTAAGCAGTAAATCATTATGGCAGCATAGAAAATGCTTTATTAAAATAAATGCGGTGAGAGTCAATCTTACGTAATTTTGCTTGCAATAGGTTTATTTCATTGTGGAGAATGTTCATTGTGGTGCTCTAGTGGTCGTTGAAGGTTTTAGCATATTTTTCTAAAGAAAAGGTTTATTTAATCCAGTAGTAGGCTAACAAAATTTAATTGTGATTATTCAAGGGACAGTGTAAGTGAACCGAGTGTAAATGATGATTTAGGATCTTAATATCTACCATCTGACAGCAAAGCCTATAGCTGTTCTGGTAAGCAAGTCATAAGTATATTGCGGACATGACTAATATAACAGATTAATAAATAACTGCTACAATCTATTGGAATAAGAACGTCAACTTGAGTATATAAGACAGACAATTTCAGGCACAGATTGTTGTAACGAGGGTGATAGTGTTAAGATTATCATAATATCAACATTTCAGGCTAGTGATTAATAATATTAAGCATTAAAATGCTATGTAAAAATTTAATAGACATTAATTGCAGGCATTAGTCCTTCATAATACATGGAACGATCTTAAACTTAGTTGTTTACAGTCGTCCAAGTAGTTCCTCAAAATATAAACTTTAAAAATCTCCTATATAGCAATGTTTTATAGATATAATATTGTAGGCACATCTCCTTTATAAACTATTTGCATTGTAATATATTTTGAAATGCTCCTATCTCGTATTTTTAAGCTAGTCCAGGTAGTGCTCCATAATATTTAACCTTAATTACATGTATAGAATGGTGTCCGTATAGAACTGCAAAAACATTGTAAACATAATATCTTGTTTTAATTATAACTATTCTTTGCAGATGATGCTTGGCAAGATAATAATAATCTACCCCGAGGTAATTATGCACCTGTGAATGAGGATCAAGACGGACCCACCTCAGAAGGTATCCCAGGAAAATATGATGGTTCTCAAACACAAAAGTGCACGCGGAAACCACAGAGGCATGATAATGTGAAGGAAGCAAGGAAGAGGAAATAAACTCAGTAAAGGCGTACACAACTAAATCTGGAAAACGGGTCCCACAAAAGATGTTTAAAAACCCCAACTGTCAGTGTTGAAAGAAGTGGGTAGCAAATATTGATGAGGATGACATAAAAGATACTTTTAAAGTGTTTTAGATACTGTTATCATTTACAACTCAAAATGTGTTGTCTGGCTAAACGGAATGTGCCAAAATGTCAATGTCAAAGAAAGAACTTCCGTCAAGCAAAAAGCACTTCTAACGAGTATATGATATGACTGGAAATACTATTAATAAATGCAAAAAATATTTTCTCGCTACTTTTCAGAAAAGTCATGGGTGCCTCACATGTGCTCTTAAAAAACTATAAGCAGGTAAAACACATAATTCAGATTACCGTTGCCTCTATGACACTTCTAACAATATATTTCTTGATAGGATGAATGTGGTTATGGAGTACGTCTCGTTGTTCCCTGCTTATCACTCACACTACACTAGAAGAGATAATCCAAATATGAAGAATTTGCCTTCAATACTGAAAGTAACTGACATGTACTAAACCTACAAAGAATACTGCAAAATTAATCCTGCTATTTTATTGACCTAAAGTTCATGGTGAGCGGTCAATTCATACAATGAGAGAAAGGTTTGTTTCAGCTATAAAAAAATAATACTTATATGTGTAGGGTAAAATATAATTTGTTGACCCAACAAAATATTTCGTTGAGTAAACAAAATTTGGGGTGGCTAGCGCGTAGCGTTGGTGCAAGCGGTCTAGGTTCGAATCTCAGTTGGGCATCAATTTTATTTACTAACCGAAATTGCGTAATGTACGTAGTGCCAAACAAATGTTCAGTTTCACCTTTCAAACCTCACAGTTTCGGGAAACAAAAAAAAAAAACAAAATAATTTGGTTTCTACAACAAATTATTTCATTGCCTCTATACGAACAGTTATTTTTTTTGCGCCTAACGAACTTTGTCTGATCCAGTAAAACATTTTTCTCATTGTATCACCCCTACAATAAATTTTTTATCAATTGAAAATAATGGAATAAAAGTTTGCAATTAATTTATTTGCCTTTCAACTGAAATAAATTATGAAATTATATAAGCAAAAAAAAATAATAAGTTTCATGTTACTTTCATAAATAGAGAGGATGTAAAATCTTCCAGAGAGTTAGGTTATGAAGTTGCAAAGGAATGTAAATGCACTACCTTGGAAATTATCTTTGTTGAAGACACCGTAGATACACTCCACTATGGACGAAACATTTGCGCTATTTATAAGAGAAAAGACAAGAGAACATGTATTTCCACTTTTTCGACTGACATGGGGTAAAAAAGAGTAGAAATTATTTTGAACAAGTAGCTCTTTCGCATATTACACAATGCAATCTGTATACTGATCATTGACCAGTGATTAAAGAAAAGATAAGGGTTTCATTCCTCTGGTATACCATGCATATTATCAAAGCTTGATAATGAATAACACGGTAACTGATATTGGGTCATTAGAGGAAACAATAAAGAAGAAGAATCGGATTGATAGGTGAATGATGGTTACCTCTGCAACAGACAAAGAATATACAATTAAACAAACTGTTAATGAAACACTGTAGACTTACACGTATAGATTGTATTCCAGAATATTTTACTGCACTGTTGTTTAAAATAAGATGTGTTTGTGTCAACATGTTTATTTTTATTTTTGTGTAACATTACACTATTTATCAGGTATTACGCCTACGACGCATTAGTGTTTCAGGCAAAAGTTAAAGTCACACTGTCTTGCACCTAAAATAAACGTTCATGTAAAGCAGTGTAAGTATGACATACACTATTGCTTTAAATTGGTTGTCTGTTCTGAAGCGACAAAATCTTTTAAAAGGCAAAGTGGGGCAGGCTTCTTTAATAGAACTTTTTCGTTTGATAGTATTAAATTATTTGCATATAATAATGACGAACTATCTGTTTACTCTGTCTTGCCAATAACGTGGCCAGATATAGAGTCAAGTAGTCAGATATAGAGTCAAGTAGTCAGATATAGAGTCAAGTGGCATGTAGAGTCAAGTGAAGGCTTCGGAATTTACGGTCAAAGAAACGTTTATTTTTTCCAAAACTAGATATTTTTTCTTACACCACTTTGGCTTTGGCCCGTCCAATTATAACATATCTGCAAATTAAATGCCAGTAAGCAGACTCTATTAGTTAAGTTCTTATGAAAAATCATTTTGAGCATTAAAATTGTATTGTAAGTACCTGCTTTTTTTCTGCCTTTGAAGTTTGCCAATCAGATTATTCGTCTTCAAGTAAATAATACTTTGTTTCACTTACCTAATGCTGAGCTAAATGCTGCGTAATCTGTCGCTGCTTATGCCTGTATCTTTTTCATAATGTTTAACTATATTTTATGACTTATTTTTTATTTACACTTATTTCATGTTCGTCCCAGAAATTTCTAATTTTAATGGGGGAAGACTAGTTCTGATTTTGTTCGGGAAAGCAACCGTAAATAACATGAGTCTCCTCGAATAACGTTGTATGGTGCACATTTACCAGATCCGAGGTTTCAGTAGATTATGTTGTATAACTCTTCCTTTACTCGATTAGCATATAAGCAGTCCATAAATATGTCTATCATAGATATTTTTGTGCTGTAAAGTTGCTTACCGTGGAACAACTTTGAATGGTGCACAAAATGGCTAAAATAAAGGATTATAATGTACTCACCTAGTTCACTTGAAACGTTAAACAGAGGACGATAACAGTAAATAAACATAACTGAGGGGAAGGATACGAAACGTAAGAAGCTCAGAAATAGTGGAATGTAGTATGAAGGCAGAAACGGCAAGAAATATCCAGCAAAAACAAACTCAGGAGTATGGAATAACGTTACATATTGTAAAGTATAACGGGGCCGCGGTTGTGTAGTGATTACAGTAGTCGCCTCACACCTAGGCGAACAGGGTTCGATTACCAGCAGGGTCGCTTCTGGATTTTTGCAAGTGGGAATCGTGCTGAACGATTCCGCTGGTCGGCGAGTTTCGTCGGGGATCTCCCGTTTACCCTGCCCTTTCATTCCGGCGCTGCTCTTTACTCACCTCGCTTCACCCTCATCGGCTCTCAAGACCTCGATGTTAGTAGCCGCACAAATCTCTTCACTCATTCACTTCACTCATACAGTACAACCAAATAAACCTATGCAAAATCGGAGACAGCTTGTCGTTTCTTTAACTACTTTATGTAGGTGTAATGCTTATTAAATAGAGTGGGTATACATTATGAATACATATGTACTGGCATGTAGGCAGTTACGTTTTCCCTTTACGTTAATTTTATCCAGGTGACTCATTTAACTTGAGACTACATAATAACGCAAAATAGTTGCATCGTACGACAATAAGTGCCCAAGTAAAACCCAACTATTTTGAGGGGGCAATTAAAGCCCGCAAAAGCGATCTCACTATCATCTTGTCTGGGGAGTGGATGCAACCATGGCATTTCAGATGGGAACCCCTATGTTTTATTGCAGATTCTGATTCAACGTCAATACGTATGGATGATTTATTAGAAACAGCTCTTACGATTGTTTGTAGATGGCGCTGTAATCGATGCAGATTAGATGACTCTTCCTTGCGTCAATTGGGGACAGCTATGTTCCATCCCATAAGGAATCCGCAATGCAAACCACCACGTTTCTGTCTTAAACATGTCATTCGACCTGTGACAGTGTTGCGATAGGCAGCGAGATGTAGTTGCGCTTCTACGTTTTATAAAGGGGAACACCGATATTGCACTCTTCTGCTTCAACGTTGAAGAAACGTAACTTTTATGACCCGAATCAGGCAGATGTAAATAACGTTTGCAGAGGGTCCCCTTGCTACTCACCATCGGGATGCATAAACTAAATGCTCGAAATTATGGCTTCCAACTTCGATATATTTAGTAATCCGTGCTTTAAATGATGGTACACGGTGTAGAAGTGTGTTCGCGAGTTGTTGGCACTTCTAAATATGTCTTATTTTTGACGAAACCCTACACATAGAAATCCAGTGTTGTAACGCCCAGCGATCTAGCAGGACAATTTACCAGACCAACTTCTGCCAATCCAGGAAACATTGTCATCGCTATTTAATATCGCCCGTGCCGCTGCTGTGTAATGTGCTGGGCAGTGTCGCAACGAACTATTCACAAAGCTCACATCCACGCAGTCGGAGGAATAACGCAAAGAAATAACGTCGCAGAGTTCTTTGCACCCCGTAAAGGCAGAAAAAGCGTACAGCACTTTAAGAAAAGATATTGACTAAGCTAAAATGAACCCAACCTATGTAGATCTGTGTAAAGACTTACAGCAGATTTTAACCTTCCCTGATTTGAATCATTCAAATGTATATTCAAATATATACAGCAATACACAAAATGGGAATCAATTAAGCTACCATGAATTTATGACGTGAATGCGTAGCTAAGAGGGGCTCAGCAGCGATTGCTTCATGCATGCTGCATTATGTTATATCAGATTTTGAAAATCATGATAATAGAGCTTAAAGAACACTAGTGGTGCGGTCAGATTGATGACTGGCAGCTGCTAGCCCTTTTGTCAATATTTCGTTCGTTGTGGCTACTTTCAAAAAGATGAGCAAAAATGTATCTGTTGTGGTCACAGTTTCCTGTCTTACGACCGCGATTTCGCGCTTACCGAAAGACAAAAGAGAATGCAATGTGATTTATTGCCTATCCAATGGAAATATGTGATTGCTGAGTCAATATTAAATAAAAAAATTGGAAACACTTGTGATGGAACAAAAGGATTTCAAAGATTTATCTATTTTTGGAAAAATCTGTGTAAAGGGAACCGGATTTGAAAATCACCAAGTACATGTGGCTCCAGTTCACAAACGATAACCCGTTCACAATTCGGGCCCCTAATTAGTAACAATTTTTCGATCACGAAAGGGTACGTTGGGTGTCCGCGTATAAAACAAACAAAACCACTCTCCAGTTCCGAGTCGAATGCTTGTTTCCTGGCGGACACGGAGGGGAGTAATGTCAGCCCGCCGTCGCAGCGCGCGTTTGCCAGAAAGCTTTTNATGCTTGTTTCCTGGCGGACACGGAGGGGAGTAATGTCAGCCCGCCGTCGCAGCGCGCGTTTGCCAGAAAGCTTTTAAAATTTGGCGACGTGGCAAACGACAGGCTTGCGGGATGGTCTAATCGCAGCTGGAATCTGCTAGCGTGACNCTTTTAAAATTTGGCGACGTGGCAAACGACAGGCTTGCGGGATGGTCTAATCGCAGCTGGAATCTGCTAGCGTGACGGAGTGGCAGGTTTACGAATGGACAGAGACGGGGAGCCGAGCGGGAACTGCTGCCCGCGTGGTGGCGCCGTCACAACCGAGTGGAATATTCACTCGCGGGAAGTATTTGATTGCCACCCCACCTGAAATATTATACGCGAGTTAGATGCTGCCATTTTAATTTAAATGTAATAAACCTCCTAGAGCAAGGGCAGTGCCTGGAGTGGAAATATTATATACAGGATGTGTCGATTTATGTTAGAAGTTAACTGGGTGTGTACAGTACACCTCAAAACAAAAAGTCTATACTAACATACATATATCCTAAGTTTGATGGTTCCCGAGGTAAGGCATTTCCAGTTTCCTATCGAATTGTTGATAACCGTATTTGATACACCCCAATTAGTATCACTGCAGTCTTTCCTGTGTACCAGCAATGATAATTCTTACAAGAGCTGCTCGAATGTCCTTATTACATTTAAACAAACAGTGACTGACACGTCCAAAAGCCTCAAGCAGGCCGTGGATCGGTCTGGCAACCTTGTTCCAGACGCTGGTGAAGTGGTCCAATGTCCGTAACTGGCGTTGCGTAAACGATTAAATTCAGATGTCTTCACAGGTAAAAGTCCACTGGATTCACATCAAGGCAAATTGCAGGCAAGGTGATTAGTCGTGCATGACTCTTCCACCTGTGCTGATACCGCTCATCCAGAGAAGTCCTGGCCATTAGACTGAAATGTGGTGGTGCTCAGTCATGCATAAACAACATGCCGTTTATCAGACCCAACTGTACATTCCCGAATAGCATACGTAATTGTGGTTGCAGAAATTTGCAGTGCAGTTGGCCTGTCAAGGGCTTGGAGTCCGGCATGTGTTGAATGCCAAAAGTAAAATGGGCTTAGCAAGACACGCGCAACGTACCTATCTACCATACTCTATACGCACACAGGGATATACCGACTGCCAACAGCAGACACAGTGACATAGACCTGTAAATCGGGAACCATCGAACCCAGAACGTATGTTATTTTGGACTTTTTGTTTTGGCGTGTACTTTCGACGCCCTGGTTACTTCCCGTGTAAATCTACACATCCTTTATAATATATAACACACACATTCTGTAGTATAAGTGACTTCAGAGAAAAGCCATGAACCAGCTGTTGAAAATAGGGTATTTTTTATTAATTCTTTACTTTAGCTGAGATAGTACGCCTAGACTTTATGTTCGTTGCCAGAAGCATTAACCAGTCATGGCCTAGAACAGCAGTAAAATTTACAAATAAGTAGACTCCTCCGGGGAATATTATTGTTTACTCAGACTAGCAGTGTACAGTATCGGCCAAATATAGCTTTCCTGTACAACATGTACAAATATTGTACACTGAGTCTGAGTGAGATAAACTGTGCCCCTTCAATTTTATTGGTAGGAAGACCATGGCAAACTTTCAGTACGGTCATTTGTCCTAGTTTCACAAGTATCCGTATAATATGCCTGGAAAATTTCCACACTGACGAATATGTTTTCTAATAAGTTCGACTGCTTTAAATTAGTAATAATATACGGGATGATCTTGAATAATACATTTAGTAGTATTATTAAATGACGGGCCTGTATTAAATTAACTTTATTGATTACCTGCGTTGACGAATAGTGAAAAATAATTAATTATAGATTAAAATGAGGGACTATAAAGTAAACATAAATGCAGAAAAAACCAGCAATAAATAATAAAAACAAATATTGAGTACAAAGTGATAGGAGTAGAAGTATTCCCGTAATTAATAGTTTACCAAAGTATGGGCATAATAAATAGGACATAATAAAAAATAACTTCAAACCAAAAATAAACGAATTTGACTATTTTGGTATTCGGCACAGGTCCTTATACACGGAGGCGGCTGACAACATAATTACAAATGAGATGAGAACGGCTACAAAAATCTAAAGACGCAAATATTAACAATAAGTCAGTTATAATATGTGAAACCGTCCTCAAATGTGGGTATAGAGAGATCTGGACGAAAGCATGCTGCATACATAATTTTATATGATGTAATGGTTTTTTTATGTGAGAGACCATCTTCTTTCTGATAGTCCGCTTGTAAATGTAGTACAGTGTTTGCTTAGTTTTATGAAAATGTTTTAGTTTTTGATTTTCTTATTTTATTGGCAATAACTTTGCTGAAATTGCTTTGAAATCAAAATAAACTCTTGCTATGTGTAGTTTAAAAAACACTCTCACGAGTCATACGAGTATTTTATATATCAAATGATAACCGGCAATCATACAAGTGTATGGGAGTGTATTAACAAGCAACGACTGTACTTTNGTATTTTATATATCAAATGATAACCGGCAATCATACAAGTGTATGGGAGTGTATTAACAAGCAACGACTGTACTTTCATATGAATTGCACCATAATGCCCATCAGTTTACGTACCTTAGGAAGCTTCATTTTCTGAAGAGGAAAAGGCGCACTTTACTTCTGCTTACATGTTTTTGCAGCGTGCTTAAATTGCTTAAATTGCCTAACTCACCTAAGATATAACGCTTTAAAGGAAGCCGACGCCAAGCCTCTCTTCTACCATGCCTAACAGTAATCCGTTCTGTGTTTCATTACTGGAACTTTGCGCCCTGATGCGTTACAAGCACTTTCTCTTGTTTCCTCGCGCTCTCTCTCTCTCTCTCTCTCTCATTTTCTCTGATTCACTCGCTCTACGTTCCCCTCTCCATCAACCACCCCCATCNTTATATGAATTGCACCATAATGCCCATCAGTTTACGTACCTTAGGAAGCTTCATTTTCTGAAGAGGAAAAGGCGCACTTTACTTCTGCTTACATGTTTTTGCAGCGTGCTTAAATTGCTTAAATTGTCTAACTCACCTAAGATATAACGCTTTAAAGGAAGCCGATGCCAAGCCTCTCTTCTACCATGCCTAACAGTAATCCGTTCTGTGTTTCATTACTGGAACTTTGCGCCCTGATGCGTTACAAGCACTTTCTCTTGTTTCCTCGCGCTCTCTCTCTCTCTCTCTCTCTCTCTCTCTCTCATTTTCTCTGATTCACTCGCTCTACGTTCCCCTCTCCATCAACCACCCCCATCACCCACCCCCCTCCGCTATTTCTTGTTGGCTTAATCTCGCTCGTGTATTCTGTTTACTGAAGTGGAATGCAAGCACAGTTTCTAGTGGAGTCACGTGGCTTTGGTGAGGGGAAGGGTTGGTGGGCGACCTGCGAAACTGTGTTCGCCAAGCAGGGACGTGTGGGGTGAGGCGGGAGAGGTAATCAAATTGACAACACACGCTATAATTTGTATTATATTTTCACGCCAGGTTGCACTCCGATGATCAGTCCGAAGTAAAAAATAAACGTTAATTATTCTAATTATTAACATTTACGTAACACTCGTCACAAAAACGACACGCACAAAAACATACCCTGATAATGAAATGAGTATAAAATCGTAATCGAAATATAATTATCTAACTTGCTACATTGATTGCTTTTCACGAAGCGCTGTAAACAATAATTCTGGCATATTTTTGTCATGTAAATTACATAGTAACAGAAGCTAGTGAGTGATTTCAATTTGGCCTAACTTGCATTCTGGAGGTTTTAGTTTTGATCTCAGCAAGTTATATTAAAGATTTTATCCAATTCGTTTCTTTTACTATTATAGACTCATGAAATTCCTTAATGTGAATCTCGTCAGTCCTCGACTATTACATGAATGTCCCTATTTCCGTCTGTGCAAAAGTGAAAAACACAATTAATATGATATTTTTTACCACTTGTTAGCACTTAGCGTTTTTAGTGTTTGACTCATTAGCTGATGCAGCGGATATGTTATGACTCCTGAATAAATTGAAAATACACCAAGTATTTATTATATGGCATTTCGGAATTTTTGTGTAAATTAATATCTAAAAATTAATTAATTAAATTCAAGTGTTACCTATTTAATACGTAAGTAAATATCTTGTTTAAATATATAAACCGTATTTACTTAAAAATTTGGCAATAAAATGACTATATAAGAGTCCAGTGATTATATTATTTGACAAATGTCCTATCATAAATATACTAGCAATATTTTAACCAAAATTGTCATTAACCTTAAAAAACCAAATTTCATGTTTACTGCTGTAACAAAAGGTTTACAAAACATAACAACCAAATAAAGTAGGTGCTAAGTAACATTGATTTAACTCAGAGATATGGTGTGAAACTGTGATAGCCCAGATGTAAACGTGCAGTGGCAGAATGTACCTAGGATACTTATAAACGAAACAATGGACTTTTTTTACGTACTTACACAAGAGCAATTTCTGCAGAAATAAAAAAAAATGATGAGAACAGCAAATTTTCTTTTGTGAATTCTTAAACATTCGACAGTAGTTTTTCACTTAAAAAACTTGTACCTATGGACATTGTATTCTAGATATCTGTAAGCATAGGAATATTTGCGAGCGGTTAACACAGTGATTTGGTAAATTTATCACATTTTGAAATCTTCCTCGTAAAGTTTATGACAGCTACCATGTTCACACGGGGATAATCTTCTATATTGGTACTTCCTAACTGTGATTACCCACTAATGTGGCATATGTACATGTCGCTTGTTTCCCATCGTAGAAGTCTCCATTTCCATTACACAGGTCCCAGTCAAGATCTTTGCTATAGGGCTGTGCACGGTTACTTCCAACTTTTCTAAAGTCCTGCTTAAGTTCTTCTTCCAGCATATTCCTCCACCTCATGCGATAAAGCTTAACCGTGTCTTGAAAATTACACAAAAGGGACAGCGCACCGCATTCTTGCGCAGTCAGTGTAATATTATATTGCATGGGAACTATTTCTTACCGGGCATTACTAACACACCAATTTTCTTCCTGTTTTATTCACAATGATTATAAATTAAATATTATTCTCGATATATAGAATCAGAAATAAGGTATTTTTATGTTAATACAAGTATAAATCACTTGCGATACGTGACAGACTTAGGAAATACCATGACACGTCATACATAGGGCTATTTTCCAAAGGTTCAATTAAGAAGGTGTGAAGAAATCGTGAATAAACAATGACGCAGCTTCTCCCGCGGGATTGCACGTGGTACACTACCGTGATGTTGAATTTTTCTAGAATCATTTCCCACCTACACATTCGTTTCATCTCTTAGCTCCACCAATCCTTCTCAGCACTCCTAGTCCATTTTCCGTCTTACCTTGAATTAAATGTTTGTTATGGGGCAGGACTGACAGCAACCTATAACCACACTCCCACCCATGCTCATATTGTCTCAAGAAGAAATTCCATTCCGGCATTTGAAAAGTCTAATACATACGACTGGTCACTTACTACTATCGTCTTCTTAATGGAAAATATTATTTCAAGTCGCACATAACTGGCGATGTTCTGAATTTTGATTGGATCTCCATTGCCTCTAAATACCTTCGAATAAAGTAACATAAAAAAAGCTTACTTTTATAGTAGTAATTGTAGGAAATGGAGATCCAATCAAAGTTCGAATTTAGTTTCACCATACGATTGCTATTAAACGCCAAAATTTTATTTTTAGGCATTACACACGTATTATTTGATATCACACTTTGCAGTATTCGTGTAACGGACAATATAAACAAATGAATTACCAAATTTGAAAATTCACTATGAATGATTCAAATGATACTTACAGGTTATAAAGTCACTAAGTTCGCGAATGCCGTGGTTCGTGGCTGCCTTCACTTAGTGCGCTAGTGAGTACACGAATTTATTGACTGTGATAGTATGCAGAATTGCACTAATTTAAAGATTAAAGGTGTGGCATTCTTATATATTTAGTTTTTTGTCCCGTAAACTCCTCGCGAATAAGAGGGGACTGAATCTTTATTATCTCGCAAATCGAGCTCCAATTCATGAACGAAGTTTGTGAGTCCCTCTTTCGCAAGGCGTTCCAGAGTCCGATGGTTTTCTGAACAATTAAGAGTACATTTCCAGCAATCGGCAACCAAGTACAAGAACTTAATTGAAATGGATTCGCCGAAGTGCACACATGTTGCATAAAATATTTGTAAAAATAAGTGTATAATACTAAATTTGGTACTGTCGAAAAATTAAAAATAAACGTGCTTGTAAAATATGAAAGATTTCACAATTGTTCTATATATTTGGCTCGGGAATTATTCACTCTGCTGTGATGTGAAATTATTAACTTTATACTTAAATGTTTGAAAAGCGAGTACAAGAATCCTACGAAAGGTAGCAATACTCTAAACAATATTAATAGCTTTAATAAAATTTAAAAAATACGAACTAGATATAAATTTTGCTTCACCAGTATGTGCGTGCGGCAGTCGGCTTGTTATGATAGCAGGTTCGTTAAATCTAAATGCGTTTTCACATCCCGATTCAGAAACTGTAGAGCTCACATACTGTCCTCCAAACACTGAAATGGAGGCCATTTCGCTCATATAAGCTGTGATACCTTGCTAAAGAGAGTACGTTGCCCGTCTATATTATTCTAAGGCCCTACCTGACGACGTCGCTGCAAAGGAAAAAGGCGACGTTGTTGTGTTGCAGGTGCAGCACGCAAAGTTCACCCTTAGCTTATATTTGCTTTTTCTATTAGCCTGGAAATTATTGTGGCAGAGATACAGCACTCCAATGAAGCAATCACATATTACTCGATTATAGACAAGAAAGCCGCTGGGTTTGTTCGTACCTCTCTTAATATGAAACGGTCATACCCCGCGGTGGTCAGTTGGGGCCTTCCAGAACCGTCCTTCGTGTATGGGTACCTTGAGGTGTCCATTCCTCCCGATAAAATCTGTGTGTAATGTCCGAATCACCCAAATAACTGGCAGTTAGAAGCACCGACACTCCTGCCTTTCGCAGTTATGTACTCTGCTACCTCTCTCAAACTAAGCTGGATTTTTGCACTGCTGTCTCGTATGGCTTTTCGGCATAACTATCACTCATTAGTGACGTATGCAAGTATCGTTAGTGTCTTATCTCATGCTCTATTTTGAGGACTATTTGTACACGTGACATGAAGAGCGACGTCAATGCCCTAATGCGACGTATTTACAAGGGCCACTGTACTAAACTTTTTTTCTTTTGAATATCACCAAAGCATGGGCCTATTTACGAACTTTCATGGTTAATAAACTTTTTTACATGGTGTGCATATTTTTGTGACAATGAGTGCAGTTACAAACACAGCTCTGTATTGTAACGAGTGAATATAATTAACCAATAACTACCTGTTCCAGCAGGGCTTAAATCTCTGTGTTCCCATTACAAACATTTACACTTCCCCTTATGCCACAACTTTCCATAAATATCCGTACAGAAATAAATCTTACGATGTATTTCATGAAACTGCAATACATCACGTAGAACATTCATACTGACTTTATTTTGTTGTTTTTGTTATTTTCTCCTCGTATTAAAAAACCCTTTGCCCCTTCCACCGTGAATGACTGGATATATAAAAATAATTTCTCTTCGGAAATTGCGTCCGTTTGTCTTCGGAGCTTGGAATGGCGGTTTGTCAATCTTAGCACGTGTGATTTTCAGCCAGTTCATTGGCTAGATGGGCACCGCACCGCACGGGATTAAGGTCTCAAGCACCGTAGCACTCCCAAGTCTACACGATAGAATTAAAGTGATGCGAGATAAACTACAATATTTTGAAACCTCGAATTATACAAGGAAATCAACAGTAATAGAGGATTTATTGCTTGGAATTGACTTTGTTTTTACGAATATTCATTTTCAGTTTTTTTCTTAAACCATTCTGTAGAAGTCCCAGATATTTATGGTAATCTTAAAACTCGCTGTCTCTTTATAGCTTCAAATAATAGAAAATAGTATTTAAATATAGTTTCGATTTTATTTATGTAGTCAAGAATGTGAAAAATATTTAATAATAATGTTAAATATTGATATCCTTATTATTTTCAAATTAAATATAAGAAAAATATTTCAATACATGTAAGTCAATATTTTTACGCTGGGGCTTAACTAGATGGTAGAACAATGCGACTTTAGAATTTAGATCACTGCAACGGAGTATTGTTTCAATGAAGTTTATTTTAAAAATAGTTTAGTGCCCTACAAAATAATTAAAATCTTAATAAAATCTCTAAACTCACCCAAGATTGCCATTTGCTGGCTGGTATGGAGTTATGTGGGCTTTGTCACTCGCGGATAGCCTTAGTTTCTCAGTACCTGGGTTCCACTGAAATCATGCATTCCTCATGGTAAATACTTGAGGGCCCAGGAACTCCAACGCCCGGCCACGGGTATGTATTATAAGGGGTTCAAGTCTCCTACTGGAGGTATTTTGATTGGGGCTCTTCGAGAGATCATTGTTCGTCGTCACTGGCGATCGGTGGACTGTCAGCCACCGACGTCGGTTGGAAATGCCGGAGACGCGACCAAAGGACGCCACATCGGAATTGAAATGTAAGTGAGCCTCAGCTATTTATTCTGTAATTGAGAGAAAAGCCCTGTAACGAAATATTAAAAATTCAGTTTCGTCCCCAGAGTGATGGAATTAAAAATGTATTATCTTCGGATTGTAATGAAAGTGAAATACATTTTTTTTATTTCACGTCAGTTGTCAGGCTTTTTTTAAAGATTTATTCTGTTTATCCAAACTTTATATTATAATTAAAAATTTAATTAATTATTTTTCTTTAGTTGTCCGAAGGGGTAGAAATGCAGTACAAATCTGTGGATGCAGTTGTAAAGATTGATGACGTAGTCCATTACCCTGTGGAGTTTATCAACAGCTTTCACCCTCCTTACCAACAGCCACACAAACTTCTTCTCATGGCTGAGACTCCATTCGTCTTACTGCGAATCCTCAACCTGCCAAAATGCTGCAATAGGACGAGGATCCAGGTGAAGGCTTAGCGAGGTGTAATCGAGGCCACAGTCTTCACCAGACGTGCGTGTGAGGGGGGGGGAGAAGTTTCTATGCTGTGTGAATCACTCATACAATTTAAGAGACTGCAATTCCCTCTCCAGGTCTGTTTTGATGTGGCTATAAGCGAGGTCCAGGGACAGTCGCCAGAAGTGGAAAGGATATATTTGAGGGAGGACTGCTTCTCAGATGGGTAGCTCTATGTGGCCTATTCCGGAGTAAGCTCACCTATCAAATGGCAATCCTAGCACCTGAAGGCGAAACGGCTAATGTGTTCTACAAAGTGGTATTTCGGTCAAGGAAATTAGTAGCTGGTCGGTGTAGTAAACGCGGGCAAAGTCTCGGGAAGAACACTAATTTGCACATACTTTTCAATAGTGGTAAGAAGTCATGTGAAAAATTACTGTTATGGACATACGCCATTGGAAAGTTGTTGGTATCACAGATTACCCAGGACAAGGCTTTAACATACAGCGAAAGCGGGAACAGATACGCAATTCCTGAAACATTACAACGGGGGCAATCACAGACAAACCTCATGTATGTTGTTTTATTTGTGCCATTCAGAGTTCTTCACATACATCTGTACATATTGTCGTTGTTCGTTCGATTATTGGTTCTGTTGTTTTTGTCTTTGTTAGTATTTAATAATTATGTTATTCCTTTTGTGGAGTTGTCTAAGTTTTATATCATATACATATGTTGACAATAGATTATTTTAGCCTATTTTCGGCGCTTTTTTTACTTATTTTGCTGTGTTTTATGTAACAAAAAATTTATAAATGGCATATGTTGATTAAAACACTATTACATATAATAAAATTGGTGCATGTGTATGTCTGGGGAAGTTAACCTTCGTTTTCATTCGTTTTAGTCTTTTCAAATGTGCTACTTTAGTTTGTTATCTGCGATTTGAATTAAACATGCCCTATTTGGACAGTGATTTTTATTTTGAATAACACAAGCTCTCAATTTAGATAAATGTTTTTTAGAATATCACCTACGATGACCGGCTATAAGCATAGATAAACTTTAAATAATGCAAGCACAAAATTTACATATATTTTTATAAAAATTTGTAATTGTGACCAAAATTTTGGCAATGCACATAAAAATTATAAAAATATGTTTGGCCTAAAACAGAGATTTGGTTAATTCAAGCATGTTATTTGTTAGACCAACAAAATTAATTTTGTTGCATTTAAAGTTATTGTTTTTTATTCAAAAAACATTTTGTATGATCAACTAAATAACATTTTTTATATTTAAAAGATTCTAAATATTCTAAAAACTATTATGTATAATATTTAATTTATATAATACAATTACAATATTTATATAGTATTTTTATAATATTTATATTATAAATAATATTTAATATAAAAAAACTATTTTAGAATATTATTTGCGATTTTTTAGAATATCAACCTGCGATTTGAATTAGACAAGCTTTATTAGGACAGTGATTTTTATTTTGATAAGCATGGATTAACTTTGAATAATACAACCACTCAATTAACATAGATTGTTGTTAAAAATCTAAAATTGTAACCAAAATTTTGGCATTGTACATTTAAATTATTCAAATATTTTTGGTCGAAAACAGAGGTTTGGTTAATTCAAGCATGTATTTTGTTAGATGAACAAAATTAATTTTGTAGCATTTTAAGTTTTGTTTACCCAAAAAATATTTTGTTTGTGCAACTAAATATATTTTTGGACCTATACACACAAATATTTTGTTGGCTGGAACAAACCTTTCCATCAGAGTGTCATTGCTAGATCGCGGATCGAGCCGAAGGACACCTTCTTGGTGCGCGGAACTATTAATCAATTTAACATCTCGTTAACAGCCTCCACACGAAAGGAAGAAATCGGAGACTGAATCCTGGAGCACAGAATAATTGTTTCTTGTCTGGGGCCTACGCAAACTATATTATCTGATACTACTGGGCCTAACTGAAAGAGCTGCAATTTCGATGCATAAAACAGCTTGACTTGTAGAATGTCAGTCTTTTTTAAATAATTATTTCATTTTGATATGATACGTTTTCCCCTAAGTTCGATGCTTGTTCTTGCTCGATTTGCGACTAATTCGGCCCGAGCTCTAGCATGATTTACAGCCAGTTAGTCGTGTGCTATAGAGTGCACTTCTTATAATCCCTCAGCCATATTCACGATAATGTGTTTGATATTATTTAGTAGGTGCAGAACAAACGCAGCTGAATATTTTAGGTTTGCGATCACTATTTGCGGGAGACCTTAATGGTGAAACGCCCTCAACACATTAAAATTAATTTCATGTTTGCTACTTAGGTGGAAAAATCATCTGATTAATCATTGGACTTGATTCCAATGCATTATTCACATGCACTTCGTCAGCAATGATTATAAACTAGTTGGTAAGAACGAAAATATTTTCATAGGCAAATTAAAAATTCGCGATACTCGCCTTATTTATTTGCTTGGTGGTCTCAAATGGAGTATCAAGGAAAAAGGTGTCGTGTATAACGTGACACAAGTGAATCGTGCGAAATAGTCTCTTTTTTTGTCAGAGTAAATAAAATAGATTAAACTTACAGAAATTTGTCTGAGTGAATGTGACGTGTGATTGCCGTACGACATCTGGAAACGATAGAAGTTTTACGTCCAGAAAGTTTATGAAGTTAGCACAGATGGCGCGGCGCGCCTGAAACCTCTATATATTCCAGGACCTCTGGGATGTAAAAAAATATATTCAACCCATGTTGCAAAGGAACACTGTAAAAAAATTCCAGGTAAACTTCTTAAACTGTAATGTAAGTTTTTAACCTATTCACTGTATGGTAATAATACCACTCATGAAGCTGTTGAAATAGGAATGTTTAGCGTCGCTACTATAAAAAGTTGGGAACTTCCCTACGCATTTGACTCTTTCCTAAGCAAATGTAGGAACGCTACAATAAATGTATAAGGGAAAACTTTACCATTCCTGCTCTCCGAATAGTTTCTTAGAGTGAAAGTATAACTCACTTCAGGCTTGGATATTTACGTAAAAAAATATAAAATAAACACCTTCTTCCCGAAACGAAATTAATTCACTTTGTAACATACGTTAGCTGGCAACAAATCTAAATTATATCTGCCAACTACCGAAATGAAATGAGCAATACAGCCGTACACACCTTTACGTGAAAAATTTAGGACTGCTTTATTATTTATTGACCGGCTTGGTAAACACCAGCCATCTCTTCGCATGGTCATCGAGAAATTTTCAGGAGAAACCCCTGAATTTATTGGAAAATATCTTGTATTTCATGATTCTTTCCTATGCAAAACGTTCCTTGCTCAAGTCCCTGGTGAGGCATTGTTTTAATTCGGTGTTTTCTTGCTCAATTAACGTGTTTTAGATCTTGCGAAATGTTTCTGTGAAACAAACATTTAAATAAAACCAACGAAATGAATTACAAATCATGTAACACTATAAAGAGTGTTGAAATTAGGTTAGTAGTCTCGGAGGGAAAACAGATCGCGATGTCTTTACAGCAGGAGTACTATGAGGAATGCCGAATATTTTCTGTTTCAGATGTTGAACTCAACTCTGCCAATATAGAACTTCAGTCACAATACCCTTGTGTGGAATGCTTATAAAGGTATATGTTTCATAACAGCAAATTGTGTGATGGCGAGTTTTCAATGCGCCCAACAACACGGAACAGATCAGGCAAGGGAATAAAGTCCTACAGTAAATAAGGTATGATGACAGAACAAAAGAGGTCAGCATAACCTGCTTAGTGTTCTATGGTTAGAAAATGGTATGCGAAGCCAGAGAGATTTCATACAGTTCTAAGTATTCTTACAATTTCACAGAATATAGGCCTATTGAATCACTATTACAATTTATTATTTTTAAAATTTTGAATTCATATTATAATTTTAAATTTATATTTGTAGGTCATCTTCATGAACACTGGTAGATCAATCTCACGAGGAAATCTTTTACAGAAAATGTTAGAAACTGTATGCAAAAATTTTCTAAATTTTCGCTTTAGATTTTTATAAATATTTTATAAATTTTTATAAAATAGGTGAATAAATTACCACTAAAGTAATATTGAAAGTATGACTAAATGAAAAGGGGTCAGCAATTTTTATTTTTCTGCAAGTAAACTCAAAAATTCCTGTTTTAAAAATAATGAAAATAACCCTCTGTGTGCACAAAAAATACGAAAATATGTGGGTCTGGAGAAAACTGTACGGTTACCTTCGCAACACAGGTTTTATATAAAATAAAGCACTAACTTTTTATATCCTCAACTTATTTATGAAGTCCTACACGATGTTCATTAATGGCCAAAGATTGATTTGATTTTGATTTTATAATGTGTTTTATTGACATGAAGCACTTAACGGCGAAATAATCAGTACTTCAAGTAAAACTTGTTTGTTTGCATTTACGAAATATATTGTTACCTTAAAAATTAATTTGGAAACCAACAAATTGGCCAAGCTATTGTGAAAAAATATTCACTTAATTTCAAGAAAATTCTCTGTTTCATTAAATTATCTACAAAGTAATAAGTGGTTGAATAAATGTTTCTTATTTACTTCGTTGTATACGAAAAACTGTTTCTAAAACAATTATTCCGCTTGGTGTTCCCATGGAACCCATTCTTCCTTCTTTCATTATAAAATTTCCTAAATTAAAATTATTCATTCATTTTCAAAACAAATTTAGATTCAGGAAAAATGTCTAAAATCTTTAAAATCAGAATCGCAATAAATATCAAGGGCCCTTTCGGACACTGGATCATCAGGCCTATCGTGAGGAGAAGGAGATGCTAATGGGCAATCTATACCAGACGGGCCAGCCACAACGAACACTGATGATGCTGGTCCCTCAAAAATTTCTGATATGGAAATAGAAGAATAAGACCTTTCAGAAGAAATTCTAATGACGGTTGAATTAACCGAAGAATATGGAATTAATTTTACAAATATACAGGATGAGTAAAAAAGAATACCCCAACTTGAAGGTCTATAATATCAAAACCTACAACCTTGATTGACCAATCAAATGAACCGTGGAAACGTGATGTTGGTTAACCATACATTCATAAATGTTCAATGTGACCACCACGAGCGGGCCGAACGACATATCCGCGATAATCAAACTCGTAACACACTCTTGTCATCATGTCCGGTGTTACGGTTTGGATTGCGTCCGTAATTATTGTTTTGAGATCGTCATTGTTAGCCAGCAATGATGGACGAAACACTTTATCCTTTATTTACACCCATAGAAAAAAATCGCACGGGGTAAGATCCAGGCTTCTTGAGGGCCTGTGATGAAGAGACTGGTCACCAGCTGCTGCTCTACCAATCCAGCGTTGTGGCAACGTCTCGTTCAGGTATCCGCGAACAGCTGGGTGCCAATGGGATGGCGCACCATAAAGGAAACATCAGACCGTACCCTTCACATTGACGTGTCGAATGCGAGCTCGCTACCCCCTTACCACCTCAAACCGAGAGTTACGAATGCCATCCAAACCTTAACACCGGACATGCTGTCAATAGTGTGGAACGAGTTTGATTATCGCGTAGATGTCGTTCAGGCCACTCGTGGTGGTCACATTGAACATTTATGATTGTATGGTAAACAAACTTTACGGTTCCACGGTTCATTTGATTGGTCAATAAAGGTTGTAGGTTGTTTGGTTTGATATTATAGACCTTCAAAGTTGGGGTATTATTTTATAATCCTCCTGTATTTAAGATAGTTTTAAGACTGTTTGAACTACTGTAGGTCCTGTTATTATTCACAAATTGATTAGTTTTTCTCAAATTTAGTGGTTTCTCTAGGCTGTTATATTGTGTTACTTAACTTTAAACAACAGGTCCAAACATATTGTTTGATCATGTTAAATCTTGATTGTTGAACTTAAATATGTTGTTCCAATTTCCGGCCTGTCCGGAAATGTTTGGGCAAGGAAAATGCAATTTTACCCTCATATTTCAATCACGTGGGTGGCCGACTTCCTCATATCCACTGAATGAAATAGGAATGATATTTAAAAAGTGTCTGTATTTCTGAAATTAATTTTGCAGCTGAAATTAGTTATTTAGTTTAGTCACAAAGTTCCTTTTCTGTCGAAGAGTTATTCACAGAAAGGAACAAGGGTGCGTGGTCTCCAGATTATACGGGCTATAAACCAGAATAATTCCTTCCGATGTTTTCTTTGAACAATGGCCGTTACACCTGGCTGACATGGCTTCCTAGGACTGTGACTTTACAAGTAAACAAAAAGAACCTAACATAAACAAATATTCGAAATACGGAAATCTGTTTAATTTCCTTCAGGGTGTGGAGTTATTTAAAAACTGGTTATCTGTATAGCATATAAATAAATAATTTAGTATAATTTTAGCGTTGATTTAATTTAAAATAATTGTACTTGTTACGTGTTGAATTTGTTGCGCTTTAGTTGGTTAGTTTAAGTTCCATGGAAAGCAATCGATGATCAGGTAGATTTCCGTGGGATAAGGAGGCGGTGACACTAACTATAAAAAATATAACGCATGCGTTTATTACCGTCAAGTAGTGTTTTAAATATACGTAAATATTTGTGCTTAAAGATTTTTTCTTTTAAAAATTGAATAATTTTTATCGCAGTAATACAATAGTTTCATTAAGCCAGATATATTTGGCCATGATATCTTGTTTTAAAACATTACAAAATTTACAACTCTGGGAAATTTTTTATGTTCGCCGAACTAAAAGTTACCAAATAGGCAGTATGGAAATGGCAAATGTTAACGCAGACGAGAACTGCAAGTGGGATCCAATACGTGACGTTTGCACCTCACCAAGCTTGTGTACCGATAAACATCCACCATTTCAAGCAATTTATACTAGGACTGTTTGTTTATCTGCAGGAACAAATAGAAAAATCTATGCGAGCGATTTGAAAGAGCAAATAAATAACGAATTGAAAGTGTCGCAAGAATAATTGGGGAACTAGCTAGAAAAGCACACGCAAAGCAATCATAAAGAGCTGAGAACTGATTTTACACAAACGGTCGAGAGAAATTACTGTTGAAATCGAATTTCGCTACACTCACCGTGGAATTAAATAATAATAGCACTTTACCAGTGGCTGTAATGGACCATATTTGTCGCAGAATCAAAGCACTCTCACTATACAGGTATGGGGATAAATTGATGGTGAAGTAAGACTTACTTGCAATGTAAATTTTATGCCAGTTATTTAATAATAGTGAAAGAGAATATGTTTAACGCCATTTAACTTTTTGTTGGAAGAAGAGAGGGGGCTAAATGGTTACACGAAGACCAACATGCTTTAATTAACACAAAGATTAATGGAGGTCAACATTTAAAAAATATAGCTGATAANACCGGTTACACGAAGACCAACATGCTTTAATTAACACAAAGATTAATGGAGGTCAACATTTAAAAAATATAGCTGATAACAATGCCAGAGTAGGACGAACGCCCACGAAACTGAACCTCAAAGCTGATGCGTCAAAGAAATTACCGTTACAAATTGCGAACTGAATAACGCTGCTGAAATGTTTTTCCCGCAGCTCTTTGGTGTCCATCAATATAAATGATGTTACATAACTGCCGATCCTGTCATAGGGGAACAGCCAGCAAGAAAGTGGCTACATAAAACAAACATGAATATAGGAAAATTAAATGTTTTAAGAAACAGAACATTTCCATTGAGATTCCTTGTTTAATGAAACATCAATTGTAAAGTGAGGACTAGCCGATTCCTCTATCATAGTGTCGCAGATTTGGATTACGAATAATTTTTAAAACCTCCGAGAGGCCAGAAAGCACAGTTTTACTACAACAAATGAAATACAGAAATAGACAAATGCTTATGAGTATATCCTAAAAGATAAAGTACTTTCTAACACAAAAATAACAAACCGTTGTCGTCTTTATAAAAAGACACCTATTCAAAATGTATTTGTAGCAGGAACAGTATTGCTAGGTCGAAGTTCCTACACTATCTGAGGACTGCGCAGAAGAAAATAGACAAAAAGTCGCTTCTGGATCACATAGTAAAACGTTTCCAAACTTGACATTTTCCTTAAATGCAAACAACTTAAAACGTTTAAAGGAAAATAAATATTTTCAAACCCTTTTTGAAAGGAAAAAAATTAATAATGCATGGGTTTCGCCTCATAAAATTTTTCAAAATATGTAAATTTATATAAATAAACAAAAAAAAATTCAAAGTTAGCCTCAAAAACTAGGGTAAATGAAAAACATTTTATACAATTTTACATAACAAAACATACATAAAACAAAAATTTCTTTCAAAAAAAATTCAAGTAGTTTGTAAATTAGATTGTTAATTTTGATTTTCTTTACTTCAAATACCAGTGTAAAAATTAATTATAAACTTAGTATTTTTAGTTAGAACATTTATACATCATAACATACACAATAAAAACTTTACACACTTCAATTGTTTATAAACGATGTTTTTTATTAAATAAAATACAATTTATAAACCTATAAATATTTTTAACTTACTAGTGTTATGTAGTTTTCTAAAATCTGACTTTAATCGTTAAAATTTGTTCTTCATGTGGCTCTATCATACAAAAGGGAGAACAATAGAGGCTTTGAATTGGCATATTTGATGCTTGTAGTATATACTTTCCACATACAAAGTTTGGTATAAATTGGTCAAATGATATTTAAGACAGCGTAAATTAATATCAAATATTAATTTAGCAGACATTTTGAAAATAGTGACTTATCCTCTTAAATTGCAATTGTATAAATTGCCTACCTCAGAATTACTTGATGCCAAGTTTGGCGGGAATTGGTTGGGTAATTTCAGAAGTAGGAATAAAAATTGTATTTATTCATGTAGGGTTTTTTTTCCAAAGACGGGCTAACAACAATGTACATATATAAATTAAATGCTTAGATAGTTATCGGTCAACTTACAACATTTTTAAATCTGTTAAATGGCTCCCGAGGTATTACATATTGAACCAATTTTGGTTACATTCAATTTACAAGTTGAAAAGTTTTAGGGGGGGGGGGATTTACATACATAGACAGAGACACACACACACACACTCAAACACCATGACACACACATAAACACGTCTTTCGTTCTGAAAGTAGACTCTAAAGCTGTCGTTTGAAAAGGAGAAACCAGTATTGTTATAAATTTTGAAAGTAGGGTATCCTACCAATTACCAAAACAATGCTGATATTTATGAAAGTCCACGTGGTTCCAGATGTTTGATATGTTCCATACACAAACTCACGTACACATGAACAGGCTCACTGACGGAAGGGAATTACCTCGTATATGTTGCCATTCTTCAAAAAAGGTGTTAAAATGGCATAAGGAATCAAGTGTTCGCTGTTGATCATGAAGTATAGTATGTTATTGAATAATGAGCATTCTCAAGCTGGTGGTCGTTCAGAAAAAATTATTTGAGAGGAAACCAAGTTCATTGAGTGTATTTATTATCTTGGTAACATAGATTTTATTCCAAATAAATATATTTATAAACAAAATTTCCCAAGATATGACTACACCGCCAGGGTTTCTCGCTGAGATGCGCAAAACGTCCGTTGTTTGTCTCAAGTGTATAACTTTATTTGAGGATAGAAATTATGGATAATTCGTATATTTTGTAATTAATATTCTCTAAATATATGTTTATATATAGTAAATTTTGTTTTGCTAACAGTGCGTGCAATACAACTGTGTGATAACCACAATTAGTGCAAGTAATTGTAACAATGTGTTGGTATCTGTTGAAGTCACGCGGATTTGGTGTAAGTGATCTTAACCTAGCGAACTTGTTTGGGGGTGGGAGAGATACGCACAGCGCGGCAGCTGTCTCAGGATTGCCAGGCCGTTCTGTTGTCGCTCTATTACTGGCCGGTCCGTGACGGGCTATACAGATGTACGAGCGTGAAGCACACGCAGCGTCCTCGAGCACGTAACGCAGATGCATATCGTCGCGGAATGGTACATTTACACTTATAAGTTTGCACTTACAGAGTTTTATAAATACAGAAAATGTGCTTTTATAAAAGGTTGGGTCGTGATTTTCGTTAGTGGCAACACATTCCTACTAATTATATTATTTGACCTTCCCTTTCCTCTTCGTCCTTAGATGGTGCTGCGATTGTCTTTTCCTTGCACGTAGACCCATGCCTAGTTTAACCTTGGCATTCATAATGTTGGATGCACCCCAGGCGGCTACTCTTTCTCCGTGCCCGGTGGCTGCCGATTTTCTTATTTCGTCGGCCTTCTGTGCAAGCATCTTGTCTGCCTGGTGACTAGCTTGTAGGTCCTTTTACTGGGAATAGGCGATGTCGTGCTGCTTGCATACTTCGTCCAAGGTGTTTATGCCCGTCNAGCTTGTAGGTCCTTTTACTGGGAATAGGCGATGTCGTGCTGCTTGCATACTTCGTCCAAGGTGTTTATGCCCGTCTCGTTGCGTGACAGCCTTTGAGCTAGTTTTGTTGCCGGCCAACAGAACCTGTATCCTGGAATGTAAATTTCGAGCGAGAGATTATTGATGAGTGAATCGATGAGCCCACAGCGGGAATTCACAGTCTTTACATTATGGTGCATTGAATTAAACTAAGAGAGTAAACTATAAATATTCTTCTTTTATACAGTTTTTTTAATATGATGGAGGTAATCGAGGAGGATATTAGCCTCCCCATGCGATGCCGAAACCGAACACGAATCACATAATGGTGCCCTGTTGCCTAATAGCGTGCGAGGTCTGATTTTTGGGCCATCCCATTGTACTCAAACATGCATCGCATTAAGTCTGCTGGAAGAATCGAACAGCCTTCGGTTCGAAAACGTGAACGTTTATTCGAAATCGCTCCAGCAACCGAAATACCAGCGATTGGCACAAGTACTGCAGGCCATAGACGGCGAGGGTTACTTCCCCTTCAGCAAAAACGAGAAGGTGGTGCCTCCGAACAAAGCTCTTCCAAACTCGATATTTGTCTTTGATAACATTGCCTGCAAAAAACAAACTTGTATTCAAGAATACTTTAGCATGGGGCGCCCCGCGAACTTGGACTGTGTGTACCTCAGTCAAACGTACTCCTGTGTACCCTAAACAAATGCTTCCCGACAATGTGGATTTCCACATTTTGTTCTGCATGGACGGCACTATATCATGCCACATTTACGACGATCATGTAAATACATACATGACATTTGCAGAGTTCAAAAATATGTGTTCTTTGTGCTGGAAAGACACGTTCGGTATATCGGTAATCGTAATGGATTGCTCGCTTCATAAAGGCAGGTACATGCGTGGGTTCGATCAGTTTATCCTACTAATGCAACCTTGAGTAACGGAAGCATTTCCAAATTTGGGAGCATCGAACATCACGATGACCTTGAACATAGGCAAAATCACTTCACCACTGAATGCAGAGAAGACTTGTCCCTTATCGGTCGATAGTTGGAAAGTGTGAAAAATGAAGAAGTTGATGGTTTGATGGCGCTTGATATACGCATAGCGACCATGGAGGTATGGATAATCGAAATCATTAAATTATCGAATGCTCAGAGACGAGAAGAATTGAATGACCTACAAAATATATTAATGTCCAAACTGGCTGCGAAAACTGATGTTGCAATGCAAAGTAAGAAGTTATTAGTTACGTGTTTCGGACTGCTCGAAAATATCTAAAAAGCTATTTCAGAAAATCGCGAATGATTTCCTACAAAAAGCGATATCGATATATATGTGTACGAAATGCCTTTTCCACTCCGTGAATAATGGATAACCAACCCGAATTTGTGAGCAAGCTTCATCAAGCGATCGAGGCGGTANTGCCTTTTCCACTCCGTGAATAATGGATAACCAACCCGAATTTGTGAGCAAGCTTCATCAAGCGATCGAGGCGGTATAGACCAAATACTTACTCGTGAAAAATAATAGAATGGCCGTAAAGAATCGAAGGGAGGAGACTCTTAAAAATATTACAAAGCTTGACGAAATCAGAAAAAAAAACCGAGTGGCGGGGACGATGACTGCATTGAAATAAAATGTAAAAAAAAATGTGGAAGAATCAACCCCNAAAAAAAAAACCGAGTGGCGGGGACGATGACTGCATTGAAATAAAATGTAAAAAAAAATGTGGAAGAATCAACCCCGATGCGTAAATGGAGAAAAGGGCAGAATTTCCCGAATCGAACACGAGAGCATGGGCCCGATGTGGGCAGTCTTCTACCTAGTTACATCACTTCCTACTCTTACCATACTGCCGACAAGTCTTATGGTTTGCAGAAAAGTGGGGGGGAATGGTACCGTCGGGTACAGGCTGCGAGTAGATAACTTGCAAGGCGACGTCGTCTTCTACTGGGAGGGCGTCTTCTACTGGGACATCATCTTCTACATGGACATCATCTTCTACGTGGACATCGTCTTCCATGGGCGTAGACGTCGCGAGGGTTGCTCGGCGGGTCTTGCACCAGCCCCTGCAATGCGGCATGTCGGGAACCGAGGTGGTGCAGCCATCGAAACACTCCTTGCATGGGAGGCAAGGACGAAGACATACGGGACGTATGTCTTCGTCCTGCTGCAGGTAGGCCGGCAAATACTTGAATATGGTCGAAATTCGTAAGGTGTGTAGACCAGAAGAAATTCTTTCGACAGGTACGGTGACTCGTCCCATTTGTTCGAGGCACTAAGCGAGTGCACCCTTCCAAATGTTAAAATGGCCGAAAGGATTTTATGGCCACTCGGACAACATGCATATATTTCTAAAAGCGAGAAAAAAAAAANAATGTTAAAATGGCCGAAAGGATTTTATGGCCACTCGGACAACATGCATATATTTCTAAAAGCGAGAAAAAAAAAATTCTGAGGGGCTCGGGGTGCATTTTTTTAAGTATTTAAAGGGGAAAAAATTGTCGGCTTTCGCGATTAAAGTAGTCTGCCATTTGGTCGGAACGAAGATTTTCGAAAACACCCGAGTAATTAGCCAATGAGAATCGTTATTGGAGCAATTAAATATATTGGAAGGTGGTGGAGGGGAACCTACTAATTGGTAGAACGAAGGTTTCCGAAAACACTCTAGTAATTAGCCAATGGGAAACATTGGCACAGCAATTAAATAAATAGGAAGGGGGTGGGCAATTGACAAATGAGAATCAGGGGTGAGTTTGTAGCGAATGTGAGTAATTAGCCATTAGGAAACATTGGAGGAGCTGGAGGGGGAAGTCGTCTGNAATGCTAAAATGGCCGAAAGGATTTTATGGCCACTCGGACAACATGCATATATTTCTAAAAGCGAGAAAAAAAAAAATTCTGAGGGGCTCGGGGTGCATTTTTTTAAGTATTTAAAGGGGAAAAAATTGTCGGCTTTCGCGATTAAAGTAGTCTGCCATTTGGTCGGAACGAAGATTTTCGAAAACACCCGAGTAATTAGTCAATGAGAATCGTTATTGGAGCAATTAAATATATTGGAAGGTGGTGGAGGGGAACCTACTAATTGGTAGAACGAAGGTTTCCGAAAATACTCTAGTAATTAGCCAATGGGAAACATTGGCACAGCAATTAAATAAATAGGAAGGGGGTGGGCAATTGACAAATGAGAATGAGGGGTGAGTTTGTAGCGAATGTGAGTAATTAGCCATTAGGAAACATTGGAGGAGCTGGAGGGGGAAGTCGTCTGCTGCGCCTGCTGCTGAGAACAGCACCAGCAATGCAAAATAAAAAATAAACGAAAAAACAATATGGCAGTCAAATGAATGTGCGAGACAAACGTCAGTAATAAATAAACAAATGACAAACAAAAAACAAAATGGCGGACAGTGACTGTAACGTCTACCAAGATGGCGGACTGCTTCTACCAAGATGGTGGACTGCACCGATTAAAATAGTGGATGGCAGNGCTGTAACGTCTACCAAGATGGCGGACTGCTTCTACCAAGATGGTGGACTGCACCGATTAAAATAGTGGATGGCAGCACCTACCAATATGGTGGATTACACCTACTAAAATGGCATAATGAGTATGTTAGGAGGGTGGTGTGGGGGTCCTCTGGAAATGTAATATTTTTAAAATAATTTGAAAATAATAGTTTTCATAATTTTTAAATAATGTTTGCCTAATATTCAATAATTGTTAATATATATTTTTTAATTTTTTGGATTTTTTTTAGATTTTTCTTAATTTTTTTTAATTTATTGGTTAAAGGTTAAGTTTACATGGATCCAATATGGCTGCCGGCTGGTGTTTAACTCTTACGCCATAAAATGGTGGCCGGCCGGTGCCTAGCTCCATGCCAGACGCCGATGCCCCAGACTCATCATAATCCTACTACTCACATTTATATGTTTTAATAATTATTATTATATTGTAACATTATGATGTATATTTTTATTGTACATATATTTACCTTATTGCATATTTTATCTTTGAACCTATTACATATTATTTTACTTACAATAATATTAATTGAGTTGCGCTGCTATTTTCAATATTTCATTATGCATGAATTTGAGTATTTTAAGGATGTTATGTTTTTTTTNTAATTGAGTTGCGCTGCTATTTTCAATATTTCATTATGCATGAATTTGAGTATTTTAAGGATGTTATGTTTTTTTTTTAATTTTCCTTCTCTTTATACATTATTATAAATTTTGATAGGTTTACTGTCATAGAAGTCGAACCGTANTTTTTTTTTAATTTTCCTTCTCTTTATACATTATTATAAATTTTGATAGGTTTACTGTCATAGAAGTCGAACCGTATTGATTTCATTTTAAAAATATGTTTCCAAAACTTACTTTTTTAAATATTTTTGAGACATTGTTGTTATCAAGGTGTAAAAAACCTCATTTTTACAGAATTGTCTTTGTGGTTAATAACTGGATTTTTTAATTTCCTCAAGAAAAATTCTTAGTCGTATAAAATGTTCCTTGCGTTTTAAACAAATACGGAATAATTCTATACTGCGTACATTATTCTAAATATTGGTTGTGGGGGGTTGTAAAACTATATTTAAAACCCGTTTTAAGTAGCGTGTTTCAACATAACTTCTCACTAGCAACTGTCAGGAAGGCTAACCAGAAACTGTTGAGTTTCTTGTAGCTATACATGTACAAAAGCAAACATATTGCGAGATCGTCCCAGTGTAAACAGTTTACCATGACACCATCGAGTAGCACTCGCACTCTGTCCCTACGAACACGAAGTTCGTGTCAGCTCATTTCTCATACGTGACACGTTCCATTTAAATGCCAACCTGTGGAGTTACGAACAAAAATAAACTAAGCATACAATAGGAAAAGCTGTGTAGTGGTACATTTATTATTTTAATGTTGTATGCTCTTTGCTTGCCTCCGTATAAAATCATTTCATGTGATTTCTTTTAGAAAACCAATTTTCAGTTAGTTTTATGGTTGATAGTGAAAACTCACAATTTAATATACTATAAATGTAATACCCGAAAGAATACGCTACCGAAAGTGTCCACATTTCGTTCAACGTGCAAATTTTATTATTGTAAGGAACTTTGAATCCAAACGTAATCAACCAACAATCGTTGTAAAAATGCTTTTGCTGAGGTTAAAGTCAGCAATGAGCCATCCAAATAAAATCCAGAAGTAACAGTGCTTAGAGCACGTAGGTAAAAATCTCAATGTATTAACATACTTGGGTGAATAAGTTTTTATTTGCTGCTTTTAACGCATCCGCTTATACGGGTAGGTTCATCAAAGGGTGACTTAAAAACAAAATTAACCCTGTCTTAAATCTAGGCAGGCAAACACATCAATGGCTCGTAAGGTTTTCGAACGCACTACATCATTTTCCATAAGCAGAGCCTTAGCGACCTCAAGGAGGTAAAATTAGATAAAGAACAATTTGTACTAAGCGACAACAAATCCTGCAGGCTAATGGAAGAGAAGAGGAAATACCAGCAACAATACTGGAGAAAGTGCGTTTATTTATTATCAATATATTTAGAAAAAATAGTACCGCAGTAGTACGTACACAACATTTGTGACATTTTTTTTTCTAAAATAAGAAGGTGCTAGAAAAGAATAAACGGAAATTATAGGGATCGAGGACAAGCAACTCAGCTGTGTATGCCATTAATAGAAAAAACACGTATTAATATACACATGTGTATACAGAGTGTTTTTGAAAAAAAAAATTCTAATTACAGCATGTATGGAATAATATAAATAAAAAATCCTTGTAGCAAAATGTTTGGAAAATACATCTAGTTATTTTTAATTTTCTATTAATTTAAGAATAACAATGCCGGGAGTCCGCAGATTTGCATACCAGCGAGCACAAAAAGTTGCATATCACGAAGGCGAACGGAATTGGCGCGATCGTCTACAAGCAAGAATACGTTTCCACCGTTGCGTATATATTCAGTTCGCCTTCGTAGTATGCAGCCTTCTTTGCACGCAGGTACGTTTAGCTGCGGACTCCCGGCGTCGTTATGCTGAACTTCGAATTAAATTTTAAAATGCTAGATGAATTTTCCGAAACATTTGCTGCTATGATATTTTGTTCGTATAAGTCAATGGTTTGTGGTTTTAATTTCGAAATGTTATTCAAAAACGCCTTGTGTATGTAATTAGGTCCAGGAACCAGTTATTTTTTAAACAGGTGTTATATTTAACTGGAACCATTTTTTTTTTNTTGTGTATGTAATTAGGTCCAGGAACCAGTTATTTTTTAAACAGGTGTTATATTTAACTGGAACCATTTTTTTTTTACATCTAATAATTTCATAAGCATTCACAAATTTACGTTCTCAGTCTCAGTAATTTAGAGACAGTAANTTTTTTTTTTACATCTAATAATTTCATAAGCATTCACAAATTTACGTTCTCAGTCTCAGTAATTTAGAGACAGTAACACACAAAGTATCAATGAATATCATAAAAATACTGGAAGTTTTCCTACCATCTCGTGATATTGTTGGTTAAGGCTTGGCTTCGCCTCTTTTTTCAGAAATTCTTCGTTTTCGCGTCATAATTTCGGATTCACAGTAATTACTGACAATGTACGATTATAAAAAATTTACATTGTAAGAGTTGTTTAATATTTTTATGCGTAATTCTATTTGTGTGTTGTCTGATTGTTGTATAATGTCGAGAACATATTTTTATTTTATTAATGAGTTCTCAACTGTTTACAACAAGCAGATAACACACAATTAAAATTACGCACAAAAAAATAAAACAAATGAAAAACGAATTTTTTTTATAACTGTACAATGAATCCGAAATTATGATACGAAAACGAAGAAGTTCTGCAAAAGGGGTGAGTCCGTGTCATGATGTACGGACTGAGAGAATGTTTATGTTCAGCTCCCAGAAAAAGGAAATTCTGAGTTATTCCACTGTCCGAAACAATTTTCTCCATAAGCATACAAGAAATATGTAATTCACAGCTGATATTTAATCGTGTTTTATCGCTGGCCAGGTAGTGCGCCTGAGAGCACGATATTTATTTGTATTGGTGTACACGAACAGATTGACAATACGATCATGCCTGACAGCATTAATATTTTTATCTGTCTATTTCACATCGCTGACTACAGTAGATTGAAAACACGTGATAAACCATGCCATACCTGACAATTCAGATGTTAATATAGAAAGAGGCTACGAGCGCACCCCTAAATATTCTGTTATTAAATATCCTGTTATGAGAGGTAACCCGCCAAATCAGCAGCATCGTCCAGCACGATTCTCACGTGCGAAATTCCGGGAGCGACCCCGCCTGGAATCTAACCCGGTTCTCCTCGGCGGGAGACAAGCGCTGGGTGGTAACAGGAGACCTCAGGCCAAGATGCGTTCCTAGGGCGCCAAATAGCGTCAGGCTGGGGAGCCACTGTCTGATCAGCTTGTCTGGGATAAGCTGAAGGCTCACCGCGTCCATCAAGCCCGTTGCAATCCTTCGCCCGTGGGCAGCTCGTCTCGCTCGAGCTGCAAGACTGCGTTTTCAACCACACTTAGAAGGTGCAGCACTTGTGTGTTAACCTGCATTTTAGTGCTATTCGATAATCGAATGCGATGATATCGAGCATACGTTACACAAATGTGAGGGCACAATCTGTGCTTCGTGTGGCAAACTCTTAGCTACAATCAGTGATGATGTCCAGTTTGTATACATGCGTTACCATAACTGACGTTTTAATGTGAAGTGTTTATAATTGTTTGCATAATCTTTTTAAAATAATTTTTAATTCCCTCGGAAACCTGCTTCGTTCGTGTCAGGCTCTTATTTTAAACACCAACATAAAAAATCAAACTCGCCTGAATCTCATTTAATTGTTTTCATTATTATTCATTTGATCAGCCATTGTTATTTTCGTGCATAATAAATGGCTATTTTTTCTTTTGGTTAAATGTCACTGTTGTCCGAATTTTCCACAGTTCTTCTGTTATTGTACACTATGAAATTTAAATATATATATATGTAAATACGTTATTTAAAAAAGAACCGTGTTCGATTATCGACTGTGAAAGTTGACCTCATTTCCCCGTCCAAAATTATATTTAGATAAAATGAGTAGGTATATAAAAAGCGTTCGTGGGCGTGTGCGCACATGCATGTGACGTGCATATATTTAAAAGTTTTCGAGGCTGCATCAATTGCAGTCAGGCGTATAAAAAGTAGTTGTCTGATAAAATATTGCAAACAGTGCTAGCTACTAGATGGGTGTAACCCTTTTAATCTATGTGATTGCTGTACTTATCATTTAGCCACTGCAAAGTGGAAAATATATCTACAAATTATTGTGGCTTATCATGAATAGATGGCAAAGTACTTTCGGGAGGACACGTGTTTGATACCTAGTCTTTTCATAGTAATTTCAGTTTTCCATAGTTATCAAAATTTCTTCAGACGAACGCTGGAGTAGTTTCTTAAAATAGATATCTGTATCAATTTTACCTCTCTAATGAATTCAGTGTCCACAAAACATTAAATTCTACACTCCTATCGAAAGTTTTATATTTTAAACTTTTCCCTTACATTTTTTTGGCAAGAGTATTTTCGAAGTGATACGATGATCGCTAAGCTCTACGTTCTTCTCGACCGCAAAATTAAATAAATATTATATTTTCTTTTGTGTTATTGAGGTTAAATTAGGTGAATTACATACCGAAATTGAAAATATATTTTTGCAACTGGTACTATTGGTAATTTAGGTTCACAAGGGTCAATCAGGGCCTTGAAGTAACAACTGAGGTATCTGGAAATATCTCATGAACAAATTAGCCTACGTTTGCTTGTAATGGTGACATCAAGAATATTGGGAGGAACACTCAAAATAAATGAACACCTTTAGTGCAGTTGGCTAGTTTCGAACCTACGGTCTCACGAATGTGAATTGAGCTTGTAGTCGAATAACTAAAAAAAAGTAAAGGTGTCCTTTTGGAATTTATTAGTAACATACGATATTCCCAATTTTCACCCTAACGAAATAATTTTAAAACTTGTGTTGAAATGACAGTTTTATGACTACCGCAAATTATTTCATCACTTAGACGATAAAAAAAGTGTTTTCGATGGTAATAACCTCATTTTCTTGTGATTAAATTATTTCATTTTAATTGGTTACAAAATAACACCATTTTTTTTCTGACAAGTAGAAATCGTTTGCTACCAGGGGTTGTGGGTGGCTTTGATCGCTACGGCCATGTAGCGAGGAAGTGACTTTTCGAGCACAACCTCTGGCTTGGCTCAAAAACTTGAGGTACAGAGCAAGTTCCAAATTCACTGTTATGAGGGAGTGTTGTGCTCAAGGGCGCCTGAGTATAACCATACGGCGAAAAACCCAAACTCTAGCTGACTCACCTTTCTAGTCACTGTTGAGAAATTTTGGTCAACACCAACATAAACTTGTAGAGACTTTTTTNCTCTAGCTGACTCACCTTTCTAGTCACTGTTGAGAAATTTTGGTCAACACCAACATAAACTTGTAGAGACTTTTTTTATCAAATATTACATATAAGACAAAACTACGGTTTTTTAAGAAATCTTCAACTATTGTGCTGCAATAATTNTTTTTTTATCAAATATTACATATAAGACAAAACTACGGTTTTTTAAGAAATCTTCAACTATTGTGCTGCAATAATTATGTTGTCGGAAAAGTGTAAATTTAACAATTCACGGTAAAGCGAGCACTTTTTAAAGCCCTCTCATTTGGAATAATAGTCAATAAATATATTTTACTTTAGCATTGGACGTTAACTTCCGAGTGCGGTGGAATATACACACTGTGATTATTACTTACCTCACAATATTTGCTTGTAAAGGTGGTTAAAGGATAAAAAATGGCTGGAAGAAAAAGTGACAAGAAGTTGCGGATAACTAATGAGCCTAATTTCCTCTACATGGGAGCCAATAATTTTTAGTGAAGTTCTTAAAATCATAGATGGTAGGAAGGCGTTGACGTCATCTCATTGACAGTAACGTCATAGTAGATGAAACCAGAAACATATGAAACAGTACCAAGATAATTAAAATACACGAATGAATTACCCGGGATTCTAATTCAGAAAAACTTGTAAAACTAATTTAGCATGAAATCAACTGGATCGAGGAGGTAGGATTCAGAGCATGAACTTCGGATGTAACCGTTCTAATGATTTGAATCATAGGATTTACTAACCTAAAATATTTACACTGCTATCATTTTGAAAAACAGTGTCTGAGCCACTAAAAACAAGTAGGTTTACACGGCATACCATAACGCTACTTTTATCAAAAATTTGGTGGAAATCGGTTGATTGTTCTCCGGGATATTGCATAAAGCCTTATTTTCTTAAATAGAGCTATCTTAAAAAATTTCCTAAAAAGAAACTCTGTACGTGATGTTTCTAATAGTTACCGTCAGCATATAAAAAATGTTTGAATTTGTGAAATTGATAAATATATAACAAACAATACAAAATATTTATATAATCGCCATTTTTAAAATCAATGTCTGGCCCCATTTAAATCACGTACCAATACATGGCCTTCTGCAGGTGTCAAAATTTAAAGGAAATTAGTTGAACTATTCCAGAAATAAGACAAAATTTTAAATTTTCTCAGCTGACACTATTTTTCAAAACATCCACTAAAAGAGGATTTCTGTATGCATAGATGATGCTTCTAATAAATACTGTAAGTGTAAAAAATTTGGTTGAGTTTTGTTGAAACTTTTAATAGATATAGCATTTTAATCTAAATTATTTATATAAACCCCATTTTAAAATGCCTGCAGCACATATCACAAGTTAATTGACATATACTACTGTAACATTACTTCCATGAAATTTTGGTATGAATCGGTTGATTGGTCCTCGAGATATGGCCTAAAATATCCGTTGTTCATGTGACGATCTTCAAAAAAAACCGATGAAAAAGTTATGTATTAGCACATTCGATGATTGTCGTAGATACAATATACAAAGTTATAATTAAATCTGTTACATATTTTCTTATATATATGACACTAAGATAAGATGTTTGTATAGGCGCCACTCGAAAAATTAGAGACTTTCACACTTAATACATATAAATTAATATGGCCTACCGTAGTACAACCTCTTCACCAAATTTTAAAGAAATCGTTTGATTTCCGAGATACGACATACAAATTGCATTATTTCATGTAGGGTTCTTACAAAATTGCGGAGAAAGGAGGTTTTGTGTAGACACTTTTGGTGAATATAATAAATACTGTCAGTATTCGAAGTTAAGTCGAAATTTCTTTTGTAGTTTTGTAGATAAAAAATTATGAGCTAATATTTTTATATTGCCGCCATTTTGAAAATGTGTCCGACGCTCTCAAAAGTATTAGTTTACATGGCCTGCCATAGTGCTATTTGTTTGCCAAATTTGGTAGAAATCGGTAGTTTTTTTTCGTAGATATCGCGTAATTTTAGTTTGTCATGTGATTCTATTTTACAAAATGATGAACAAAATAGATTTCGTGTAGATATATTTGGTGGTTATAATGTATACAACCAGCATAAAAAGTTGTGTTGGAATTAATTACATGGTTTCGCAATTTTTAAAATAAGTGTCTGACATACTTAAAACATATTTGTACATGTCAACTGCCACAATACTACTTGTTTGCCAAATTTAGTAGCAATTTGCCAATTGTTTCCCGTGATATTACACAAAATCTATATTAATTCAAGTAGCGATATCTTACGAAATGGCGGTCAAAGTGTTTGATTTTTGGCATAAATGGTGATTGTAATAGATACTGTCAACATGCAAAATTTTGTTGAAAATGGTTAAATGGTATGGTAGTTGTACGAAACAAACATAAAATATTTGTACTGTGGCCATTTGGAAAATAAATGACTCATAAATTTTAATAGCATAAATTTACATGTCCTACAACTACATACGTGCCAAATTTTGTGAAAATTGGTTGAGTAGTGTTAGAGATATAACGTATAAGCTTTAGTTTTTCCTGTGGTTCTATCTTCCGAAATGACGGACAAACAACAATCTGCTCCTCTGAATTCAATACTTACACCTTCCGCTGTCAACATACAAAATTTGACTTAGATAGGTTGAATGTTTTCCGAGATATGACATATCAAGCTACATTTTAAAATAGCTGCCATTTTGAAAGTAAGCCCCCGGCAGGGTTGAAAATTATAAAAGTCANACATATCAAGCTACATTTTAAAATAGCTGCCATTTTGAAAGTAAGCCCCCGGCAGGGTTGAAAATTATAAAAGTCAGGTGACCTTGCTTAGCACTATATCTGTACCGAGTGTGGTAAAAATTCAGTTCACGCGTTAAAAAATTGAAATGGGGGACACACACACCTAGACACACACATAGACAGGAAATTGATCTTATATGCCATTCTTTCCTTCGGAAAGTAGGCTTACTAGGGCCTCAAAATTGCTCCCTTTACCGTGAACAGTCTATNACATATCAAGCTACATTTTAAAATAGCTGCCATTTTGAAAGTAAGCCCCCGGCAGGGTTGAAAATTATAAAAGTCATGTGACCTTGCTTAGCACTATATCTGTACCGAGTGTGGTAAAAATTCAGTTCACGCGTTAAAAAATTGAAATGGGGGACACACACACCTAGACACACACATAGACAGGAAATTGATCCTATATGCCATTCTTTCCTTCGGAAAGTAGGCTTACTAGGGCCTCAAAATTGCTCCCTTTACCGTGAACAGTCTATAAGTAAAATCACTAGTACTAGTTAAAGTGATTAGGAGCTTGGTAAGGTTTCGCTGCACGTGAGCTTCCGAAATATAAAATCCAGACCTGAAATTTAACTACACTAGTGGAAATGCGTTGAAGAAAACCTAGTAAAATTCGTCCAATCCAAACGAGGTTTACAACACAAAATGTTTGTGTGTAGAGGCACTCTGATCGCAAGTGGAACGCACCACTCGCCCGCACCGGTCTGCAGCCATTAGAACAAGTGTCTTAGCGCAGGTCGTCTGACAACACGAGTGGAGCTGGCTGTGCGATTCCACTGCGCGTGTATCACACAGTGTGTCTGCAATACCTGGAAGACGACGACAAGCACCAATTGTACAGTTTAGTGACTTCAAACGTGGCTGGATAGTGGGACTCCGAGATTGTGGCACGACGTTCTGCAGAATTGCCACTCACTTGGGGGCGTGACGTGCCAGTGGTCCATCTGTGGTGGATAAAATGTGTGACAGAGGGTTCCCATAGTCGCCTAGCGCCACTAATGCTACCTCGATGCACTGATGAGCCCCTGGACAGAAGGATCGTTCGGGCCGCCCTTGCTGACAGAACAGCAACCGCACGTGCAATCAGAGCCATGTGTATGCACGAACCAAAAACAATCGATTGCTGGAGGTACTTTCACGTTCCCGTGTTCCTCTCGCACGTTCACCCTGATACCTGCTCATCGTCGTGAACGTCTCCGGTGGTGTCGGGAGAGAAGGTGTTAGAGAGGCGAGTGGAGATCAGTGGTGTTCAGTGATGAGAGTCGTCTCTGTCTTGGACAAAGTGATGGCCGTGATCGCGTTCGTAGACGTGCGGGTGAGCGGAACAATCCGTCGTGCATTCGTACTCGCCATACTGGATCCACGCCTGGGATTGTGGTATTGGGAGCTATGAATCACGCATCCCGATCGCCTCTGGTATTCATTCAGAGGAGTGTGACGAGTGCGTCGTACATCCGTGACGTTGTCAATTTTGTCATCCAACCACAACGCGCTTCCCCATGTCTCTAAGGCAACACAGCGTGTTCTACACCATGTACGCATGCTACCCTGGCCTGCTACATCTCCAGACCTCAGCCCATCGAGCATGTGTGAGACATGATGGGATGACCCCTGACATCCAGCAGAATGTATCCAGTAAAACAAGCAACAGAGTTGAAGCTGAACTTTCAGACACTCCTTGAACTTGTCCCAGAAATTGCTCTATTAAGTTTCTAGATGAGAATAAATTTATTTCTTATTCTTTGAGGGTCATGGAGAATTTTAAACCCAAATAAAGTCTTCCATGGTCAAAGTAAAACAGGCTGATGTAAAATCCTGTAGAATTTTTTTCTCCAGCGGCCATCAAAATCTTGCTGTCCTAAAACGGAATAATGTTTAAGGCAATGAAACAGAAGAACTTCCATTATACGGATTCTGTTCTGGTGACTAATAATGTTTTATTTTTTATGGATTTTAGAGTCTTATTTGATATTTGTAACGAATAAGAATTCATTGCAGTTCACTAAACTGTCATTTCTCGTAATTAATTAAAATGTCGCCAAGTTTAATTTAGTAATCTTCAGTGAGACATATTGACAATATCATGTTGATTGGATCTTTAGTGACAATATGTCTGAAAATTACTACAAATTAAAATAAATCTTTTTTTTTTATTTTTTTAAAACGTTTTTAGCAATAATTTAATATAAAATCTAATTTACAAGTTTCACTTTAGGACTTACACGATTTATCGAACTTTAATTTGTTAGTATTTCAGAAGCAAGTAAAAGGATTGTCTTATGTCAGCGTATGTCGGACCTCTTCAATTATGATACACACGTATACAAAAAATATATCAAATAATAAGTTCTTAAGCTATATTTATTCTCATTTTAATATTTTTTAACACCTAAATATAGTCATGGAAACCCAAGTTAACAGATTTCTGTCAAAATTTAAACATGAAATTTTCATTTCACTGTGTGACACTATTGTTTTGCTTATGTAAGTTGTATTGATGGGACGTGGTCTCGTTGTTAAAAATAACGTTACTGTTAATTTTTCGCCTTAATAATTATTTTGGAATATTTTTAATTAATATCCTAAATGAATCTTAGCTTAATCATATACTTAAGCCACAATTTTTTGGTAATTTTTTTTACAATATCTATTTAAAATTATTTTGTTTTACTTTTGTCATTAAAGGCATATAAACTATCATAACTCCTATATAAAATTGTATTAAAATTACATATATATACTGGTATATGTATTATAATAATAGTAATAATATGTAGTGTGAAATTATTGTGTATTTACAAGTCTCTTGTAAAGAATGGTTCGGTACAGGATAATGGTTTAAGTTGAAGAGCCTTCTATTGTTGTATGTATTTCCACTGATGTTGCTATCGCTACTAGATATCCAGCACATCCCACAGCATGTGACAGTAATTTAACCCCCTCCCCCTCTTTGTGCTAATTATGCATAATGACGCTGACGAAGAATTTGCATTACGGTAACCGTTGCAATAAGCAATCAGGTTCCACTTCAACTGACCTAGAAATAATTTATTCTCGTACAATCACTATCACGTGACTTCCTAGCAAAATTACGTTTTGCGTATTATTAAAAAGCACTTATTTTCCTGATACGTATGATTTTATACTTTATCATTATCATACATTAAAACGTAATTCAATTTCACGTAGTGATTATTGAAAACTCCAGACCTGATGATGTGCGAACGTTTCCTGTGGATAATTTAATTACACCGCAGACTTATATGTGGGAAAAAAAATATTGTAGTATACGTGAGGATTGGTTTTTCTTTCTCGAGCGTAAAACATAGGCAGTTTTGAAAAAAAAATTATAGTAAATAATTTGTTTCTGTTATTTTACACGTCGTGTTTTTGTAACGGAAAAGAAAATTCTTTTGATTGCCAAATTATTTTTATTTGATGTCAAATAAATTTCACAGTTAAGTATTTAACAAAATACGTTTTAATTTTGAAAACACACTTCTGACCATTAAAATTGCTACACCAAAAAATACTGTCAGTTATTACAGCCAGATTTATGGCAGACAATACCCATCACACACAAATGACATGATTACTCTTGCAGCTCAGTATGATGTTCATAACAGGGGGAAATTAGTACTCTGTGGTTCCATCACAGGCGGTAACAATCGCTACAACACGACGCACCATTGAAAGTAGGAGACTCGGATGTCCGTATGGGGTATATCCACCCATGCTACTTCGATGCGCACCCAAAGTTCACCCGTTGTGGCCGCGGGTGTCCTGTGGCAGGCCAGCCGTCGTCCGACCTTGGATAACGCGTTTTCGATTGCGAGAGATCCGGTGAACGCGCAGGCCAAGGAAAGCAGTGCAACATAGTGGTCATCCAGATACCGTCAGACGATTTGTTGCCACAAGTGGTCGCGTATTGTCATGTCCTATTGGTACAGGGTCCCAGGCTGGTCCTGAATATTAGGGGAAAGAACAGGCTTCAAAACCTCCACGATGAAATGTTTGCTTGTCAACGTACCAGTGATGCAGACTAGGAACAAGCGGGACTGGAATCCGATGGCACATCATACAACTCCAGGTACTGGGCCGCTGTGGCGGTGCAAAATGCAATATTCGGTTATGCGTGTGGCACGATGCCGCCAGACACGGATACAGCCATACTGATGATGCAAGTAGAAGCAGGATTCGTCGGAAATGACGAGGACATGCCATTCGTCTCTCCAGGCCCGACATTCTAAGCACCATTGCAGCCGCAGGCACCTGTGGTGAGCAGTCAGTGGCAGCCGCAGTAATGGGCGACTGGACAAGTCGCCCTGATTCTGCAGATGGTGGCGAACTGTTCGTACGGATACAGGTTGATGTGCCACATAGTTGAACTCCAGAGCGTGGGTGTTTGGTGTGGTTTTATGAACTGCAGTAGCCTACCAAATGTCTGTCCTCACGCTCGATGGTGCGACGGAACCGTTGGCTTCCTGCACGTAGCTCACCCCATCCCTATCCGACCCACCGATCCTATATCCGTTTCACTATAGCTGCACGCCTTCCAAAGTGAGAACCAATTTCGCGGTAGGATAATCCACAATCCCGAAAGGCCATGATTCTCCCGTGGTGAAATGCGGAACCCTTTTCTTATTGTTGTCGTGTTCTTCGACGATACATGATCACTCCGTCTGTGTACACGAATGGCGGAGAAACACAATGCCTCTGCCTCTGAACAGCTGCCCTGCCTCCACTTATTTACAGCTTATCAGTGCGGCCATTGGCTAACATGCTACGCCACTCGACTGAACATCCAACCAAGCTATTGTCCTACCCAGCTCTACGCATTTCCCAGTGTGGGGGTACTTCATATGCGTCTTTCTGGGTGATGTAATTTTAATGGCCAGCAGTTTATATTTACAATATTTATATAGACTGGAAATAGGAAATTTGTAGTAATAAAATTGAATCGTTTTCTGCGCTACGTCATTTGTTTTTAGTTGTTAAATAAGTGTATATATTTTTTTTCTGTAAATGTGCAACACACCTTTGCTTTACAGGTTACAAGAATAATTTAGCTAGCAATTGGTGATATAATGATAGGCTTGTGAAATCTGTTATTAAGAAATATATAAAAACGGCCTTTAATTTGGAAAGTTTTTGCTCCTGCAGAGTGCCCTGTTTTATTTACTCTTAACATTATATCTGTGAAGTGTTTCACAATTCATACTATTCAAATCGAATCGATTAAAAATTGGAGCACATGAATTGAAAAATGATCCTGTCGATCTTAACAACTAAGTTTTTACTATCTACTAAAGATTTTCACTGAGTTTAAATAGGTTTTATCACACAAAGTCAAGACTAGTTAATCATGTGGCTGATATGATCATTATGAAAGTTTACAGACTGAAGAGTGGTCTCCGAGGTCGTAAAATATGCTGCCTAACCAGGAGATTTCTAGTTAAGCTCCTGAATAAGCCATATATTCGTATGACGCTGTTAGATTCAAGTTTAGATTACTATCGTTTATATGCCATATCTTAAGAAACTTTATAGTTTTATGCGGTTGTGAAAAGCAATAATTTTCCAACGATATCCCACGCTGAAGTCAGTATTTCTATTTCAATATTTAATAAAAGAAAACTGTTTAACTACGAGTAAACGCTCGTAATATATGTCAGTAGTTATTTTATTTATGGCTCATATAGCAACACTTTTACTATTACTATCATATTTCACACACGCATTTTATGTATGCGTATATTATTTCTGTAAACTTTTAAAACAATTTGTATATGCCACCGTTTAAAATGTATGCTGTAGATATCTATGCTGTCGTGTAATACTATTTTTTAAACATATTTTATTTAAATCTATATTTGACATTTAAATCGTTATACAGAAGAAGTAAAATGCAAAGTAGAAGATACAAAAATTACATTTCTGAGCAGAAAAAGTTATTTTCGTAGTAACTGTAAAATATTTTGTGGATTTCTAGATACACATATACACTTCAAATTTCATACGAACGTACTTTCGTTCATACATAATGATAAACGTATAGTATAGTACATACATAATTACATAGATAGCGACATGCATACTCACATACGTACACACACAAACATATCCACAAACGTACATGCATACAGTAAATGCATACAGAGATATATACATGAATGCATGCATAGCTACATAAATAGGACATACATACGGATGGAAAAAAACATATTACAACATCCTAAAGTGTTGTCTATGTTTACGTGAGTACAATAGTCGCATCCTGGAGGAGTGTAATTAAACTGATGAACGTTTCAAGGACATCGGCAAACAAATATAATTCTACCATTGCTTCGTTGCGCCGTATACAGCAACGGACCAGACAGTATCGTATGCAGCTGAAAGATTGAATGTTGAGTGCGTGTGTGGCAATCAAGCTATTCCTATGTCTCTAAGACTGTTACGTACCCCTGTTGGCACTTACAGCTGTTTGTGAGCCGCATCGTGGGATTTTACTAGGCGGGATTGACATATCGAAGGATTGCTGCACATTTTGGTCATGTTGCATCCGTAGTGTGGCGATTTTATTGACGGTGATTAGTTGAACAGGCCCAAACCGTAAACCTGGTTTGGAACGGCCGCGTAGTGAAGATGCGCGTCAGGATCGGCTTATTGTTAAGGCAGTACTGGCAGACCACACCGTATCCACAGCAGATATATGAGCTAATGTGGCACCAGGGGTGTCCACGCGTACCTTTGAAAACCGTATACTTGCAGTTGGACCACGAGTGCGTGTGGCTTTGGCCAAGTTTCCTCTTTGTCACAACACCGTAGTGCTCGTCTTATAGAATGATCGCCTGGAGAATGGAATGACGCTCTGTTGGGTTTAGTGATGAGAGCTTGTAGAAGAATACCAACTATACAAGCTAGAGATAAACAGCACTATTTCACGACAAATACCCTTCAGTAGCCAGCGACACACGAACTGCATGATAACCGACTGCTAATTTTATTTCGTCTCCCAGAGAGTATAGTGTCTTTATATTCCGAAATTATCTCCGACAGGAGCCAATTTATTTCCGCTGAGTGGTGCTCGTGCTATTAACTTGTTTTAAGTCTTATAATTCTGCAGTCACGTAACTGGCGTCAAGAGAAAACTCTATTCCATTTTTGACACTGGGTAGCGCCAACACAGCGTCTTTGAAAAACCAAACTTTCGGAGTCAAGTTTAAACTTTCTCCATTAGCACTAAAATTATTCAACAGACGATAACATCAGTACTTTTCACACCTCTTAATTTCCGGAGAACAGACAGGCATACTACGTAGTTAATATAAGCTCGTATAGACTAATTTGCAAAACAATTAATTACCATGAACGAATCACGCGAGTACAACGATGGTTGCCACACAGTATCGTCACAGCCCGACATGTGTCCCATTTGCGTTTGATTCGGTTTGCTTGCACGGATGTGCCACTAGCGGGCCTACAAGTCCGTCTATCATTCTTAGCTGCAAGATACCGTATAAGGCCTTAGTAGCAGTGTAAGCAGTATGAGAGACAGAGCCAATTTCAGTGAACACGCCGCATACCCCGATGGTGCATTCGACAAGCATTTGCCAGCTCGATGAATTTGAGAGAGGCCGCATCGTCGGTCTCCAAGAGGCAGATTGGACGTTTCGGCACATTTCTCGCCACTTGAACCGTTCTGCTACACTGTGAGTCGTTGTTGGACGCAGTGGGAACAGAAGGGTATCGTGCGACCAAATTAACAAACGATCACGTCAGGGGAAGGTGCAGCTATTCTACTCCTCGCACGACACGCGGCGGGGAAGACAGGTACACTCAGTAGAAACTACTACGGACCCAATTATACAGATACGTCACAGTGACAGTTGTTATTGTGTGCATTCTTGGCGAATAAGAATATTATATCGAAAGACAGGTTAACATTTTCAGTGAAAAAAATATAGATTTGTTGGAGTGACAGCAAAACATTTGCCTGGTGTTAAGCAATAAATACGAGAGAAGACAAGGTACACATCTAAAGCATCATTAATAATATGCCCGTTAAACATTATTATTAATTCATTTGATGGACTTAAACCATTATTCGCAGTAAAAATGAACGTGTGTTAACAATAAATTACGTTCAAAGTAAGCACAATCTCTACTTATTAACACATGTTATCATGTTTAATTTTAAATTATGCTCTTTTAAAATGCATGAACTGTCATGCATTCAAATACGATTTAAAACATTTCCTGAAAATTGTACAAAACGTTTACTAAAGCTGATATAATAGATACGTGCAAATCTCGGACCGCAAAAACATTTGCAGTATTTTTCTGAAATATTGTTTATTGCCTCGTCTGTCAACGCTTTTATCTTGTCGGGTCTTTGCGATACATACATTTGTACCAGCTACACGAGACCTGACAGTATTCCAGAAATATTCTATGGCGTTCAAACTACAGTGATATGGCGGCAGCCTGACTGTTTCGTGGCAGCTTCGAGTAGTTCGTCGACATAATACTTGGGAGCTGGGCGTTGGCATTTAACAATGCAAAGTAGTTCTGGTTTGGACATTTTTTTTAAGCAATGTTGTTAACCTTGAGCCATCATTGTATTTATTTCCTGCCGGTATAAAAGTTTTCAATTGTGCGTCGAACAATGCACAAATCAAAGTGATCCCAACCTTTTTTCTGCTACTCGTATTTAGGGGTTCCCCCCCCCCCCCNGTGGATAGTTGTTATCTGTTAGTTTTCATACACTCATTTCCTTACGTATTTTAAATAATTTTTCCACCAATTTTTCTGTTGCAGCTGCTACTCGTTTCGTGGCATTTTAAATGGGATAAGTTTGTCTTCCAGAAACTTTCTCGTAATCAAAAAACGTATTTACGTTGCCAATTATTTCCCACAGACTTCACAGCGAATAGGACGACGTTTTTTTATTCGAACATCTCCCGCAATATTTACGTGTTCGCTTTACATACGCACAGACTACATAATAGGTATCGGTGACACTGCTGTTTGCCTGTGATTTGCTCACTGTACCTTCCCCGCCGCCGTTCTATCTCCTTGAGAAAGGTCAAAACCCGCTACCGCATGATATGTTGTTGACGTTGCCAAGTTAAGCACACGCCCATCGAGAAGACTCGGGTCGACGTTGGCGTATCACCAGCAGGGAAGATCGTTTCATATTGCGATAAGTTGTAAGCATGCCACGGGTGTCGCTGCGCACCATGTAGAGACATATCACAGCAGCTGGGGATACGCCTGTGACCACCAGTGCCATATCTAGGCGGCTAGCAGATCGGAATATGTCTTCGCGGCGTATCTTACTACGTCTACCATTACGATCCGAGCACCGTCTGCCGGGGACGGACAGCATGGTAGCTTTCATATTGGCGAGGAATGGTGTTCGGCGACGAATCGCGGTTCTTTCTGGACACAGACGACCGCCGAATTCAAGTCTGAAGACGTCCTGGCTAGCGTTGTGATCTAAGCTTCTTTGTAGAGCAGCACACCGTCCCAACGAGAGGTGTCATGGTGCGGGGTGCCTTTTCCTACGATTCCCGCACGCCGCTGGTGGCGATCGAAGAAACCCTGACGGCTCGGTGATACGTCCAGGAAACTATGCGAACATGTACAGCTTGACAACCCCAGTTTCCAGCAGGATGATGCCCGGCCTCGCACAGCAGGGGTATCTCTGGCCTGCCTTTGTGATGTCATCATTCTTCCTTGGGCGTGCAAGGTCGCCACCATATCTCGAGCCCATCGAGAACGTTTGGGACCAGATTCGATGGCAACTTCGGCCTGCTGAAACTACAGTGGATTTTGAGGGTCAGTTGCGCCAGTTGTGACAGGATCTCCCTCGGAAGAACATCCGACGTCTGTAAGCCTCCATTCCCGACCGTGTCACGGCCTGACTCCGTGCTACGGGTGGTCCAACACCATACTAAGTGCATCCTGCAAGTGTTGGTCGTCTGCAATAAATACTTAGTGTGATAAAACATTTTGATATTTTCTGAATGCATACTGTCATATCCTGTACCTATACCCACTTGTGTGCTTCTGCTATGGCAACTTCAATAAATTAATAAATGAATTCGCTACGACGTGAAACAAAGACAGTGTCCACAAACAGGCTCTGCACCACAGCATGTCAATACTTATTAATTTGCTTGTGACTGTGTAACCTTTCATAATATCTTCAATTAATATTTTTTAAAACTTTACATTTTCAGTAATTGCATAATTCAAAACCAGAACCTTGTTTGTGGTCTGGCAGTTACAACTTAGCGATCTCAGACACCGAGTTCGCCTCAGTTAATGAAATGTATTCTTCTTACTAAAATCTTTATTCAACGCTACTGACAGCAGTCATCTGCAACGTTCTCCGGCTATGTCCTCCGTGCCCAGAAAGTAGCCACATTAAATTATTTATTTCTTTATCTGAGGCAAACTAGGTGACTGAGGTCGCTAATGTGTAACTTCCAGAGCACAAGGTTCTGGTTTCGAATTCTGAGTAAGCCTAGATATATAGTCTGAATTTATTTTATAAATGCCCTCCCGTTCCATTGCCTAAATTGAGTCTTCCAACATAAAATCGGAATACTTGATAATCGCAATTTAAAAATTAACTAATGGTTATTCATGGTTGCAAAAGATAAAAAGCAGCCATAACTGACATTACATATACCAAAAAATTTTAAATCATTATAAATTTTTTATTATGTCAAGACGTATTAACGTAACACAAGGTTACGTTACACTTAATGCTAGTTTAAATTTTCGTAAAAAAAAATGTTTTAAAGTATTTTTTTTACAAAAAGATTTGCCATAGTACAGATTTAAATTCTCGACCACAAAAGTGTAATTATTACATATATGATATAATAATGAATTATGATAACAAATAAATTTCTGCCACTTTACAGAAAAGAAATGACTTATTATATTTAACAAAACAAAACGTTTAGTAACATTTAATGGACTATAGTGTGGCTATAAAGGAGAAATCGACAAAATCAAAACGTTTTAAAAACGATATTATAATGAGAGCCTTACTTCGTGTAGGGTGGACCTGCAGGTCGCCAAGACACATACGACTGACAGCAATGCAAACATTATTCAATTCCCCCCCCCCCCTTCCCATGGGAGAGATGCATTCGGAAAAAAATTTAAGTCTCAGTACAGGGTATTGTGTAAGTTTCTACGGACGACCTGGAAATGTAACAGTATCGATAATTTTTTAAAGGAAATTAACTCATTTACTGTAATAAATTTGCGCAGAATTTCAGGTAATTCTATTGTTATTGTAGTATATAATTTGTTATGCTTCGATTTTTATATTAGTAACAAGAAATTCTGTGACATTATTATTCAAGACACTTAAATCCACGATATTAGGATGTTAAATGTATAACCTTTACATAAGTTTTATTGCATAAAATAAATGTAATTTAATCTACGTTTCAGCTTAAATATATTCCGCGCAATTTTGGCGCGTGTCTGCAGCGAGTTTTCAGATGTACTTAGTTACAGAGATTTCCTATATTTTGGCCGTAAAAAGTACTTACGAATACCGAACACATAAATAATTATTTTTTTGGTCAGTGACTTTTATATCTGGGTTAGTTGCGCATTTTTTCTAGATCTGTGTTTTATTTAGATATGCATTACAAACAAAACTATTCCAACTTGCTGTACTGCCACGTGTTAGAAAGCAACTAATTAAATTAGCACCCTCCCTATTCAATGTGCCTTGCGGGGCGCGATGTGGCTTACACAACAAGTAACGACGACAGTGGTAATTGTTACGGAATGAGCAAATTTCCTTAACACATACGTAAGGTTTCCAGCCGTGAATTGCTCTACTATCTCGCTTCTCCGCGCTACACCTGTATGTAGTCGCCTTCGGAAGGACCTGAGTTAATTTCCGGGTTTTCCGAAATCACGCCATGCTCATTCTGGGAATGTTCCTTATCGCATGCAGACCACAACCGCTTCCTTTCCATATCCTGGCAGCTCGAACTTTTTTTTTTGCTTGTGTCTGTGCAATTACGCTATCCCAATCTGTGTCCCAGAACAAGAATACGCTGATTGCACGAGACCCTCCGATGTCGCGGTGCTGTCCTAGGCTCCCGTGTCTTATGACAAGCGTTCGCTGCTTTGAACATTTCTCCCAAGCTCTGTCCTAAGATTTCAGAAAACGGAGACTAATTTTTCACTAGTTAACGTGTTGTTCGCAAGAAAACGCCAAAACATAACAGATAAGCATTGAAAACGGACGTCTACGAACTAACATGAAAAGCCATATTTTAATTCAACATATAAACTACTCGTTAATAATGTATTACGTAAATTATTTTACTAACCGAAATGAACGATTTAATTAAATCAGGCCCAAGCAATATTGAAATCGTGCACTACACTAAAGCACAGTGTATATGAATGAATTACGTTTAATAATAATTCGTGTAGCATCTAAATCNGAAATCGTGCACTACACTAAAGCACAGTGTATATGAATGAATTACGTTTAATAATAATTCGTGTAGCATCTAAATCGATTTAAAGTGTACATTTAGTTACGAAATAAGCGCATTAAAATAATAATAAGTACGTGGTTTTTAGGCTTACTATGCTCTAGTAGCCGTTTGAGAAAGCTCAGTTTCGGATATCGTAATTGTACATCATATTTCAAATCCGCCAATTTTATGTCCCTTGAGATCGGGATTTGGACACGCCAAAGTCCACAGTCAAGGCCATTCAAACCCCACTGTCGACGAGTTATAAAGCCAAAACCGATAGCCGACCAACCAACTACCCCGTGAACGAACGCTAAGTAACATTACACCAACTACCTCCGTGAACGAACGCTAAGTAACATTACAGCTACAGTCCTGGTCAAATGCTCTTTATGTTATTTATTCTTGGTTTAAAACAGTAGCGCTATCGCTATGTTGAAATACTTTTAAAAACAACCTACGGTAGCAAACACTCTGTATCATTACATTAAGAATGGGTAAGAAGAAAAATTGAAGCACTGAAATAAAACGCAGCCCAAATATTTACTACCAACTTTAACTGAAAGGCAACGAATAAGTGTCATTTATTTAACATTATATTTATATTTCGGTATATTAAATAGAAACCCTACGCCATTCCTGATAATTAAAAAATTGCAATCAAAAACAAATTCCGGTACCGGGAATCGAACCCGAGCCTCCTGGGTGAGAGCCAGGTATCCTAGCCACTAGACCATACCGGATTATGGTTAGATGTCCTTTTTTCGACGAAAATAAAATAATTATTGGAATAAAATTTATGTATTTTTGCTTTAAAATTATTATGGCTATTTCATCAAGTGCTTATCTGTTTTTTACTATCGCTCCATATACCTTCTAATATTATGGTTAGTTTAAATTCACACTCAATAGTATATGTTTTATATAATTGTCGGCAAAATTTTTGGTTCATTTCAACTCGTAGAGCATTGCCTGAAAAGTTTCTAATTTTATGTATAAGAGTTCTTCCGACTAGTATACGTCAGCTTGTATAATGTTTTCAGTCACGAAAAAAATTTTAACAGCATTAATAGGCGTTTTGGATTGCCCTGGAGTAATGTTTTATATATATAAAGGGCCTACATTTTCTGCAACACTCGCGGTTCTGTGAGTTGCACATATTTTCACACAAATTTTGTGAATTAACACAAAACCATAAAAGTTACTACTTTTGTCTAAACTACCAATAAAACTTACACGGAATAATAGTACTCCGTGTAGACTGCAACTCCCTTTCGCAAACGGATAGTACCATACTTCACGCTAGGTACTGCTGTACAGCACGCTAAAGTATAGACACTCAAAAGAGAAACACCCACCAGTGGTTCTACGCCATGTCATCTATCTAGATGATAAGAAATTAATGCCTCTTAAGGAATGAATTTAGAATAACATCGAACAATGTAAATGTACAGGTGCATTTATTTATTAGAAAATCCTTGAGTATAAAATTGTTATGTCAGCGGATTTTGTTCGCGGAATTGACAGTGATTTTCTAATGTTTCCATTTAGCAACCTGAATTTTTGGCAAATTCAATGTGATAAATTTATTGAAAGACTGCCTTTTATATAAAAAGTTTAGCAAAAGTAAATTAAGACGTTAATACTTTGTTATAAACGATCCATTATTTTACAGGTCTGCGGTATTTACAATTTACTATTTTGTACTAATGACTCGTGAGCGCATTATTATAACTTNACATTATTTTACAGGTCTGCGGTATTTACAATTTACTATTTTGTACTAATGACTCGTGAGCGCATTATTATAACTTTTGTTTCTTTCATTTTGTAGGTATGGTATTTTATATTATTACAATTATTACATGTACAATCGTTCTTATTTCAGTACTGGTTGAATAGCGTAAGATACTAATGTACTTATGATATGCAATTTCCAACCTTTACTATGCTGTGTCTAATAAGTTNTGGTTGAATAGCGTAAGATACTAATGTACTTATGATATGCAATTTCCAACCTTTACTATGCTGTGTCTAATAAGTTAATTTGTGTTGCTGGAAACATCACCATACTTCAACAGTCATTATAAAAACCATTTCAGATGGCCAAATATTTACTTATTACAGTTACTTATATTTAAATTTATTCAACCACTTCATTCNATAAAAACCATTTCAGATGGCCAAATATTTACTTATTACAGTTACTTATATTTAAATTTATTCAACCACTTCATTCACTTTTCAAATAATTACATTCAATAAGCTGTCAAGACTCGTAGTGCAAAATTTTATTTCAAATTTTTTAATGAAAAAGTTTGAAAAATACCAAAAGTTAAATTTTAGTAGTATCTACAAAAAATGCATGACACAAAAATTATTGGTTAAACTGCAAAAATGTATTCTTATTATTGTACATTTTCTTTTTAAAAAGAATGCATCCTTATTTCGTAACAACTTAAAATGTGAGCACACGACTCNCTTATTATTGTACATTTTCTTTTTAAAAAGAATGCATCCTTATTTCGTAACAACTTAAAATGTGAGCACACGACTCAATATTTATGAGATTACTTCCATTAATAATGTCAAAAAAGAGATTGGAAGTTTGGATTTAAGAAAATATAGAAAACTGTCTAAACGAAAACCTTGAAAGAGAACAAGAATTTCAACAAAAAGCGAAAGATAAAATAGCCTGGAATATGATGTATGACAGCTTACAACATTCAATTAATTGACTTCAATAAAATATTTAAGGTAATTTGAAGAAAAACTTCAACCCGTGAAAGTGCCNAAATTCCGGTACCGGGAATCGAACCCGAGCCTCCTGGGTGAGAGCCAGGTATCCTAGCCACTAGACCATACCGGATCATGGTTAAATATTCCTTTTCCGATGAAGATAAAATAATTATGGAATAAAATTTATGTATATTTGCTTTAAAATTATTATGGCTATTTCCTCAAGTGCTTATCTGTTTTTTACTATCGCTCCGTATACCTTCTAATATTATGATTAGTTTAAATTCACACTCAATAGTATATGTTTTATATAATTGTCGGCAAAATATTTGGTTCATTTCAACTCGTAGAGCATTGCCTGAAAAGTTTCTAATTTTATGTATAAGAGTTCTTCCGACTAGTATACGTCAGCTTGTATAATGTTTTCAGTCACGAAAAATATTTTAAGAGCATTAATAGGCGTTTTGGATTGCCCTGGAGTAATGTTTTATATATATAAAGGGCCTACATTTTCTGCAACACTCGCGGTTCTGTGAGTTGCACATATTTTCACACAAATTTTGTGAATTAACACAAAACCATAAAAGTTACTACTTTTGTCTAAACTACCAATAAAACTTACACGGATTAATACTACTCCGTGTAGACTACTACTCCCTTTCGCAAACGGATAGTACCATACTTCACGCTAGGTACTGCTGTACAGCACGCTAAAGTATAGACACTCAAAAGAGAAACACCCACCAGTGGTTCTACGCCATGTCATCTATCTAGATGATAAGAAATTAATGCCTCTTAAGGAATGAATTTAGAATAACATCGAACAATGTAAATGTACAGGTGTATTTTTTTATTAGAAAATCCTTGAGTATAAAATTGTTATGTCAGCGGATTTTGTTCGCGGAATTGACAGTGATTTTCTAAAGTTTCCATTTAGCACCCTGAATTTTTTGGCAAATTCGACGTGATAAATTTATTGAAAGACTGCCTTTTATATAAAAAGTTTAGCAAAAGTATATTAAAACTTTAATACTTAGTTATAAACGATACATTATTTTACAGGTCTGCGGTATTTACAATTTACTATTTTGTACTAATGACTCGTGAGCGCATTATTATAACTTTTGTTTCTTTCATTTTGTAGGTATGGTATTTTATATTATTACAATTATTACATGTACAATCGTTCTTATTTCAGTACTGGTTGAATAGCGTAAGATACTAATGTACTTATGATATGCAATTTCCAACCTTTACTATGCTGTGTCTAATAAGTTCTTTTGTGTTGCTGGAAACATCACCATACTTCAACAGTCATTCTAAAAACCATTTCAGATGGCCAAATATTTACTTATTACAGTTACTTATATTTAAATTTATTCAACCACTTCATTCACTTTTCAAATAATTACATTCAATAAGCTGTCAAGACTCGTAGTGCAAAATTTTATTTCAAATTTTTTAATGAAAAAGTTTGAAAAATACCAAAAGTTAAATTTTAGTAGTATCTACAAAAAATGCATGACACAAAAATTATTGGTTAAACTGCAAAAATGTATTCTTATTATTGTACATTTTCTTTTTAAAAAGAATGCATCCTTATTTCGTAACAACTTAAAATGTGAGCACACGACTCCATATTTATGAGATTACTTCCATTAATAATGTCAAAAAAGAGATTGGAAGTTTGGATTTAAGAAAATATAGAAAACTGTCTAAACGAAAACCTTGAAGGAGAACAAGAATTTCAAGAAAACGAAAGATAAAATAGCCTGGAATATGATGTATGACAGCATACAACATTCAATTAATTGACTTCAATAAAATATTTAAGGTAATTTGAAGAAAAACTTCAACCCGTGAAAGTGCCTTTAGTCTGAAACTGACTTGTGACAGCATATTCGCCGCACGCACTGGTGTGTGTTATAAATCTGCGCAGGGTGCAACTGTACTCTACCTAGCTGCGCAGCAGCGAGGCGAAAGCTAAAAGACAGAACAAAAACGTACACCAGGGGTGTCTTTAAGGCTGGGCAACAGGTCACACACAGGGCTTCGCTCCCAAAAACAAATAATATTTTTAAAACAAATAATTTCTTAATATTAGTGTGGTTTTGAGTTTTATATTTTAAAACAAAATTTACAATTTTTAAATGTTTAGTTATAAAAAGTAAAATATCTTAATAAAAAAAATATTAGGCATGAGGAGCGGAAGCTCGAGAGCACAGCATATTGTTCCAAAGTTATTTAAGTTATAGGAAGGGAAGTTCAACTAGTTTGGAAGGGAAGAACCTCGCAAAAATTAGATGTCAACCACGGCTTCCCCCAGAGCTTTTGTCAACCCGCACACACAACCTAATAGGGTAGGTAGTGACAAGAACCAAGCGTTCACTGGTACTATTGTGCCCACTGTGACTGCCACAGTAGTGTCCTCCGNTACTCCACTCCAGATGCACCACACCAGCAGGCATGTGGGCAAGAGTGATAGTATATTCAGTGTTATAATCAATCAGCGTTTGTCAATATCGTGACATCAGTGCGACATAATTGATCTGAGTGCATCAGTATAGTTATTCAGTGTCATAATTATCAAGTGTATTTGTTCCATGTGTGTAAATTGCACCAGTGGCATTAATTATTCAGAGCTTAATAATTTATTCATTATTATTTAATGGTTCAGTGGATTTATTCAGTATTTATTTACATCATATTTATCGTGTTGACAGACAGTCATCACATACCCAGCCAGCCAGGGACATGTGACATTACTAAGTTGGCAATACAGTGACTGCTGTGATGCAAATATTTAATATTAATGTAACCCTGATTTATAGTGTATTTGTGCAAGGGTAATTGTGTTTGATTATGTTAATCTAAGGTATATCATTTTCTTACATCTCATCAGCATTTTTAAGTCGCATTTATGTTTCATCTTTCCACCGCTTGGCGTCGACCGCGCTCAGGTAATGGGAGCCGGCGCAGTTCACAGTACAGTACNCCGCTCTCAGGTAATGGGAGTCGGCGCAGTTCACAGTACAGTAAGCTTCATCACTTCAACAAGGGAAGACATGGTAAGTCTCTCGTTTCACAAGAACCTCGATGCCAGCCCCGAGGCTGCAACCTCGCTCAGTAATCGTATCATCACATAATCCACAAAATAACTTGTATTTTATGTTACATCGCACCGAGGGGAGAGCAGCGTCACGCGTCTTAATTAATCGTAATCCATTAGTGTGTTACATTGTACGACCACGCGGTCACCATGTGTCTTTTTCGGTTAAGTGTTCAATAAAATAATCATCTTTCATATAACCGATGGTGCGTTCATTAATCCGGGCATGTGCAGCTGCCATACAGCTCGCATTTTCCTATTATCTGATGGTGTGTTACCTCGAGCCCCCTAGGGTGATTAACCACGACCTGATCTCTTTGCTCAACACTGAGCTGGCGCCCGGCACTTTCACAGCTCGAGGGACACCGCGCCCCCAACCGTCTCCCTTCGACAAGGGACGTACCGAGCGCACGTCAGTAGGAACTGCCTACACCAAGCACCAGTAGCGCGACAAGATGCCACGCACCCTAGGTATACCACTGAAGTAAGTGCAATAACTTTCAGTGCAACAATACGTAATTATGTCACAACTAAATTAATCGGCCTAACATATATCTGATAATAACCAATATTAATTTTTATGCTATGACAAATGAATGTGACAAAATTCCTACACAAATAACAGAGTAGTGCAAGTGCAAAGTACCGACCACATGGTAGATGGAATCTAAATAATAGTAACTTTTTAGATATCTACTTAGTACATTGTTTAATACTCATTAAACGAACACACCAGCTACTAGTGATGCCCTTAATAAGTGCCATACATATTAAATGAAAAGGGTATGTTTTGACTCCTGCAGTGGGACACTTAAAATCAAACTGAGCCACACCAAATTTCTCGTAAAAATCACCAGGTTTGGATATTATTTAAAAATACATTTTATATAATGTGTAATCATTTTTTTTGTGTATACACAGGTTATATGTATGTTTTTCCATTCTAGGTAATGAAAAGACACCCCATGAAAAATTATTTGAAAATTTCATAAAAGTGTAATGTGTTACATTGCATTCATTACACTTATTGTCGAGGGGAATACTATTTTGGTGAACGGTATACAACCACCGCTGCCTCTGGCATGCCATTCCCTCCTTATTCTGAGAATAGTGTACATCANGGAATACTGTTTTGGTGAACGGTATACAACCACCGCTGCCTCTGGCATGCCATTCCCTCCTTATTCTGAGAATAGTGGACATCTNACAACCACCGCTGCCTCTGGCATGCCATTCCCTCCTTATTCTGAGAATAGTGTACATCAGGGCAGGTCGTGTCAAGTTGCTCAAGGGTGAAGCAACTTTGTATGCCAATCACTTCACTGCAATAGATTTTAATTCATTGGAAATGTTTCGTATTTCTTTGTGCATCCTCGAATTCACCTCCATTCCGGAGCAGACTCACAACCCCTCCGGCATAATTAGCTATTTTAATCTTTGTTCAGCATCAGCCGATGCTTTGTTCCACACAGCTAAGGCCAGTGAGGGGCCTTGTGCCGCCCCGCACACTCACTTCATTTTGCTGTGTACCATTATCATGTAGACTTTCTTCAATACAATTTTTTTTTAATCAATGTGTGTGTGTGTGTGTAATTTATTTCTGTTTCACACGGAGATTGAGAGCGACGGCCCATTTATACCTTTCAACCCACCTGCCACGCCACCGAAGTCACATAAGTCAATGTGTGTTTTATGTAATGTAAGTGTTTTGTGTCTGTGCATTGGAATGGTGTGCTGGGGAGCCACAATACTCCAGTTCGGGTGTGTGTGTTTCTGTTTCGTCATCTACCTAGCTGACGACATCAGTCATCACACATGACCTCGTTAAGACACGAGGCGCAAGGCCCATTAGCACATGTGTTTCGACCGCGGCCCACCTCATGAGTCTTGTACTAACCTTAGTGAATTTTTTTAACTGGTTAGCGGGCACCATCCGGACTTTAACTTCATCATCTGGACCCTGTGACCACACCGAAAGTGTCAAGTTCTTGCACCTGAACTCGTTTTCGCAAGAAACGATGCTGACAGACACCACCGAGAGCAATCTAATAACCCTCCTCGCACATCGCAGATTGAGAACCACAAAAACTAAGCATAGAAGCATTGTATCTGTCGTCGCAACTGAAGTTCCCGAGACTGAACCGGATATTCGCCCCAATGCACAAGCACACCTGTGCACCATGAGGAACACAAGCGCATTACATCAACCAACACCATCTGGTAGCTAACTATGAGGCAGGAGCCACGAGATATAGAAGATTGCTACTACCACCAGAGCAAAATCAGCATCTGCCACCAAATGGCCCATATAGGAATTCAACCAACAGTGATTGCATGCGTGATTATTTGGTAATTTTAAGTGCAATTAGTGTGTGTCGGGAAAATGGTCGTTTCGCTCGGGGGCACTGTGCTGTGATACAGTATGAAATAACATCAAGGTATGTTTTACCAATGCTGTCAGGTTTTTCCAGGAAAACTTAATGTAAGTTAATTGAAAAGATAATTTACGAACAGTGAAAGGGCACATTGCTTGCAATTTGATGTTCAGTATTTACAAAAGTTGACCAGACAATGGATTAATGCCGGTGTACAACCCCCTTAGTATTAACATAAAATTAATATCAGCATCTTTTGAAAAAGTACATATTTTTATGTTTTATTTTACAAGAGAAGTGCATTTATGATTAGTATGTTTGTGTTAATAAACTAAAGTAACATTTAAATTGCAAGTGCTCCAATTTAAGTAGATAAAATTCACAGTATTGTTTTCAACTATATAAAAATCTTAAGTAAATTTCAATTTAGTAATTATGTGTGTTGAATTTTGTACTTTGTAGATTTTAGAATAATTTTCATTGTAATGACCGTATGCAACAGCTAATGGATAACCACCGCATCCGGCCTCATCCAGTTTGTTNTAGAATAATTTTCATTGTAATGACCGTATGCAACAGCTAATGGATAACCACCGCATCCGGCCTCATCCAGTTTGTTACAGACTGTAGCTGGGGAGAACTTGCATGTGAGAGGCTCTAAACTCTTCCTCAACTGAGTTAGTTTTCAGTAGTATAATAATTCTGAAACCATTTCGTTTTCACCTTCATGAACCTCCAGTCATATCCTGGTACTTCTCTGGTACAAGGGAACTTGTCTATACCAATTTTAGACACGTTCATCTCTATGCACTGGTATTTGGGCGGGCCAAACTTTTGGCCATTTTCAAAGTTCTTGCATGCTTCAATAATTTTTGTTTAAGTGTTTGTGACCAGTGTGATCGGAGAAAATGTATTTTTTACATGGCATTAACGGTACAGTGATCATCTGAATAAAAGGTACTGTATAACCGACATGGAGTCGCCTACATTATTGTACAGTGGTGTGAAGGTTGAGCATGTCCACAGCCCCAGTAATAGTACTGTGTGTAGCAGTTAGGTCCTCCAATGCCATATATGTCACAATTTGCAAATCACCATCTATCCACCAAAGGGGGGAACAGCCACACAGAACACAACCCCGGCGACCTCATGCTCTCCTGTCCCAACCAAAGTATAGTTGGGTGGTACCTATCTAATGTATTTCCACCTCGACACAGCACACCACCTCTTGTGTACTCTCATCGGCTGCCGTCCATTCTGTTTGTTGGCCGGCACTGCCATGGCAAGTGTGACATCCATGAGGGTCATACCTAANTCATCGGCTGCCGTCCATTCTGTTTGTTGGCCGGCACTGCCATGGCAAGTGTGACATCCATGAGGGTCATACCTAAGAAATTAATGTGAGATGTGTGAGTCACGAGATTTGTGGTTTTTTTCGGGAATGACAAAGAGTGTATTGGCATCAGTGTCCAAATGTAGGTGAATTTATACATCTCAGCTATGACTGCCATAAGCCAAAAGGCACGAAAAAAAAAAATTTTAAGCGTTACAGACAATATAATTAGAAGGCTGTGTTAATTTAGCAAATGAAGAGAATTCCACACTGAACTAAAATTTTGAATCGGAAACAGCACACATCGCTGTTACACTTCGCACACTGTTCTTTAAGCCCCCAGCCATTCCCTTTGCATTTGAACTGTAATGCCATGAACCACACATTGAAAAGTGCTCCNTCATCGGCTGCCGTCCATTCTGTTTGTTGACCGGCACTGCCATGGCAAGTGTGACATCCATGAGGGTCATACCTAATAAATTAATGTGAGATGTGTGAGTCACGAGATTTGTGGTTTTTTCGGGAATGACAAAGAGTGTATTGGCATCAGTGTCCAAATGTAGGTGAATTTATACATCTCAGCTATGACTGCCATAAGCCAAAAGGCACGAAAAAAAAATGTTTAAGCGTTACAGACACAATAATTAGAAGGCTGTGTTAATTTAGCAAATGAAGAGAATTCCATACTGAACTAAAATTTTGAATCGGAAACAGCACACATCGCTGTTACACTTCGCACGCTGTTCTTTAAGCCCCCAGCCATTCCCTTTGCATTTGAACTGTAATGCCATGAACCACACATTGAAAAGTGCTCCAGTGAATGTTTGTCCCTCCACAGTCGACAGCCCACCTGAATGACACCATTCCTTGTCGACCAACAACAACGAGCATGACAGAAAGGGTCAACGATGTCGGAATACACACGCCATCATCGTCATTTACTACACGACTCAAGCGTCTGTCTTGGTTAATTTTTCTCACTGGGTAACTCTTAAGGCCGTACAACAAGTGGCACGGCACAGTGTCCCACCGATTACCACAGGCATCAGCCCAATCACAATTGGATGAAACATCATTGCAACTCATACCATGATGGCTGGTGTCTCATCTCATGATACAATACCACATATGCTAGTGGATAGGGGAAGAGTTCTTAAAATAGAAAATCTCAATACATNGTTCTTAAAATAGAAAATCGCAATACATTAAGTTATGGCCTTCAAGGATATGGACAAGCATAATGACACCAAGGGAGAAATTGTCAGCCAGAGAAGCGGATGGAGAAATTGTGGACACGTGGCCAGCCTATATAATGCTGCGACAACAAGGTTGGTTGTCGCCATTGCTGCGAGACTCCTGCGGGTCCTAAGGATCTAGTGCGTAGTCTGTCGAGACTGGACGTCCCACAGTACAAACAGAAACTAAATTCTATCAACAGCACCCACTAGCTCCACTCAAGACAGTACTAACAGAGCGACCCTCCCAGGGGCACTACAACCTGCAACCACACAGGCCCAGCTGTCAGTCCGAGTGTGCTGCGCCTGACAACATAGCTATTTAGCTGATGATGGTGAGGTACACAAACAGCAACCTGTAGGGGAGGGGGTCTTTTAATCTGAGCCCAAACTTAAAGGTCCCTGCGACCGTTCGCTGCACCACAGTACAGCAGCCCTGGCCGAGCACTATGCCGACAACAAGACCATCGGGTGAGGCCATCAGCAACAGTGTCTCGATGGTGTTTACGAAAGTACCCCCTCACCCAACACCACGCGAGTCAGCTTGCTGTCCCACTTTTATCCGACCATGNCGCCCAACACCATGCGAGTCAGCTTGCTGTCCCACTTTTATCCGACCATGTGGGCAACACCAGGACAGTCTCGTGGTACAGATCCCAATGGGCTGGCACATGTTCTCACACTTAGTACTGTGCCATCAGAGCATAGCACACATGAAGGCGACAACAGGCTTCAGGACACCTACGAACAACCAAAGCCATTCTACAACAATAAATGTTTGAGACCGTTGGTGGCCCTAGAAGCAGAACCTAATCACTGTCAGTTTACGTCAAGTGGGCATCATAAGTGAACTGTTATTTTTATCGTAATTTCAGATTATGTCAAAGTGAAGTACCAACGACTTCATCCTTAGGGCATAATAAGCTTCACCTGTACCAACCTAAGTTTAGCCTCCACAGGCATATCACCTGACTGGAGGCAATTTCAGTTTGTGTGTTTTTCTTTAGGTATATTGAATGTAAAAGTGTATTCGTTTATTTTGAAGCATTCAACAGGTTTACGGACTGAGATACACGTTTCCAGCACTACGTGCACGTAAACTTAACCCCAAAATATATTGTCATCAGTAATTCAGCAGCTATTGTAGTTTATAAAACACAGATGTTTTCGATAAGGACAATGTTCAATCTTAAATTAACTAATGGAGCTTTCCCATATATGCAATATAAAAATTAATGGTCAAATCCCATTTTGCCCTTTTTACACTCACATGTTTCCGACAGTTGGCGGCTTCACTGCAAGTGGCAGCGAATATGCTGGCTGTCATTAAGTGTAGAGTGAGCAGAGGACAGAGACAGATGTGCATGACTGTGCCTCCCAGGCCCAAAAACTTTTGTAAGCAATCATTAAGGACACTAGCTTACTTGCTCATTTAACTGGAACATTAACATAAAGTCTTTAGTCAGGGAGGAGTGCATGTCTGACTTATGTCGCTTTATCGCCTAGAACTCAACTACAACGTAACTTTTTTTTAGCACAAGGTGCTATTTAACCGCGAAAGTCGCGGACAGCTCTAGTGAGTTGGGCCTACTCAGGACGATGTTGACAATTATCGGGAGTGTTGTTACTCAAGAAACCAAATCAAGAATTTGTCATCCTACACATGTAAGTTTTCTTTTAGTCCTTGCCTCTGAAATCATTTTGGGAGCTGTATCCATCAACCAGCCATTCTCAGGTTTTTAAGTGTTTTCTGTGTAATATGTACTTTTATTAGTGTTTAATTAGCGTGTGGAGTGGCATTGCAACACCACATTTAACTAACTTCCCACCTGCATAACCGTCCACTTCACAACAGGCACCCGCGGCGGTATTGGACCAACTGCAACTGCCCACTGCTAGCAGCGCCTACCATAGCAAAATTAATACTACAATTGAGATGTAGAGAATCGGGAGAATAGCCTGGCCACCTGGGTCACTCGCCGACGACCCACAACAGCAGATCAGCTGTAATAAATCTACAAGACGTATCTGGTGAGTATTTCCTGCCCGAAATTGACACAAGTAACAGTTCATTTGTGACAGGCCCACCATTTTCCAACCCCAACCTTACGTCACAGAATATGATAAAATTATTCAGTGTTGGTGTGTCCATATATTGCAGAATGTCTAATCTATTTTTTTTATGCTTGTCTGACATCTTGAATTCAGATAGGCTGGCATTAATGGTAAATGCAAGGACTTGAAGGTTGACCACCTTGTAATTAGTTATGTTTAATGTTTAGCATCACAGCAACATTTAACGTTGATTGCAGCCACAGCCATAACTCTTCACAGATTCACAACTTATAGGTGGGTCCAGCTCCCGAAATGCCTTTAAAAGGCAAGGCCTGTATATCAAAACACCGACTTGGGGATTCCAGACATTTATCGATGTTTCGACTACAACCCAGTTGATGGTGTTACATCGTTAAGAGGACCCGATGCTCTAATCACACTTGGGTCTAATGAAGGAAAGATAAGCATGTGCTTTCCGGATTAGAGAGGGTAACTTCCACTCCTGCGGCTGTCGATCTGCAGGAGCTTGTGAGGCGCTCCTCCCGGGCGATGAAATTATGTTAAGTGATATTGTTCTAGTTGAAAAAAAAATTTCAAACTATGGTTGTTGGTTGAAGACGAAGGAGTTTATTAAGTGCCCAGGAGACAAGAACCTTACGGCCTGCTCCGTTGAATGCCTGCTTCAGACTCAAAGGCTACTGACGTCTTTCCTACCACTTCCTGTGAAGATGCTGGTAGTCGAAAATGCACATGTATGTAAAATAGATGCATAATAGGGTTAGGTTCTAAAGTGTTTACAATTTATGGGGCGGAAAGCTGCTTTAACTAAATGTAGACTGAACATTGTCCCAAGCAACAAACTTACATATTGTCCGTATTAAACAAGCTGCTTAATTATTCACGACAACCCACTTTCATGCTGTTGGGTTTAGGGGAAATGTATTGCTGTAAACGTGTCTATCAGTGTCTGTAAAAAATAAACATGTAAACTTTTACACTCACTATTCCTACTAAAATTAAAACATTGAGATGACCCCAGTCAGGTGATGCCTGTGGGGGCAAAACTTAGGTTGGCACGGGTGAAGCCTGTGATCTAAGTAGGAAGTCATTGACACTTACTTAAAAGTTATTTGTATTTCGTTTAGTAGTGCTGTTTACGTGTGATTTTATCATAATGTAAACCAGGGATGATTTTTTTGCTCTATTTTTGGGGACAACTAACACTCGCAAACATTTAGTGTTGCACAATGGCGTCGGTTGTTCATATTGATCTCGATAAAGAATGATACGAATCCTGGAATGGCTTTCACGTGTGCTATGCCCTGACTGTGCAGCGCTGAGTGTGAGCACTCATGCCGGTCTGATGGGATTTGAATCACGAGACTGTCCTAGTGTCACCCATGTGGTCGGATCAAATTGGGATATTCAGCTGACTCGCTTAATGTTGGGTGAAGCTAGTGCATCCGAAACCCTGCCGAGATAATTTAGTTGCAACCATGCTCGATGTTCTTGTTGTCGGATCGGTGCCTGGCCGTTGTTGTATTGTGGCGCAGCGAACAGCCAGGGAAACTAGCGAGTTTGAGTGCACATTATTAATGTGGGGACAATTGAAATACCACAATGCAATATTTAACACTTGTAACATTGATGTTTTTGCTTTAATTCCTAAAATAACACACTACAAAGACTAGGAGCTTATCTGTAGGAAACATTCGCAGTAAAATTATAATGTTATGTGTCGATAGTAGTATGCATATCAAAATCATCCTATGGTCTCAGTAAATATATTACTCAAAATAAGAATTGTGGAATAGGGGTGTATATGAAGACCATGGGGATTGTGCGATAAATACATTAAAACACTGACGAAAAGCTAAATGAAATAGAAAAATATTCAAAAATATAAAATTGGCCCCACAGCTGCAATTTTAATTAAATATGTGCTACACTGCTCCTGGGAGTGAGAGTAATAAGAGCAGAAGGTCATGTTGATTTACAGGCTTTATTTTTATACCCAATAAATATGTGGAAGTGTAAACAAATAATTCAGGGGAGAAATATTCAGCAGGTAAATCAGTGTGGCCCTACACACATGCTGTCATTCACACTTCAGGAAGCAGAGTGGCATATATTTTGTGTGACTTCACAGTTATGTGGTTAGATTTTGGGATGTGTTTATGGCAGGGATAATGCAAAAGTCAACAATTATTAGGAACAGTGATATTTTTATGCTCACCTATGTCTGTAGCACATAAAAGTTCTTGGCAGTGAGGAGGAAGTGGTGTACATGCATGGTTTTGTTGGGAAACCTATGTTGAAGTGTGAATTATGCATGGTAGCAGACAATATGCTAATTTGTAAGCATCAGGGCAATGTCCTCTACATGGCTGACTCGAATCCGCAAATACGCCAGCACTTTCACTCTCCAGAAGTTTCCATGCAAAACCTAGTCAGTGAATGTGGAGAGTCCAATTTGTTGCACTAGCAGACCCCTGTCTCGCCTCGACAATACAGTTTATATGGTAATGAAGAGTGAAAACATTTGTTGAAAGTGATGTACCTAGCTATGCTTATTGTATATTAACATTAACATCAGAACCTAATTATCTGAGCTTTGCGGGTAGCATTCTTTAAAAACCAAGTGCAGTAAAAGCTTCACACTAGTCCTGTTAATACACATTTTACAAATGTCAGCAATATCCATTAGTCCTATAAAAGAATATTGCTGTATAAAATTTAATACATACACCAATTTCAAATGTTATATCACCACTGTACCATCAGTGCAATACCTAATGATTGGCAGTTTCATAAATATGTATTTACATTTTCTAATTATATGGACACTTCCTCACCCTTGAGCACAGTTTAAAGTATATTCACAGTTACCTCCAACTTTTCTGAAGCATGCTTAAGTTCTACTTCCAGGATATTCCTCCGCCCATGAAAACACAGCTTAACCAAGTCTAGAAAATTACCCCAAAATGACTACACACTCCATTTGTGCACACTGAATGTAATACATTTTTAATAAGAACTATATCTTACTAGCTATTATCCCGATGTGAACCACGTGTCCACAAGCTACTTGTGCTGACTCGGACTGCTGCAGTCACATCAACTGCACCAGCTACACCGAGCTGCTCCAACCACATCAGGCCAAGAGTGCATAGTGCAGGTTGACAAGAAAGAAAATTGCACCTTCTTGCCAACAAGGATAATGTAACTCAATAAACAGCCCCACTTATTTATTACAAGAGGTAACTCTTTTAATAAATAAGTAGGTTATCCGAAACCGTGTTTACTCTAAAGCCACAGCTGATGGGCGCATGGGCAATTGGTCGTTATGTCGTAGCAACTCCCACCGCGACATGCGACGTGATGCACCACCAAGTGGCATCGAACTTGCCTGTAAGCCGAAGCTGAATTGCTAAGTGCCCCAAAGTGTAACTAGTAGTGTGCTTCATTTTTCAAAACACACCAAAAAACATCACCTCATACACAGCTACAAACAGGGGTGTGTTTTATTGTTTTGAGAGCAATCAAGCATGGCAAACCACACCTCTTTTCCCAGAAGGACTCATCCATCCCTTCAGGAGACAACCACCTGGCAAAACTGTAGCCAGTGAAATTCAAACACATCACAAGAAATGAAATACAAACACTTTTCTTGAGAAAGTATTTTAATGTATTTAATGTTTAATTATAAAAGATCAATTTTATTTTCGAAAAGGGAGATTGCCTATAAAAGTATCCATCCTTGTAAAATGTAATTTAGTGCGGTGACACTTCCCATCAACTTCACAACATTAACCTTAACAGACATTTATTAATCAAGTGGGTTGTCACCAATGTGCTTCGTTCTATTTATACAATTTTTCGCCATTGCCATAATGTTACATTGTGTTCATGTCATGTTTTTCCATTTGGAATTTGACACCGGTTCATGTCACTTGCGACGGAAGCCAATGTCACTCTGCCAATTCGTCTTGCACTCGAGCCAGACTGGCAACACTGCTACTCACGGTCGCCCTCTCCGTGAGTCGAATCAGTACTATCATTTAGGATATTATCAATTCACTGCAAAAAGCAACTTCATTAACTGGATCATTTGATTTCTTTTATTTCTTTTAAGTACAGAGTGGAGAACCACCTGCACTCTCACCGGAGAGCTTAACACATTCAATGCTGACTCAAAAACAAACATTTTGCCCACATGCTGAAATTTTTTTATATTTTTATTATTTAAAATGGTCTCTAAATAAGTTATGCCAAAAAAAATTTTTATTTCCCATGATTATGACGTATAAGCCATTTTTTATCCTGCCATACATGTACGGCGGCCGCGTGGCTGCAAGAAACAGCTGCTTCCCCCAGCCGCTGCTAAGCAGAATGAGTTATGTGACTTTCAGAACGACAGAACGACCTCTCAACATCCGTTCTTCTAATATTCGTATGCAGGTATTGTTTCTAATCATGCACATTCTTCCGAGAGTCATTCAAATATATGGTAGTCAATGTACTCAGCTAATAGTCAGGAATAGTGGAACAAAAGTAGCGAATACGAAAAATCAATTTATTATGAAAATGTTTTAATGTCAAAAAACTAAATAATAATGTAAATTTTGTGTAAAAAAGTAATGCTTATTACCTAATAAAAATTACATAAGTATATTACAAATCCTAAATTGAACAGAAACAACTGACCAATATAATACAAAAATACACTAAAAAAAATAGAAGTAAAAACAACTAAAAGTAGAACTAATACAAATGAAAACATATTTACAATAATTAATAAATGAGTTCATTATGGTCGTGATAATCGACAAAACAAGGGTCGACACAGAACCCTGGCAATTTAAGAGATGCTTGACAATAAAAAAAAGACATCATTCCTCCTACCCTGCAAAAAGCAACCCTTACACCTCTTTTGCTTTTTCTTCCCCATCTCATTCACTTCAGTATTCATCATGAGGAAATGTCGTAGGCCACAGGGGACAGGTTCAGGCAAAGAAGGCAGTTGGTCTAACTTAATTAGTTTGGTAACAAGGGCATCCTTCTTTGGGCAGTAGAAGAACTCTATTGCATCCCCGACGGCCCTGGAGTTAATGTCAAGGTTCGATCAGATTCTACATAGAGAATAACATAAATCAATAGATGGAATACCTAATAATAATACTAATAATAATAATAAAGAAAGAATTTACTAAAAGAAAAATACAATTGCATATATAATAGGCCGGAGCGACGACGTACAAGCCCCATTGGAACCAGCATGATGTGAAATATATATATAAGAAAGTAATACTTTCAATATTTACCTTGTTTCTTCATCTTGTTGTAATTTGTTTTCCTCGTTGAAACAAGAAATTCAATTCAAGAAATACTTCCTGCTGAAGACATCAAATATATACTTGAATATTTATAAAAAAAATCACTAAAAACACAGGTAAGGGCTAGAAGTAGAGGCGATGCTCGTAGTATCGCAGCTCAGACCGTACTAGCTACGCTGGTGTAAAAAGGAATGAGTATCAGGTAGAGCGCGCCTTTCCCAGCCTTATACAGAGACAATAGAGGGGCGCAGTACATGTATGGCGGACATGTGGCTGTGAAAACCTTGCCGCCGTACATGTACGGCGGCCACGTGGAACGTGTTACCCTATCATGTATCCACATAACACCACGCTCATTTTCATGCTGAGGTCTCCTGCAGGCTTTAAGTGCTGGGTCTGTTTCCTTTCATTATTCATAGGTAACCAAGCACAGTGAGTAAACAGATTTACAAAGTTCGATGTGTGTTATTTCATTGTCCTCCAGGACAAGTAGGACGCTATACCCTTGTAGTACCACCCACAATTTTCTAGAATATTTCAGGCGTACGAGATGGCCTACAGTCAAATCATATGCTCTAAATAGTGTAAGAGTAAGTATGTGACAACATCATCTGCGTCGGGCAATGCTACACTCCACCAACCCTGGCTCACCTCGACCCACATACCTATTTTCTCCTCGTTTTATAAATTAAATATTGTACATTACAGAAAAAGTATAACCAAAGTTAAAGTTATCCAACAATGCGGGACTTTTATGGTAGTAAAAATATAAAACATAAGTGATACATTACATATTCAGGAAGCAACCAAGCACATCACGGATTGGATGTTTTTCCAAAGGTTTGATTCAAAAAGTGTGAAGAAACTGGTAATACACTTAACATGTTACTATAAGAAGTGAATCTGAGAAGAGTGATGGCTGTGGCTGCAATCAACGTTAAATGTTGCTATGATGCTAAACATTAAACATAACTAATAACATGTTGGTCAACCTTCAAGTCCTTCCATTTAACCATTAATGCCAGCCTATCTGAATTCAAGATGTCAGACAAGAGTAAAAAATTAGATTAGACATTCTGCAATATATGGATACACTTACACTGTACAATTTTATCATATTCTGTGACGTGAGGTTGGGGTTGGAAAATGGTGGGCCTGTCACCAATGCACTGTTACTTGCATCAAGTTCGGCCAGGTAACACTCACCACATTAGTCTTGTAGATTTATTACGGCTGATCTGCTGTTGTGGGTTGTCGACGAGTGACCCAGGTGTCCAGGCTATACGCCCGATTCTCTATATCTAAATTGTAGTATTAATTGTGTTATGATAGGCTGCTAGCAGTGGACAGTCGCGGATGGTCCAATACAGCCGCAGGTGCCTGTTGTGAAGTGGACGGTTATGCAGGTGGAAAGTTAGTTAAATGTGGTGTTGCAATGCCACTCCACGCGCTAATTAAACACTGATAAAAGTACATATTACACAGAAAACACTTAAAAACCTGAGAATGGCTGGTTGATGGATACAGCTCCCAAAATGANAATAAAAGTACATATTACACAGAAAACACTTAAAAACCTGAGAATGGCTGGTTGATGGATACAGCTCCCAAAATGATTTCAGAGGCAAGGACTAAAAGAAAACTTACATGTGTAGGATGACAAATTCTTGATTTGGTTTCTTGAGTAACAACACTCCCGATAATTGTCAACATCGTCCTGAGTAGGCCCAACTCACTAGAGCTGTCCGCGACTTTCGCGGTTAAATAGCACCTTGTGCTAAAAAAAAGTTACGTTGTAGTTGAGTTCTAGGCGATAAAGCGACATAAGTCAGAGATGCACTCCTCCCTGACTAANTAAAAAAAAGTTACGTTGTAGTTGAGTTCTAGGCGATAAAGCGACATAAGTCAGAGATGCACTCCTCCCTGACTAAGGACTTTATGTTAATTTTCCAGTTAAATGAGCAAGTAAGCTAGTGTCCTTAATGATTTCTTACAAAAGTTTTTGGGNGGACTTTATGTTAATTTTCCAGTTAAATGAGCAAGTAAGCTAGTGTCCTTAATGATTTCTTACAAAAGTTTTTGGGCCTGGGAGGCACAGTCACGCACATCCTTCTCTGTCCTCTGCTCACTCTACACTTAATAACAGCCAGCATATTCGCTGCCACTTGCAGTGAAGCCACCAGCTTTCGGAAACATGTGAGTGTAAAATGTGCAAAATGGGATTTGGCCATAAATTTTTATATTGCATACATGGGAAAGCTCCATTAGTTAATTTAAGATTTAACATTGTCCCTAACGAAAACTTATGTGTTTTATAAATTAGAAAAACTTCTGAATTACCAATGACTTCACATTTTGGGGTCGTTAAGTTTACGTGCACGTAGTGCTGGAAACGTGTATCTCAGTCCGTAAACCTGTTGAATGCTTTAAAATAAACATATACACTTTTACATTCAATATACCTAAAGAAAAACACACAAACTGAAATTACCTCCAGTCAGGTGATATGCCTGTGGAGGCTAAACTTAGGTNAATATACCTAAAGAAAAACACACAAACTGAAATTACCTCCAGTCAGGTGATATGCCTGTGGAGGCTAAACTTAGGTAGGTACATGTCAAGCTTATTATGCCCTAAGAATGAAGTCGTTGGCACTTCACTCTGATATAATCTGAAATAATGTTGAAAACAACAGTTCACTTATGATGCACACTTGACGTAAACTGACAGTGATTAGGTTCTGCTTTTAGGGCCACCAACAGTCTCAAACATTTATTGTTGTAGAATGGCTTTGGTTGTTCGTAGGTGTCCTGAAGCATGTTGTCGCCATCATGTGTGCTACGCTCTGATGGCGCAGCACTAAGTGTGAGAACACGTGCCGGTCCATTGGGATCTGTNGTGTGCTACGCTCTGATGGCGCAGCACTAAGTGTGAGAACACGTGCCGGTCCATTGGGATCTGTACCACGAGACTGTCCTGGTGTCACCCACATGGTCGGATAAAAGTGGGACAGCAAGCTGACTCGCGTGGTGTTGGGTGAGGGGGTACTTTCGTAAATACCATCGAGACACTGTTGCTGATGGCCTCACCCGATGGTCTTGTTGTCGGCATAGTGCTCGGCCAGGGCTGCTGTACTGTGGTGCTGCGAACGGTTGCAGGGACCTGTGAGTTTGGGCTCAGATTAAATGACCCCCTCCCCTATGGGATGCTGTTTTTGCGCCACACCATCATCAGGTGGATAGTTTTGTTGTCAGGCGCAGCACACTCGGACCGACAGCCGGGCCCTGCGTGGTTGCAGGTTGTAGTGCTCCTGTGAGGGTAACTCTGTTAGTACTCTCTTGAGTGGAGNGACAGCCGGGCCCTGCGTGGTTGCAGGTTGTAGTGCTCCTGTGAGGGTAACTCTGTTAGTACTCTCTTGAGTGGAGTTTGTGGGTGCTATTGATAGCAGTTAGTGCCTGTTTGTACTTTGGGACGTACAGTCTCGACAGACTACGCACCAGACCTGTGTGACTGGACGAGGCTGCTTGGAGTGGCATAGAGGCATGTCGCTCTCGTTCCCACTCTCGTCATTGCTACTGCTGCAACTGGTCCAGGGGTGCAGTTTCGCCTGGGGACATCAAGGGGGGTTACAGGAGTCCCTGCTGAGGTGTTCTCCTTTGGATGTCTGACTAGCCGCCTGTAGAGTACATGCTGTGCTGCATTCAGTAATCTCTGCTATCGATGTGACGGTCGCGAGATCACCCTCTCTGGTCATACTGACCCCAGATGTCTCCTCGTCCATAGGTGGTTTGGCCGGGGCCACTGGAGTGAACGCCTCGGCACAGGGTGCCTTGACATCAAGCGTCATGATGTAGGGCATTGTGATCTGTGGAGGTGTTGTTATTACTTCTGCNTCTCCTTTGGATGTCTGACTAGCCGCCTGTAGAGTACATGCTGTGCTGCATTCAGTGGTCTCTGCTATCGATGTGACGGTCGCGAGATCACCCTGTCTGGTCATACTGACCCCAGATGTCTCCTCGTCCATAGGTGGTTTGGCCGGGGCCACTGGAGTGAACGCCTCGGCACAGGGTGCCTTGACATCAAGCGTCATGATGTAGGGCATTGTGATCTGTGGAGGTGTTGTTATTACTTCTGCTTGTGTTATTTCGGCTTGTGTGGTGTGTCATGCTGGGTACTGTCCTCCATATATCATCCCGGTGAGCGTTTGGATATTAGGCATCGTGGGGCAGAACAGACATGGACAGATATGACATCACTCCACACAACTGCCAATGCAAATGCCGCTACGGCGAACAACAGCCATGTGCTGCCATTAACCACATTATATTTATCAATAAAGTGCAATGTACTTTGGTATCGCAAACTTCGGCGAGCTTACCAGCCGAACTCTGTTGGACTTGCATGTGCAAAACCATACAAATTGGATTTACCAATCCACTTCTGGATGATGAGTGTCAATGCCATCATTCAACCAATACAGAACATACTGACAGAATAAACAGGTCAAGTTCCATAAACGAACACTACATCTGTGCTAATCTGTTATAGTGCGATGGAAAGGTACGAACCTTTGTTACGTGTCAACATTGCCGACAATCCTATCACTCGCAGTGCATCACACCGTCGGAATTTACATTAAGATGCGGAGGACAGATTACATACCAGCCTCCAATATTTGCTATGTGGTAGTCAACTACCACCCACACACTGTCAACAGCCCATATGCTTTGGAGTAGGCACCGACTTAGTTACATGCAAACACTATGAACATAGTGCACATCAACGGTGCATACCAATGAACAAGTGGGTGGTGGAAGCTAACAGTGACTACAATTTCGCTGCGTGTCTGTTGCAGAATCGGTGCGAACAACAGCTCCAACTATTGCTGCTACATTCGCAGTTCCACTCGCACAATCCACATCATGTACGGTCCGACCGGAACGAGTACATATCAGGCAACTGGTACAGAAGCAAAATTTATGAGAAAACACACTAGNCAGAGCAATTAGAACACACTAGCATATTTTCAGTCATTATTAACCTTCTCGGGACTCACAACCGATGATCCTCAAGCTTTCCTGGAGGTTTAAACTAACTCTACATTGGGTGTTCAAGGAGGAGTGGCTAAATTTCATTGAAGGGCAGTTNGGTTTAAACTAACTCTACATTGGGTGTTCAAGGAGGAGTGGCTAAATTTCATTGAAGGGCAGTTAAATGGAGACATACGACAATGGTGGCATATGGTAATCCACTATGGCATGATATAGCTGGTTTTTTCAAAGAGCATTTCAATGTAGGTATACGAGTACATTCTCATCGCTGGTAGCATGCAGCCATTCAGTCCTGGATAGTCAATCAGTGCAAGAAACACTTACTGCATTTGCTATGTGGAAAATCATTTTGGTGCACCAATACCACCCGACTACGCCAGTGAAATACTCGAGGCCGTAGCAGAAAGGGTTACACAGGATTATCGCAGCACAATAGACTAGCTAATATGTAGTTTGCTTGTCGAATTCATGTGCTCCATCGTTATTCTAAACAGTATCATGCACAAGGACCAAGTCGACTACGCACTGCGGAAAACAATCATTCAGAAAAAAACGGGAGACAGACGGGGGAGCTCGTGGTGATGCAACAGAAAAGTTCAACAATCAAACAACATGTATAATAGAACCCGTTGCAAAAGTACGAGGCAAAGTTGTGTGGGGCAATACCAAGATACCGCCATACACATGCCGCAATTGCCAAGGGCAGCAGTTTCACTGACACAGTGACTGCCCCGGTGTGATGGACACAGTACAGGACAAAAACAGCAGTCTGGCACCAGCGAGAAACAGAAAGATGATGTAGGTTGACTGGATGTCGCCTCCCCCGAACAATCACAATAACTCCAAACTTGAACCCACAACAAACACTACTTTAGCTACCTGTATAAGCGAAAGAGATCAAATGTTTTGCGCTTATCGACTCTACCGCATCTCACAACTTTATAAGGCCTGGGTTTGTGAATGTAAGGGCCTTGCGACCTCATAATGAAGCCAACGCCAATATTTTTACCCCTTTTTGTAATTTTTCCTTCGTTTTTTCGTTATTGCTGGTTTATATTTTTTCCAGTTACTTTGCCTTTTCTACTACTTTTCTCTTTTACAGGAAATAACATTTTTCTTTCTATTTTACTGATTATGATTTTGGATCATGGCAAATTCTTCATTTGAACTTCCCGAGTACTTTCGATATCAATATTATCCGTGACTTGATAACCACTTCAGTCTGATGTTCTTGTACTGAATTGGACAAGTCGTCATCGTCAGGAACCTAGTCATCCCCATCGCTGGTAGGTCTTCGGTTCTATGTTCATATATTGTATTAAGATCGTTACGGCCATATTCCTCCATTTTTAGGTATGAAATTGCATGCATATTATTGTAATATGTACACATCATACTTTTATTTATCATAGTCTGTCAACCTATGAACAGATGACCTGAAGACAATGTGAAACACATTAAATGATTTTAAAATATATTTCGTATTTAAAGTTGAAGTTTATAAGCAGGGTAGTTTTTATTTTACCACTGTGTCTAACATACATATTTATTATACTTTGACCAAATCTATAAACAAAAATTTGGACTGAAGACAACAAAATGCTTAGGCATATTTCAAAAACCACTTTGATACTATACTGTATTTCGATTACAACAGAAGCACTTATTTGCAAATTGATTATTATTGCCTTGGCTTCTTATACCACCNACTATACTGTATTTCGATTACAACAGAAGCACTTATTTGCAAATTGATTATTATTGCCTTGGCTTCTTATACCACCGGCATTCATTTTACCACAGATTTTCAGGCCAGGATCTACATTTCTAGTCTCTCCCATGTCATATTGTGTATTAGAATTATAGACATGTTGTTTTGCTAAANTAGGATCTACATTTCTAGTCTCTCCCATGTCATATTGTGTATTATAATTATAGACATGTTGTTTTGCTAACTTCTCTAGCAACTTTCCTCTTGACAATATTATATTATATCAGTTTTGAAAACATTAACAAAGACTAAATGACATTAACATACCAGAGACAACAGCACATGCACAATGTTCATATTCTAACAGCTGTTACTGAATGAGGGTGTTATGTCACTATATTTCAGCGGCTATGTGGGGGTTGAAGATGCTACTGGCACATGATAACTTTATACACGTTTGTAATAAATTGATTACTTTTATATAACACGCCTATCAACCGGTAATTTCGATATTCAAGAAGTTATAGGAAAGGCGACTTAACCATTAGAAGGAATGCATTATATCACTTTCATCCATGAACAAAGCTCTATTTCCGGAAAAATATCACGTAAAACCTTCATTCACTTATCCCTTCAATTACGTAATAATGAATTGTTACAAGTCGCCACAGGGACTTATCCGAGTTCGTGAAGTATAAAGGTCTTAACAAAAAAAAAAGAACAAAATTATATTAATAATTTATTTGCACAAACATGANATCCATGAACAAAGCTCTATTTCCGGAAAAATATCACGTAAAACCTTCATTCACTTATCCCTTCAATTACGTAATATTGAATTGTTACAAGTCGCCACAGGGACTTATCCGAGTTCGTGAAGTATAAAGGTCTTAACAAAAAAAAAAAGAACAAAATTATATTAATAATTTATTTGCACAAACATTATTAACTACGTTAAATTATCCATCTCTGCTATTACTCTTGTTAATCTCAGTGAGTGGAATATTTAATGTATATTTTAGTTCTAATTAAAGTCGTTATCAAAGTCTCTATATTGATTACAGTATCTCACTCATAAGTTACACATATTCAATCGGTCTATTTCCATAGTTCCAAATGTCTGCCACGCACACATCCAGTTCAATGGTCCTGCCCGCCTGTCCCTCACTCAAACTGCACCGATTCTCGCAGTCCGCAGGCTTCACTCCCGCTGGTCACTCTTGTCGCCACCCGTCGCTCTACTGGCCCGTCGTCGCTTCGCTGTCTCCGCACACCTGTCGCTTAAGGTGGCGCACCCTCCAAACTCTTATCTAACAGACTGTTGACCCGGAGGCCCACTGTGTCTTAATTATTTTCGCTGGCCTGACCTGGAACGTGCTCCAAACCCCGAGTATCGCTGAGAGAGGCCATAGCAATGACCAGAACGTTATTTCATAGATAACCCCAGAAATTCAATCCGGTGAATGTCAGGAGCGGCACGAGTCACGATAGGATTATCACGGCGGCGGTACGCGTGGTGGCATGCCTTTGAAAATTTCCATGCGCTCTCGGGTTTCTAGCATAGCCATCACACACTCCTTCGCTCATTTAAGTGGGATGGAGCAAGGGAAGTGATGCAGACCAGTAACACGTGACACTGACTCCTCCTCAAGTGTGTTCGTCCCGAATAAGCTCTGCAACATCCGGGTCTTCGTAGAGTGCCAGTCGGTTGTTGTGGGCAGCCTTCGGCTTCGCCTGAGAAAAGTGACTCAACCGTTAACAGTGCATTATAAAACCTTAATCCATGTACAAAGCTGCAGAAAGGAATCAGCAAGTTTAGTAGAGCCCAAAAATTACTGTTTTGGAATTTTTGAAAATTCCGTAAAGTAAAGAATTACCGAATGCATTAATGCAGACCAGACATTCAAGTTTATGCAAAACAAGAACAACATATGAATAGAATGGTCATGATGAATCTAAGCCAAGCGGATGGGGGAGCCGCACTGGTGGCAGTCGACCGCCATGTTGTGATGTCACTCGACCGCATTATTGGATCTGGATGACCTTGACCTCACTCCCGTGACCTTGACCCGTGCCCGGGATATTGGATAAACCCAAAAAGTCTCAAAGTCCCCAAAAATAGCAATAAATTGTTTGAAATACTTCCAAAAAATTATTTAAAAATTTCAAAAATATTTTAATAAAAAAACAAAAAGATCTTAAAATTTCTTTAAAAACCATTAAATACCGGTCCGGTGTTCGTTGGCGAGCGGAGTGTTCCGAAACTAAGCTCCTGGCATGAAGACCAGCTGGTGACCGACCCTCGCCAATTTTTATAGGCTCTTTAGTCGGCAAGCCTCCATCCAACCACAAATTTTTCATAGGCTAATACGTCACACCCCCCCCCTCTTTTTTCACCACCAACCCATAGCTCGACTAATTAGTAAGGTCTTCTATACTACCTCCAACCCAACCACACATTTTTATGGGCTCCCCTCTAACATCTCATTGGATTTACGTCCCATCATATCTGATCCCCTGCTCTCCTTGACCCTTCCCCTACTCCATTTATTGCGAAAACGAGGGAGTGATAAAGGCGACACTGCCATGCGCGCCAAGTGCACCAATGCCGTTAAGCGTTAGGCTCTGATCTGGCATGCATTGTCCTCGTAGTTTTGCGTGTACCTACAGCACTTTGAGAAATGATCCTACCATTTTAATAGTAGTGGAAAGTCTGTGACATGGTTCTATGCATGGTCCTTGAGTATTTTTGTATGTATCTCGTGCATCCAAATATAAGATGAAACACTTTGAAAAAACTATTTTTAGCTATGTTGGAATGCTCTGAAATGGTTTTTTCTATTGTGCGCGATGTCTTAAAAGCACTAAACATTCCTCAAGGTAGGAGGAAATGGGAGAGTCCCGAGAAAACTCGCCTGCCGACGGCAACATCCGTCGCATTTCCTATAGTGATAGGCCTTTGAGACTTAGAAGGTGTTACGGCAGCTCGGGTGATAGTCTTATCTTCCGTGTTCTTCTTTCCATCAATCTTTCAAAATTTCTTCCAATCTTTCGGTCAATCTCGCAATATTTATATCAATATTTCCACAAGTCTCGCAATATTTACATGAATCTTTCAGTCTTTAATCCAATCTTTCGATCAATATAGCAATCTTTCCATCGATCTTCCAACTTTTCCATCAATCTTTCGACCAATCTCGCAATCTTTCTATTAATCTTGCAATATTTTCATCAATTTTTCTATCAGTCATGCAATCTTTCGATCAATCTCGCAATATTTCCATACATCTTTCGATAAACCTTTCGATCAACCATCAATTCGTTTTCAATCCATCGGTTCTATCGTCTGTCATCTTTCTATACATATAAAAAGCAATCATTCACCAATCATTATAGTTAATATCTTTATCAATATTGGGTGTACTTTAGTAAAAGAGTGCTGATAGAACAATTTTAAAGTTGTGAGGGAAAAAAGGTTACGACACGCAAAATAAAAACAAAACAATTATTTTATAAAAAAATTATTACTTCGTATTTACAATTTCAGAAGAAAGCAGTTCATCACATCATACGACATAATCCCTGACCTACAGTTCACTAACGATTGAAGATATCTCATTAACGTGCGAGAAATCTCCGCCTTGTTGCAAAGCGATCAAATGTCTGAGTATATAAACACAAGCCACTCTGGTCTTCAGGAAATATGTAGCCAGTGTTCTCAGCGTCTTCTAACGTCTTCATGCCACCCGTTGCAGCAAATGTGGTAGAGGGGTGTGTAGAGAATCGACAAAATCTCCATCGTCTTCAGCATCAACAGTATATTCATGTTCATTTCCATTAATGCTGTCTTCGTCATCTTAACCTCCTGGTTTGTATTCTATATTAAATTTACTTTGCTTTGTAGCAGGAGTTGCTTGGTCATCATCAGTATATAGGGCTGATGGCCTTTTATTTTGAAGTTCATAGATTTCAGGCAAAAGTCTTGCAAGTGTATATTTCGCGCGAAGCGACTCTACTGCATGACGCAGGTCTCTCGTCCCGTCTTTATCATTAACTGACTCATCATTATCGCCTGAGTAATAAGTACTCCTCAGTGCAGCAAGAGGTATTGGCGGCAATACTTGCTGGCTTTCAAAAGACGAACCCTAGCAGTTCTTGATGTGGTTCTTCAATGTATCGCCTTGCATAAACTGCATGTGACCAATGTCGTATGGTTTTCTCATGTTAAAAGGACTCATCGTATAGGCGGTTCTTTCTTGTCTCTTGTCGCTTGTCGGCGCTGACCATAATCAGGCAGCAATGATGCAGGTCACGGTTCCCGGTTCGTTGAGATCAAAAGCAGGCCATCGTATTCACAATTAATCTTCGCTGTATGACGAGAGAGAGCTTACAAATCGTTGTCCACCTCGTGGTGTCAGAACAACTATAATTTTTCTATATTAAAGCGGTCCTTTTCAAAGTAAAGAGCCCAGTTTATGCCCACAAAAGGTGTTCTGTAATTTTTTTTTAAAATTTAGTATATAGTTGCACTCTAATAAAACCAACATATGCATTTACGCAAGAAGGAGTCACATATATTTGGAAAACATGCAGATACCATAAGAAATATCAGATAGGAATATACATATTTATGTATAAAATATATATTTTTTAAATGTTTATTTTGTATATATGCCTACAGGCACATAAAAATAATACATTATTATATAGATATCTGCGTGTGTTCCAATTATCTTTATTAATCACTGATTCACTGTTAGTCCTGCAAATAATTAGATTTTACTAGGTAGTGTCAAACTGAGTTTCGTAAAATTCACAACTCAAGAATGAAAATAACGAAATGTACTTACACCCAGCCTAGCACACGTTTGCTATGAAGATTTTTCTTCGCTATTGAAACACAGCTTACATTAAAGTTAGCATGCGCATTCCCTTCCTTTCTGGTGGGTTGCATGGTAGGACTACTCGCCTCATACCAGGTCAACAGGGCTCGATTCCCGGCGGGTTATCCGAATTTCCACGTGTGGGAAATGTGACGAACGTTACTGTTTCCCGACTGGTTTTCTCGTGGTTCTTCCGTATCCTCCGCCTTTGCATTACACCGCCGCTCCATCTCCACCTCATTTCACCTTCAGCAGTGCTAAGATCTCGTTGTTAGGCTCTGGTCAGTACCTCTCAAGTCAACCTATTCTTTCTGTTATCGTGCGGCACCACGTGCTATAAGAAAGAAAAAATAAATGGAACAATAAAGATAACACCTGTTCAAAAAGAAGAGTTTCTTGGAATCCACGTCAAAGGCATTTCGTTTGTAGTGGTTTCGAGTTTAATTGGGCAGTTCTGGAAGCGCAGTTTAGTTCCTCTCTTCGACCCATTGTTTTCATTCCGCCACGTGTAACAAGAAGGTACCGATATAACTAATGAACCCACTTTAATCTACATGAATGCAAATAATTTTGGTGAAGTTCTTGAAAGCTTGTAAGATAGGTGAGCCTCGACGTCTTGTCGACAGAGACCCCATTAGAGATGGCGTCAGGAATATACGCAACACTAGTGAGACTATTACAAACACACATGAGTTTTACCCGTGACTCGATCAGGGGATCCCTCTCGTACCGTAAGAGCTGGAGTGCAAACAACTGCATCACATAGGTAAGAATAGGAGCATCAATTTTGTTTGTAATAAGCACATCCGATTGCATACTAACGTCAAATATTTATGTTGATGTTAAGACATAATCGTTAAGACATGATCGTTTAGGTACAATACAAAAGTACAATAATTAGCCTGAACTTGGTGAAAATGTCTGTTAATAGTTTCCCGAGATATGACATAAAAACTTTATTCTTTCATGTGGCACTAGTTTATAAAATGGCGGAGACAAAAGGCTCCGTGAAAACAGATTTAACGGTCGTAGTAAATACTCCCAACATGCAATTTCAAGTCGAAATTAGTAAAAGGGATTTGTAAATATAACAAACCAATCTAGAAATAATAAATTTATTTCCATCATTTAGAAAATAAGTAGATGACACTTTTAAACATTCCAATTAGCATGACTTGCGTTACTATGTACTTGCGTGCCAAACCTGTTAGAAATCGGCTGGTTGTCTTCTGAGGTACAACAAAAAATATTTTTTTCATCACGTCGCGTTATTTACAAAATGTCAAACACAGGCTCTGTGTAGACACGTGTGATATTTGTAATAGCTTTCGCTAGCATACAAAGTTAAGTGTTAATTCGCATATTTAGTATACTAAGCTAAAATGTTTATAGCGCGGCCATTTTGAAATAGAATTGGTAAGTGGTGAAGTGTTGCAAGGTAATCTGGTGCTTGCTCACTGCTGTACATTCCCGGTGCACGCAGCAGGAGTCAGTAACCACCGTGCAGCCTAGTGAAACTGAATGTATTCTGACCACTCACAAGCGAGCAGGAAGGGGCCCATTACACGCGTCCTGTGACGTCAGCTGCTGAGCTACGTTTTACTGGTGGAAGTGTTAATTAGCAATCAACAGGGTACAGCACAGAGCTGATGCCAAATTACCTTGCAATAATTCACCACACGCCACTGACTCACTTATAACTTATATTTATACATTTTTTAATGACATGTCGTAGTACTTACAGCTCTATTGCCAGATTTGGAAAGCATCTGTTGTGTTTTTTCCAGGATGTCACAAAATCCTTTTTATGTGATGCTATCTTACAAATTGGCGGACGAAAGTGTCTGTATGCAAACATATTTGATTGTTTTAATATATACCGCCAGCATATAAAGCTCATTCAAAATTGGTTTCATAGATTCGCAGATATACCATCCAAACTTAAAATATTTCTATGGCAGTGCTTTTGAAAATAAGTGCCCGACTTAATTAAAACATGCCAGTTTACATGGCCTGGTGTAGAACTACTCGTTTGCCAAATTTGGTAGGATTAAGTTGATTGTTTCCTGATTTACAGCATAAAATTTTTATTTAATGTAATTCTATTTTTCTAAATGGTGGAAAATAGGCAATTAATTGTAATATTTTATGCTCATTGTTGATATTTTCAACATTTCAAGTTTGATCGAAACTTGTCCAACAGAATGGTAGACATAGCAAATTAACCTAAAATTCCTATGTGACCACCATTTAAAAAATAATTTCCATATCGATTTCAATTGAATATATTGACATGAACAAACTTAGTATTATATACATGTCAAATTTGGTGGATTACGGTTAGGTAATTTCCAAGATATAAATAAAGATCTTTATTTTTTAATTTAGTGTTTTCTTATTATAAAAAAACCGAAGCAATAGTAATATCCCTATTCATATCCCACACTTACGTGATTCACTGGGAACATACCAAATTTGGTTTAAATGGGTTAAATGGTTACCGAGATATGACACAGTAAAATATATTCGATAATGGTCACCATTTAGAAAACCACCATTCGGCGTGGTCGAAAAGTATACAAGCTAGAAGTTATTCAAAAGATTTTAGGGGGAGCACACATACCGACATACACGTGCACAAGCACGTACACTATAAAGCGATCTCATAAGCCCATATTTCCTTTGGAAAGTAGGCCAAAATCTAAAGAAAAATATTGTAATGGAACTTATGAATAGGACACACGATTTTCGGGAAAGAGTCCCTGTATTGGTATTGCAAAAAATCTTGACTCTGATAGAGTTTCATGATTGAATAATTTTAACTGCTACACGTCTTAGGTCTTTGGCTGCAGATCATAAGCTTTCAGTATCGGAGTAACGTAACTCTGATTGACCCATTGAGTCTGAGGAAGACACATGTTCAGTGACCGGAGGAAAATGCGGGTGTGTAAATAGCTTGCGTGAAATTCTTTTTCGAAGAAATCAAGTGTACCTATGGATGACTACTGCTCCACAAACTTATCTAAACACTTTTTGATTGAGCGGCTTAGTTTCCTTGAATATGACAAGTAATGAGCTGCGTGCAGAGGGCATGGTAGGAGGGACGGAGTGTTAAGGTATTGTGTTTCACAACATAACGTATACCCACCACCGACAAACCAAAACCGTATCATATTTTCTCTCGCTTGACACCCAGTGGAATGTGGTGAAGTGATGCCAGGTGATCTGGTGCTTTCTCAGTGCTGTACACACTCGGCGCAGCAGCAGGAACCATTAACTAGAGTGGAGCCAGGAGAAACTGAACGTATTGCGGTCACTCACGAGAGAGCGGTGAGGTACCCATTATACACGTGCTGTGACGTCAACTGCACTGGTACGTTTAAGTGGTTGATGTGTTCACTAGCAAACGATTAGGTATAACACAGAGCAAAATACAGCTTACCTTCAAACAGTTCACCACACGTCGCTGTTGACACCATTTCCTCGATTGCACTGGTATATGTCTACTGCCCCGCGCGGTTTCGTTGTTCGTGTTGACTCTTGTTAGTGACAACAGGTAGAAATGAAAGTCTTCAGTTCGTATGTAATCCTCTTGTGCATGTTTCGTCCGAACTAGGTATGGGACAATCCCACGTCTTCTTTTAAAGACGAACTACACTTCAAGCACATGTATATTTGAGCTGCTCGTGCAATTGGCTCACTTTATTGGACACGCCCTTGACGACTGTGAGCCAATAACAGACGTGCAAGTAAACGAGGGCCCAATGCGGTGACAACAGGTCTGGGTTACAAAAGACTGGGTCAGCCAGGGAGGGTACAAGTAAAGAGTTGTAACTCAAGGATTTAACGATAGATCCTTATCCTATTCATATAACAAGTGATTTTTCGCAACAAAAAAAAAATTACACCGTAGACTTTAATACTCTAAGCACAAACAGAAATATTTTCTTATTTTGCCATTGGTCGCCCTCTGCATGACAAGCCATTTCTGTTTATAACCAGACCAATTACAATTCATCAACTTTGGCAGTGAACCAAAGTGATTCGCGTACTAAAAGTTTCATCCTAATGTAGCCAATCGAGAAAAGTAAACAACCACCCACTGGTTTGAAATATATCTTGTCTCGAAATCCTTTCGCGAAAATTCACCGGCCCTACCTATTCATTTGTGTGCCGAAGCAAACCGAAGTAGGTTCTACGGTACTGCCAACGTTAGGATACAGAGTAAAAGACACATTCTCATTTCGTTATGTTGCTGTTATTGTAAAGGCCTCGCCAGCTGCTATTTATTTCTTTATTATTTTTAATTTTGTGATTGTCCTATGTTTTCTGGGCAGTATTATTGGTGCATCTCTTATCTACAGTTATTTCATATCCAGCAGCGTGTGATGAATTGTTGCAAGGTAAGCTGTGTTTTTCTCTGAGCTATACCTCATCGTTTTGCTAGTTTACACATCGGCCACTTAACCATAGTAGTGCATTTGACGTCACAGCACGTGTGTAATGGGTGCCTCGCCGCTCTCTCGTGAGTGGTTGCACTACATTCAGTTTCACCCGACTTCACTCTGGTTACTCGTTCCTGCTGCGTGCGCCGAGTGTATACAGCACTGAGAAAGCACCAGCTTACCTTGCAACACTTCACCACACGCCACTGTTCATATCACAAATACATTTCAGCGAATGTGAAAACTGTAGCCGTGAATGTGAAACACTACCTTACATACAGTTTTAGGCGTATATTTATGAAAAACACTTGGCAAGAAGAAACAGACGTCAAGGCCGTTTGTACAAATAAAACAGTGCTACCGCCATCAAAATTAAAATATGCAACTAAAATATGAGTCTATACAATATCTAAAGAGAGAAACTACATGATTGTTTATTGTATATTTATACTATGTGAATATAGTATGCACTATACTTTGTTAATATATGTAATAATTTTTTTAGTTGCTGAAGTTGTAGTACCGTAAGAACTATGGTAGAACCTCGACATAGTATATCTTAGGTAAGGATTACTTGTACCTATTCGAGTTACGAGGGCCTGGGATCAGCAGCCAACGGGGAAATAAGTCAGGCTCAATTTTACAGAGGACTGTGGAGTCTTGCTTACCGGCCACCGAAACTGCGAAATTGTCTCATCCCTAGTCCAATATGCGTGCACGACCTTGAAGCTACTGCGTCGATAAGAGAGAGAGAATGAGCGAGTGAATAGATTTGGGCTGCTCTTAACATCGAGGTCTTGAGAGCCGATGAGGGTGGATCGAGGTGAGTATGGATTAACGCCGGAATGCAAAAGCGGGAGAAACGAGAGATTCCCCGGAAAACCCGCCTACCACATGCGGAAATTCGTGGGGCAACCCCGCCGGGACTTGAACCCGGTTTGCCTAGGCGGGAGGAAAGTAATCTAACCACCACACCACCCGGTCCCAAGAACGAGTGAAGGTTGGTGATTGAGAAGGGGAGGGGGAAGAGCTTTAATTACAAATATTTTCCGTGGTTTGCACGTGAGTTTGTCGAGCGGTACGTGGATGCGTCGACCAAGTTTCTTCCGCCGCGAAGAGACTTCTCAGAGAGCGCGTGCCAGAAGTGCGGTGGACGGGGCGGCAGCGCGCGGCCGACGCTTGTTTAGGGAACTGAGGCGTCGACTGCGGTCGCGGGCGGAAAATAGCACGTGGCTTGTTGTTTGTGTTTGGCGCGGCCGTCGGTGCGGCGGTGGGTGGGTCTCCGGAGCCAACACTCCGCCAAAAACCCCGCGACGGTGAGTCAGCCGACCGAGAACAGATAACGGCCTGCGGCCACACGCATGCCACGCGTAAATGTTTATTCCAGTCCTTCAGCGACATTGCGCTCCAGACGTTACATCATCGGTTTAAAAAGTTGTTTATGTGCCGGCCATTGTATTTCCACAGCAATCTCTAAACACAGAATCACCATATACCCTAAAACTGAGACGGTGGTATTTATTTCCCTTTTATAATAATATTTTTAATTAATTTATGTTTAACTAATCAATATGCCATATTTTAAACACGGTTAGAATAAAAAAAATACTATAAATATCTGAAAAGGGCCTTTTTTTAAGATTGTTATTTTATGAGGTCCTTTTCCAATCAAACATTCAAATCATAACAAAAATACTAAGAAACTTAAATACAAAAATTCCTATTAAAATGAACAACAAAAGTATTACAGAGTGAAATTCGGCCTTGTAAACAATACAATAAAAATGTTACTACCTCTTATTAAGACGCATACGTTCTCAATCACAACTCCAGCAGGTTCTAGTTTAGGATAGTTGCTATATTTCGCCACATCAGTAAGATCAGCATCTTGAATACATGCGAAGAGTTTCCTGAGAAATTTTGAGCTTCTTCCAAAGATTTTTCAGCGTGGAATTATAGACAGGTAAACTTTGTTTTCCAACATCTCCGTTACCTAAAACTGTTTATGTAACGTCTTCCTTTCTCCAGAACATATCATGCCATTACGTTTTTTGCAACACCGAGAAAATTTGTGTTTCAGAATAGTGTTTGTTAACGGCTTCTGTTTGTCATCTCTTAAGCGACATTCTCTGAGTAACTGTCCAGATTTCTCTCTCTCTCTTTCTCCATCCGTCGTTCCAACCGTATAATTTTTTCATTCACAGTGGAAAAACGAATCCAAAAGCTAGAAAGACTGCCAAGGAATTAAATAGCGTATTATGTTCCACGCCTGCGACTCATAAACAAAAATATTTAGAACACACGCAAAATAAATTGCGGAAAGACAATTTGCTTTGAACATACGATATTATGATTTCGCCCGCTTGTGCAAGTTTGACCTCCCACGCGAATAATAGTGACCTAGCAGACACGCCAGTTTGCCAGTATCAGTGAATAGAGGTCTTCATACAGAAGTGATTATCCGAGAAGGTACAGTCAGAACCGATTGATTTTGGACTTGCGTAACTTGGGAAATAAATGACACACTTTTGAGGTCAAATAGTTCTCATTTGCCAGCATAAATACAAACATTTATTCAAATGTTGAGAATATGTTGACCTACATCTCTGTAGGGTTTTGAACTAATTTCCGCTGGGCAAATAAGACAAGGTTCTTTTGATTATTTGCTTATAAACTTTCTTGTGTGGCTTGAGATTATGCAAAAAATAAAATAAAAGGTAGTTATTTTCTTTAGGTAAAGTACCGCAGTGAATGTTCCTAGCTTACCAGGGTAGTTAATGTAAGTCTTGAATGAAAATAGGCTCAGCGATTCAGTTTTTATAGGCCAAGCATGCACCCCTCATCGAACTCCACAGAAAAGTGAGCGAGAAGTATGCTTGCGAAGAGACAGAGGATAGTGCAGAAAGCTCGGCAGCGGAGGACCGGATGTTGGCGATGAGTGCCGCAGCCACAAACCATCCACCTCCACTTCTGCCGTCGCTACAGACCGGATCGATCAATCGAAGCAGGAGAATCGACAACGGACGGTACGAGACGTCTCTGGCGTCAGTAGCATTGCATACAGCAAGCTCACCACATCGTTCACGACGGCCTCCATTGTTGCCAAGGGAGCGTACTTTGGGTGCCAAAATATTTGAACACAGAAAACATATGCTCATTATTACACCTCGGTAACCCTTCTGCTACAGCAATTTAATGAGGGAATCAGCTACATGGAAAATATCGTTAATCGGGTGCAGAAATATGAGTGCTTCATTACACCTGAAATACAACAATCTTCGGTGCAGTGGTGGCATGTGTCGTCACCGCAGAGAACTAAGGGAAAAGCAGCGTCCTCCCAGCAGTTCAACGTCTACTGTATTCTGGAATACACAAGGTTCGTGGGAAAACAATGCGTTTTGGCATTTACTGAAATTCGCAGGAAGAGGCCGAGTAGTCTGTTCAGGTCTAAGGCGTCTGTGCAGATGTCTTGTGGAAAGATTTGGGTGGCTCAGGACTTGATAGCCGACGAGGGTGAAGTGAGATGACTATAGAGCAGAGCCGGAATGCTGCTAAGGCGGAGGAAAACGGGAGGTCCCCGAGTAAACCTGCCGACCAGTGGCACCTTCAGGCACACTGTTAAAAAAATTGCCGGTTAAATTACTNTGTGGAAAGATTTGGGTGGCTCAGGACTTGATAGCCGACGAGGGTGAAGTGAGATGACTATAGAGCAGAGCCGGAATGCTGCTAAGGCGGAGGAAAACGGGAGGTCCCCGAGTAAACCTGCCGACCAGTGGCACCTTCAGGCACACTGTTAGAAAAATTGCCGGTTAAATTACGAAAAGCACCGGTTACAAATTATCCAGACATCTTGCTGAAATTACGGGCACTTCGTTTTTTTTTTTTCAATAACGTTTTTGACGAAAATTTTACATGAATCTTCGTGAATTCACGGAACGTGTCCATAAACTTGCAAGTTTGTTTGTTTTAAATATGCTCTTTATAAAAGGGGTAACCGATAAAAAAGATTTTTTTTTCGTTATGTGGGTATTTCACTTTGTATAAAAACTATAAAAAAGTTTTAAAANTGTCCATAAACTTGCAAGTTTGTTTGTTTTAAATATGCTCTTTATAAAAGGGGTAACCGATAAAAAAGATTTTTTTTCGTTATGTGGGTATTTCACTTTGTATAAAAACTATAAAAAAGTTTTAAAAAATTCGTCTAGTAGCGGGATTTGAACTCGTGTACACAATTGGTAATCCACCACCTTAACAACTCGTTTACCACGCTTTTACAAACTGAAATGTTGTAAAAATGGGATTAATACATAATAAATGATGTACACCTCTTAGTTTCTAGTCATGTTACAGTGTCTGCGAGTTAGTTTTTTATTTCAAGTTTACAAACAGGGGTGAGAAAAATGATTTTTTACGTAATGTATTTCACTGTGTGTAACAGTGAAATTAAACAAAGTTTCAATATTGCGTCCTGCGGTGAGATTTTAACACGAATCGAAAAATTTGCACTCTATAACTCGAACCACTCACCTTCTATAACTTTATACGAAGTACTGTATTTCATAATGATGGATTTTACAACGAAAGTGCGAACACGTCTCCCTTAGTTTCAAGTCGTGTTAGAGCGCTAGCTATTTTGTTTTATTTGTGGTTTATAAAACAAGGTTGCGAAAAAATTATTTTGTTTTCGTCGTGTGCGTATTTCACTGTGTATTCAGAAGGTTTTGTCGNTATTTGTGGTTTACAAAACAAGGTTCCGAAAAAATTATTTTGTTTTCGTTGTGTGGGTATTTCACTGTGTATTCCGAAGGTTTTGTCCTGTGGCGGAATTTGAAAAAGAATCAAAGAATTGGCACTTTATGAGTGGATCGCCACTCACCTACTACTATTTTACCCGAAGTAGTACTGTGAAGGTGTGATTTTATACGCTTCAGGAATCATCGGCATTGTTCGCGTCTTAAAACCAAAGCCATAAAAAATACGAATGGCTTCCGTATTTTATATTTACGGTGCTCATTTCCGTTATTTGTCATTGCGGAGTACCTTTCCGTAAATTATCTCTACATTTGCATAAAGGTTTCCGTAAATCTGCAGAAATATCTAACAGTGTACGATTCCCACGTGCGAAAATCGAACCCGATCTGCCTTGTTGGGAAACGACCGCTCTAGCCGATGCACTACTGCGGCCTCATGCTAGGCCTCATGCAATACGGAAAATACAGGGAATTTCGTAGCCCTTTCATTGGAACGCTGTGGAGCGCCCGCGGTACAGCCCGAATTTGGGATGGGACCGCGGTGGTTTAGTGGTCAGACTACTCGCCTCCCACCAAGGCGAATCGGGTTCGATTCCTGCCGGGATGTCCTCCGGAATTTCGTATGTAGGGAATCGTGCCCGGACAATGCCGCTGGTCAGCGGATTTTCTCGGGGATCTCCGGTTTCCCCCACCCTTGCATTCCGGCGCTGCTCCATACTCACCTCGCTTCACCATCATCGGCTCTTAAGACCTGGATGTAGAGAGCAGCCCAAATCTCTCCACTACAATCCACTCCTAATTTGGCTCCATCCAAATTCTACAGTATTTGTTTGGACTACTTGACGTTTAGCATAGTACTGGCGTATGCTATAATCCTTCCCTGGTTCGGTGACTGCTCCTGGTATATAACAGCACACATTCCAGTTACGCTTGCATCGGTCTGTAGAATTAGGAGTAATTCTGTCAGAGGTCGGTAGAGCATGGTTATGTCGCAGTAGTGCACCTTTAATTCTCGAAATGCTTCTTCGTGTCGGTCGGTCCACTTTCAGCGAGTTGTTTTGAGTAGGAGTTCGTTGAGGGGGGCCGTAATGGGGGTGACATCTGCTATAAAATCGCGGAGCCATTCGGAGCCAATTGCATAATCCCAGAAAACGCTTCAATTGTTTACGGTTGGTTGGTACTCTGGCCTCCTCAATCTCTAGCACTTTCTCTGGCTTCGGGTGATTCCCGGCCGGAGTAATTACGTGCCCTAAGTATTCTACCCGGGTCTTCCCGAAGTGACACTTCTCCAGTCAGCACGTGAGTCCAAGGAGTTCAAAGCGCTCCACGACCTTTTGCAAGTGTACCTGGTGTTCCTCCCATTTGCGGGAATATACTGTCACACCGTCCAGTTACGCTAGGCAAAACTGGTTGCTATAGCTTGTCAAAACTACCGCTGACATCAATCGTTGGTAAATAGCTGGTGTATTATTCAACCCAAAGGGCATTACGCAAAACTGCAGTGTTTCGCCTTCTGGGGTTGTAAACGCCGTATATTTCCTGGACCCTGGGTGTACCGGGATTTGCCAGTACCCACTGCGCATGTCTAGAGTCGAGAATATACGGGCGTCCCCTAGGCCGAGGAGCATATTAGCCAGGTTTATAGTTGGGGGTGCTATAGGATATGTGACATCGTTTAAAGCCTGGTAGTTGACACAAAAACGGAGTTCCCCATCTTTCTTTGGCACAAGTACCACTCTGGTGTTATATGATGAGTCAGTTGGCTCCACCATTCCTTGCGCTTTCATCTCGGCTACCTGGTATAATATTATCTGCCTGCGGCAGGCTTACGGGTTGCCTGGACGGCAGTAGATGGGGTGAGAATATTTTACCCAGATTTCATGTTGGATGGCAGTGGTCTGATTTAATCTGCTGGTATCCGCAATAATGACCAAAGTTGTNATTTTACCCAGATTTCATGTTGGATGGCAGTGGTCTGATTTAATCTGCTGGTATCCGCAATAATGACCAAAGTTGTTTAGCTCTTAGTCGGTGGTTCACCTCCTCAATACAGATTTCTTGTGGTTTTTTCGGGTTTATTGGGGCTTCTAAGTTTGTGGCCACCCTATTCGGTTTGCCTACATATAGGCGCCGTTGTCCGCAGTCGATTTGGTTTGTTAGCCACTGTTGCCCGAGGATAATCTCTTCCACTAAATGCGGTGCGCAAAAGAATTCAGTTTGTATTGTTTCCACACCCATGGATACCGGCAACGTAATAATTCCGTCTATGGTCAGTCGTGACTCAGACTGGGGCATTTGAATTATTCGGGAGTTTTCCTTTATCTGGCTTTTCTGTTCGGGAGTTAGCAGCTGGCTTTTAATGAAATTATGGGTTGCGGCTGTGTCCATGACTGCCTTAAGATTGTGGTTATTTATCCGGACTTTGATCCGAGGGGCGTGTGTTCCCAGTCTCAGATCGCTTAAGGTTAAAAATAGTTCCTCCCTTTTACGTATGCCGGGGGCGACGAGCGACTTGCTGTCCTGGCTGCGGCATTTCCCGGCTTCCGCTTCCCACTCTGACGGTTCCCCTTCCTTATCTAAAGGGGGAAAGCTGTAATGGCTTTTTCCCTAGCGGTAGCTATGCGGGTTTTCACCGTGGGGCAGTCACGATGTAAGTGCCTCTCGGGGCAATACAAACACTTCGGCAAGAATTGCCCCTCTGCGCTTCTAGCGGGTTTGACATTCTCTGTCGTTCGCACTGGGTGGGNTACAAACACTTCGGCAAGAATTGCCCCTCTGCGCTTCTAGCGGGTTTGACATTCTCTGTCGTTCGCACTGGGTGGGTGGGTGTCAGGCGTGTCGAAACATTTGCCTTCTCTTGTTCTTGGTAATCTATTTCCATTTCGCTCGCGCTTTCTACCAATTCCTCTATTCCTGTCACCCGTGGATGTCTAAGGGCGCTTCGTATGGCTGGTATCAATAACTTTGTAATTATACGCACGCCCTCTGCCNTGTCACCCGTGGATGTCTAAGGGCGCTTCGTATGGCTGGTATCAATAACTTTGTAATTATACGCACGCCCTCTGCCTCTGTACCTTCGGGAGCAATTCGGGAATACATCTGCACTTTCCTCCTATTAAAAATCTCCTCTTCCTCCTGATTTTGCTGTTTTTGCGTGTAAAATTATATCCGTAAGGCAGTAAGTTCTTTCTCCCCTGCGAACTTATTGTCCAGGCGGGTAGTGAACTGCTCCCAGCTTGTCACAAACTCGCCACACCTATTGCACCAGGTAAGGGTGGCACCCTGTAACTCTTCTCGTGCCTTTAGCACCCAACGCATATTTGGAACCCTGCCAGCCTTGAACTCGTGTTCACAATTATTTATAAAATACTCTGGGTCTCCATGGGGCCTCCCTGAATATTCGAACAGTACGATTCCCTCGGGTATTCTCCGTTCCAGTTCTAAGTGGCTAGCGGGGGCTCGGTCCAGGTGTGAAGGGTGTTCCCATTCCCTTCGGTTATGGTGTGTTTTTTGCTCTCGGAATTTCCTGCAGTTGTATTGTGTTCCTTCCGTCGGTCGGAATGTCTGGGGCCAGCCAATACACTGATAACAGTATCTCTGGGAATAGTGGCTGCAACGGACCGTTTACAGTCCTGTCCTGCGACAAAATGAAGCCCTGCATTGTTCTAGTTGAGGACTTTTTCCCAGGCTAACTTCCCCTCTTCCCACATTCCTCGTCCAGAGGTTATTTCGGGTTCCTTCGGTTCTTGTATCACTCCCCTCTGGTGTTATGCTGAAACGTGTATCCTCCATACTATTTGCTTGCCTCCTATAGGAATCTCTAGTCCGTCGGCCTAGTACACTCGACTCATCATGGGTTAAATGGGTACTGGGCACCACAAGGTGTTTTTCCACACTGACAACGAATGTCCATAGAATAGCAAAACATTTCGATTAGTCAAATCCGCGTCTCTTGACAGTTTAATCACCTGCTTTAGAGGCATTATGGAGAAAAGTTTGGAAAAAGTTCAGATTTACGATGATTTCAGTTTTTTTCCTAAATTTAACACATTGCGATTCAATCGCGAGACAGGTTGGAAGGCTTTTATTGCGAAATTTCTCATGAAACAAAAAATTACTTCATAGCAATAACAAGTTAAATTGTACCGAGGCTCACGCGAGAAAATGTATTAAAATTTTGTTTCTTAATTATGAAAGGTTAATCTCACGCCCGAAATTAAAGTCGCGAATGTTAATTATTTTATTAGTGAAAGTCCGGCACATATCCAACTTCAAAACGCGATTGAAGTTTTATTTTCAAATAAATAAAACTACTGTAAATAGTACATTTTCTCATTTACTTACTGCACTTAATGATACTAGACAGCGTGATTACCATATCTCTCTTCTCAGTAGCCCTACACGAATTACCCGTATAACATTGCAAAAACACAAAAATGTATGTATACGTGATACGCTTCATTAAACCAAGTTTAAATTAATTAACGTCTTACTANATTGCAAAAACACAAAAATGTATGTATACGTGATACGCTTCATTAAACCAAGTTTAAATTAATTAACGTCTTACTAAACGCTTCTCGTACCTCCACACAATCATGTGGAGGGATAAGTGTAAACACTTAGCTGCTAGGGTCGACTTGGACTCGGCTCCCTAGTACTACAGTCACTAGAACGACCAGTATTGCCAGCCATGATATCATTATATGTTTTTATTTGTGGTTTGATTTCACTCATATGAGTTAGTAGTATAATTTATTAATTAAACTACAAGTAAGTGGTCTAATTAATCTTCAGGAAAATTTTCAAAATTCATTACATTATTATACTTAAAATATACCCACGAAAGGGAAATTTTGTTGTTAATCANTCAGGAAAATTTTCAAAATTCATTACATTATTATACTTAAAATATACCCACGAAAGGGAAATTTTGTTGTTAATCATACCGACAGACTGACAAGTGACGACGATGGAAATTCTCAATTTTTTCATTGGAACGGAAACTTAAACGGAATTGAATTTGTTTTTGTTTTTCATTTCGTAGTCAGATTAGCCAGATTATACTCTGACCTGATTCCCAAACTCGCCGCTCATTCATGTGCCGCAATCGGCTCTAAAGCAAAGTCAAGAAGCAGAAAAATAAATAGCTATGGAGTGAATTCTCACTACGGTAGTCGCAAATTAGTGCCATGGCCATGTCTAAGCTGTGATACTTCAAACTTCAAAGTTGTAAGTATATTATATTCGTATTTCGATCTTATTGTCATGATATTGTAAACAATGTGTTTAATGTAAAATTGTTTCGTCATAGCACTTGTATATTTTTCTACAAATACCCTTAGAAGTGTAATTTAGGGGGTTGGGGGGTCTGTGCCATTGCCTTTGCAAACTAGTTGACAACACTGGTAACGAGTTTCATATTTCGAATTCGAAACAACATGTTCTAAACTCGCTCGTTAACTGTCTCACCTACTAGAAAAAACTGTACCCCACTAACTTACTAGCTGAATGCTAACCGTCGCTCTTTTCCGCCATCTCTCACATAAACTGACGACAATTTGCACCCAAGTAATCTCTTTAATTTATAGTTTTTCAAATCTATAACTGCTTGTCTTTCAAACACACATTTTACGAAAAATTTTATCTTTAACGTCTGTGGCGATTATGGCATAATAATTACACAATAAAAGATTTAGTCTGCAGTTGGTAGGGTTAATGAATACATAACAAAAACCAAATAATCGCCCATTGAGTCTGATTGGCCAATAAATTCTACGTTAAATTTACATNTAATGAATACATAACAAAAACCAAATAATCGTCCATTGAGTCTGATTGGCCAATAAATTCTACGTTAAATTTACATTATTTTTCTCGCTAAGAAAATTTACGTTTGCGTTTTAAGAATGAGTTAACTTTTCGCGTAGAAAATTTACGTTTACNTAATGAATACATAACAAAAACCAAATAATCGCCCATTGAGTCTGATTGGCCAATAAATTCTACGTTAAATTTACATAATTTTTCTCGCTAAGAAAATTTACGTTTGCGTTTTAAGAATGAGTTAACTTTTCGCGTAGAAAATTTACGTTTACNAATTTTTCTCGCTAAGAAAATTTACGTTTGCGTTTTAAGAATGAGTTAACTTTTCGCGTAGAAAATTTACGTTTACGTCTCTATTAATACAGAGAGGATTCACTGCAGCGCGACGTAACTCTGAACATAACGACAAAGCAAAGTTAACGCATTCTGCCTTCAGAAGCATTTAGCAGATATGGTACCGCGAGCGATATATCGAGATATCGCTGTGACTGGTCTGGCAGCCCCGGACTGTTCGACAGTGCTCTCACTACGTGCGATGCGGCGCGTACCGGGAGACGGCGCGGACACACGTGACCAATAGGCCGTGGGCCTGCGCACGCACGCATTCCCGCCGTGACCTTGGACGCACTGTTAAGGGAAACCCCTAGACACAAATTTCAAAAGCCTCAAGGTCACGTATGCCATAAGGAAGCATTACGACGGGTGCTCTCTAGACTGTTGGCATGCCTGGGAAGTTTCATTTCTCGCGAATTAGATTTGTAACGGAAGGAAGTTGTTGCACGCGATGTAAGCCAGTGGAAAAAAACTACAGCGCAACAAACTTTAGTAAAGCCCCAGGAAAAATTTGAAACTAACTAACTTTCTCCTTCTCTCTCACACACACCACCTCTCCTTAAGCAGTCGTTCCTTCCAGCCAGTAGCCAAGCGGCCTTATCTTCCACCTTTACGCACAGTTACGTTAGTTGTATATACGCTATTCACTCTAAAGTGAGCACTTTTGAAAGCCCTCTCATTTGTAAAAATATTCAATAAATAGATTTTCTTTTAACATTAGACGTAAACTTTCGAGTGCGGTTAAATATATACACTGTGTTTATTACTTAAATGGCAATATTTATGTAAAAATGTTATTAAAGGATGAGAAATCGCTGAAAGAATAAAGTAACTAGGGCCTCAAAAGTGCTCACTTTACCGTGAACAGCATAAAGTAGTAATAACAGTTGTGACAACCTTTGTTTAGTTCTGTAACTCAGAGATCAAGAGGCGTAACTCATAAATCCTATATTTCACAGGAGAGCATAAAAACTGTCTGCACGCCTCTTTCTGCTATTATTACGGGCATATAGTTGGTGCTTTCTTCGTTTTTCGCAATTTATTATCTTAATGTTATCCTTAGTTAATACACTTGCAGTATAATAATTCTCCAATTATCATATAATAATATCATTATTATAATGCGTTAATGATAATAAACTGGACATACGATTGTTCACCTCGACACATACTATAGGATTGGTGTTTGCATTTACAGTAACTTTTCATAACTCCTGGGTTGCTAAGATTGCACTTTTGTTTTTCGATAATCCCTTTTATTACATACACGTTAATAACAATCCTAATACAAACCGTTATACATTGTAGTACTAATTGTTGAAACCCGAAGATCTGGTTCATGGAGAAGCGTAACCCATTGCCAGCATTAAACACTAATCGTCCTCTACATATTGTGCATTCTTGGCCACATGTGGTAAATCCCTATAATAGGAATTGAACATGGGTGGTTTCCATTGTAACAATGTGTGAATGCCAGTGTACTTAGCAGTACTTAATGGCTTCGAAGTCGAACGAAGATGTTTACGTTTATCTGGGAAGCTTTCCATGCGTTTTCTTCGGAGGAATCTGAGCAGGTCATCTTGCTTGAAGTTCTCATCTCCAAATGATTCCTTGTGGAATAGCTTGCCATAGTTTTCTGCATGAAGCTGCAACTGTTCCATGGTGAAAGTAGAACATATTGACCAGACGTACCTTTCTTTCTCTACACAAAATGGCTTGAAGACCCTTGAAACAGATCCGATAAAACCAGCTGCTCATTAAAAGTCTGAGGTAGACAGCAGTAAGTGGGACTTAACTATTCTATACCTCAAAGTGATATTAGAGATAGGACCACCGTTTTGTTGCTTATAATGGTTGTCATACGAGTTGGAAGATGGAAGTATTGACCTACACATAGATATCGTTCCAAGCATTAATATTATATCACAAACTAAAGGTCATCATAAATGGAGTTACGACACTTGACCTCGGAGGTGCAGAGTTGTTTTCCATCATGTTTCGTGTCACGCGCATTCACCCGCAAGTTATAAGTATTACCTNGACCTCGGAGGTGCAGAGTTGTTTTCCATCATGTTTCGTGTCACGCGCATTCACCCGCAAGTTATAAGTATTACCTGCATCATATGTCGTAATATGACTTGAAATATATATAAATATTTGTTGTCTTTGCTAGATCAGCAGCTGTTTTGGTACAGCTTCCACTTTGCATTTTTCTCCTCTCACTTAATGAAACTGCACAAGAAAGCCCTAAAAAAATTAATTTTTTACCATTTTAATATTTTTTCTGTTTGAATATATTTAATACGATAAAAGTAAAATTGCAGTAGTAAATAATAGTTTTTTGCCTTTTGTGAAAAAAAACCATCGCATTCCTAAATAATTCATATGTAGTAGTGATATACGCGTAAGACTAGCAAAAACTGATTTTGTAAACGATATTTCGCTGGGGCGCAAACTGGATCGCAGTGTGTTTGCAATTCACGTTTTAAAACAAACTCAGATTAGGTAGGGCCGAGTACAACTTTCAACAAATCTCGCTTACTGCATAAACTATTTTAAGGTCTTCAACATTGCCAAAAAAAAAACTACATTTTCAGACCGTTATAGTTTATAATATTCTCAGTGAATTCCTGCGAAACAAGTATACGACCCTTCATTGAACTTGGATACAGATTTTCAGCTAGTAAAATGATAGGATCACCGCTTTAGTCTCATAGGTACACGCAGCACGACAAGAACACTGCACGCCAGTTCAGAGCCTTGCGTGTAGCGGCGATGACGTGCTTGATGCGCGTGGCAGTGTCGCCCTTATCGCGTCCGTGCTTCTCGGCCTCAAGCGTGGATAACAGCTGATGGAATGGGGGCGCCTTACATGCGTTGCCCACCAAAAACCTTATTATTTGATATTATATGTACGAAATAATGTTCAAAATTGTATACTTTAATTGTAAGTACCATTTCCTCGGCTAAAAATTTTTAAACTTCACAGTTTTTTAAAATTAGCATGTCAACATCACAGTCATAGTATTTTGGGATGTACAAATCATAAAATTAAACTTATTTACCGAAATGAGATAATTCACATTGTGATAATATACTACGTGTTACTTAAATAAATATTTAAAATCGCACAATTATATATTTTTGTAATTTAAAAAAAATGGTAAAAAAAAATTTTACTTCTTACATATTTTTGATTTGTAACAGTCTATAATTAATTGTAAAATATATTTTACAAAACAAACTTTAAAATAAATAAAGTCACGACCTTTCAGTCACGCTCGTTAAATTATCTGTAAATATGGTTTTTTTTTATTTGCTCATACTAATATTACTAAAATTACAATTTTTACATATTATTATGCAAATACCTTGCTATCTAAACATTTTTATGCGAGGAAGCAAGTAATGTCTATAAGGTGGGTGGTACTTCGTACAAATACATAATAGCGATTTTTTTTTTTTTAATTGCCAGCACCTTAAGTGACGGCACGCGGCAGACTGCAGTGCGATCCCTCGGCCAATCTCCGGCACGCCACGCCACGCCGCCGCGGTTGCAGCCGTGCCTTCTTGCATTTACATTTAGATCGTTAAGTCCGAGCCGCGGAAAGTACATAAATCTTGATGCCTTTTACCCCCGTGGGGCCTTAAATTATTTACGTCCGCACTTAATTCCCCATGGCTTTGCCATAAATAAACACCGCTATTGAAAAGCAAACTCACACGTGGCGTGTGACGTTTCGTATTTGCCTCCTGTAGTTTCCACTTAATATAAACAATGATTGATCGCAAACTCAACGGCGAGCATATTTCTTCGATTAAAAAAAAAGTCACATATATCAAAATAAAAGATTTATATGGAGAAACAGTTAAATTGATCCAGATCAGTGAAAACCTGATTACGGAATGGGTGAAAAGTATTTCGCTAGAATCACTGACGTATCAGTGATTACTATAAAGACTGCATTTAACAGATATATCGGTTATTACTGCTGCTTTCCAGTCGGTGATGATTGACACTAGTAGGCAGTTATTTTCACGTGTTTGACAGTGAGTAAAATTATAGCGATTGTATTCGTTGTATTTACTTTTATAGGGAAGATATTTTTCCCAGCGTTGATAGATCTAAGAGTAAAAAACGTTTAAGAAAAAAAATTTCATTCATTCCTCTGTTTGTTATGTAAAATCACTTGGGCCAATTGATTGTTGCTTTTAATTGTCTCCTCCAGAAACTATTAGCCAGTGATGCCTCTTAATAAAAACATCTAATCATTTCCCTACATATCTCCAGTCGAGGGGATAAAGGAAAATAAATATTTATATCTACTAGATATCAAGGGCATTACTATTTTCGTCAAGAAAAGGCTCAAGATTTATACGTAAAAGTAGTAAAAATTAGTTTCTCTGTTTTAATTTTTTAATTGTGACCTTAACGTGCACATATTGAATGGCCAGAGAATCAGGAAATTGCATTTAATTGAGCCCATTTGTTCGAAAAGGCGTGTTGACAGCTCCCTTATTCGCTCTTGAATTCCTAACATTTTTCCATTAAAATAAGCGTGTGTACAGAAGCTCAATGCTGAATACAATCGTATTTTTACTGTTTAATATACCCTACCTATGCAGTCAGTTGAGATCTATAGATCGTAGGGTCACGTTTTGGCAGGACCGATCTCCCCATCTCTCGCCAACTGAGTGGAGCCCCGGTGGTGTAGTGGTTAGATTATACGCCTCTAATCTAGGCGAACCGGATTCTATTAACGGTGGGGTCGCTCCCATATTTTCGCATATGGGTATCGTGCCGGACGATGCTGCTGATCGGTGGGTTTTCTCGTGGATCTCCTGATTCCCACCCTTTCATTCCGGCGTTGTTCCATACTCACTTGCTTTCACCCGTATCAGCTCTTAAGACCTTGATATCAAGAGCCAAACAAATCTCTTCACTCACTCACACACTCCCGGAAACTGATAATCTGCAGGACTCATTTGGACGTTGGTTGAATACCCTTCCACCCCAACGAAATGCAGATTAATTGTTCACTCGGATCAACAACAAATGTTTCGAAATACCCCAGGACTTTATCCAAGCACTCATTCAATCGATGCTGCGTCGGGTTCAGCAATGCATTGGCCTACGTGGAGGTCTTATTGTAACCTTGTCTGAATACGAGAATTATATTATTTGTTTCGTACCTCATTTGTTATCTATGCGTGATGTTTGGTCTATTTTCGAGCATTCCTTCATTGTGTGCCATTTTTTCTTTCAGCTAGTGTATGTCACCGAATGACCGAATTCTTCTCGTTATTCATATGCACTCAAGTGAGTATTATTGTCTCGGTCTGAAAATATCTGTGCTTATAGTTTGGCAAATCAAATTTTTGGCCATCGGGTAGTACAGGTATAGCATTTGAACAGGGTTTCATCTGTTTTGTATGCAAACAAACGGAAAAGTTGTAATTTTTTTTAAAATATGTGAATTTTTTTTAAACGCACCGATATTTATTGTGTTAGACGTTACGTAGAGNCACTCATTCAATCGATGCTGCGTCGGGTTCAGCAATGCATTGGCCTACGTGGAGGTCTTATTGTAACCTTGTCTGAACACGAAAATTAAATTATTTGTTTCGTACCTCATTTGTTATCTATGCGTGAAGTTTGGTCTATTTTCGAGCATTCCTTCATTGTGTGCCATTTTTTTCTGTCAGCTAGTGTATGTCACCGAATGACCGAATTCTTCTCGTTATCCATATGCACTCAAGTGAGTATTATTGTCTCGGTCTGAAAATATCTGTGCTAATAGTTTGGCAAATAAAATTTTTCGCCATCGGGTAGTACAGGTATAGCATTTGAACAGGGTTTCATCTGTTTTGTATGCAAACAAACGGAAAAGTTGTAATTTTTTTAAAAGAAATGAATTTTTTTTTAAACGCACAGATATTTATTGTGTTAGACGTTACGTAGAAAATAAATTTTCATTTTCGCACTAAGAGCGGAAATTTTAGGAAATATGTCTGCATGTTGTTTAATATTCTGTCTTAAAACTGGATTGAGCAGAACGTTGAATTTTATTATTAGTTAATTTAAATGTGACAAAAAAACCTACACATTACTTTTGTTCGGCTATCTTTATTCGCCCTATAATAAGAAACGTTACTTTACTAACGTTTTCTTCTTCTTTTTTACAAAATTCCAATGTCGAACACAATTGTAGTTTTACGCACAGGAGAGCGTGTATATTAATTACAAAAAATATATATATAATACTGCATATTTTGACAGAGGCAAGTCACAATTCCGACCAACAACCATCTTTTACACACAAATAAACAGAATTTCTCCATTCAACAACACCTTAAAAGTGGCCTCGTTGGAACATCAGCGTACCCTTACGGAAGAAATTCTCCCTATGCCAAACTCTTCCTCAAGGGACCTCATTTTCTTCCCAATCTGAGTATAATAAACCTTAGCTCAAGAAACAAGCTGATCTGCGATGTGTGTAGAGGAAAAAGATTACCGAGATCTGACGTCTGGAATTAAATCATGCTCGTTTGTTTCCAGCACTCGTTATGCGATAACTATGGGTAGACTACGGTAAACTATGTAAGCTCATATGAAAGCCTGGATTTGTTGCTCCTTTCCATCCTCTGCGTGCCCTTTTTCGAGTGGCTACACATGCCAATCACCATTAATAATGACCTCACAAATGGCTAGTATCTTAAGATTATAAAATTTTTGATTTTTATTTTAGTTGGAGCACGTCCTCGTATTTAAACTACTAACTTTTCGCACAGCGCTCCATGGGCAGATAAANGCGCGGAGCTATAATAACCAGAAAATTATATTTTATTGCGGCTTCAACTATTAACTTTTGAGTTGTTTACAATACATGCCCTGCGTTTTTTAATCAAACGGCATTTTTTGTGTTAATAATTGGCGAACGTACACAAATAAGCAGAAAGGAACTTTTAAACACGGCCTTAAAAAGTGCTCACTTTACCGTGAACAGGCTATACGTAAAGATTTTTTTTTCTTCTAAAAGCTAGTTTTGAAAGTGCTTGGTTGGCATTGAAACAGATATAGCAATCGCACTGTATTAGTTACAGGTAGCATTTTCGCAACCGAAGACGTTTGTTTTGAGGTGCCCAAGACGTCAGTACGAAAGAACGTAAACAGTGTCGGCGTCAAAGATATGCGTGACTGTCTTAGCAGTTTGCCTGAACGACAAAGCGAAGAAATTCCTCACCATAGCCTATGGTAATAGGAGTGCTGTGGCGATAGCCCATTCACAACATAATATGCCCAGTCTCTTTNATTCCTCACCATAGCCTATGGTAATAGGAGTGCTGTGGCGATAGCCCATTCACAACATAATATGCCCAGTCTCTTTAATCACCGTTAGTACCAGGGTATTTTCATCGGTTCAGTGTTAGAAGAGTCATGATGCACAGGGACGTTGCGGTCGTGTAACGAATAATGCACACGTAATAATTCACGTAAGTAGTTACCAGTCGCTTATCTGTTTACTGTAGCTCGGATGAAAGCTCTCATCTGTGGTCCTTATTGATTATACACCTGGTAAAAATTCATGTTATTTTCCTACTATATCTACAAGAAAACTTTNTCATCTGTGGTCCTTATTGATTATACACCTGGTAAAAATTCATGTTATTTTCCTACTATATCTACAAGAAAACTTTAGCATATATTCGATATTAGCCCGTACGTTTCACTCTGTTCATTACCAGGTTTTCTCGTTGTTAACATGTAAACAATAGTTTTGTATGAAATTTTGTTCCACAGCATGACAGCCGATGAGCAAAAACTGTGAATGGCAAAAAAATGTTTTATAGATGTGCACAACGATTATCTTAAACAAAAGGTGTAACACAACATTTAAATACAAGAAAACATATGTAGCAAGTCAATTAGCTATGTTGAAATATGTACTTTTGAAACCAAATATTGCAGAGAGTCCTTGCCTTTACCCCATAAATATGAGTGAAATATTGACTGACGTAGTGAGTCACAAAGATGTATAATTAAAATTTTACATATAGTTTGATAAACAGTGACGTTCGTTTTCATTTGGGTTCTCTCGGTTGCATGCACATTATGGTAAGAAATAGAAAATATTAGCATGTCATTGTTTAAAAATTTCGCTTTATCACTCGATCCACGTATAGGTACCAGTCACTTTATCAAAACCAGTGTCAGTTTTACACGTGGTAGAGAAATGCACAATGGGTATAAAAATTAACAAAGCAACCATTTCTAACTTATTTTCCTAATAGTGATTGAGATAATATGTCTAGAACATACAGAAATGCTTGNTAACAAAGCAACCATTTCTAACTTATTTTCCTAATAGTGATTGAGATAATATGTCTAGAACATACAGAAATGCTTGCCATAAACTTAACCTCTTTCTCCACAGAAAGAAATTTTTTAGAGTTGTGTTACAGTAATTCTGGCATATTTCACTCCATCTCTGCATACAAAGTCAAAGTTAAGTCAGATTGAATATATGCACTTGCTCGNGTAATTCTGGCATATTTCACTCCATCTCTGCATACAAAGTCAAAGTTAAGTCAGATTGAATATATGCACTTGCTCGACAATTTGATTTCGTCATGACGCCTTACCGGTAGGCAGAAGGTTCTGGGTTTTTAGTCCCCAGCGGAGTTGTGAATTTTCTCGTAGAGGGAATACGTTGTAGAGTGCGTGTTCCAGCTGCGCTAAAACCACTCCCCGTGTCCCAAAATTGGACTGATTTATGCCAATAGAACTATAAAAAACGTGGATAGCTTTTGTGGTTGGAAAAATGTTTATGTAAGTTAATGCTTTAAAACTATTTTACACTTGCTTAACCTTTAACGCAACTGGAATATAGTTAGTTTAGCCAAAAGTATTTCATTAGTAAAAACGTGTGGGTATGTTGAAAGCCCAAACGTAAACGAACACGTTCATCAATGCTAAACATATGATTTTGAAAGTTCTTTGACAATAGGTGAAACTAAGACTGAAAATTACCGCACGTCTATGTTTTGCGCGGGATACCAAAGCACAAAACTTAGTGCTACGTCTGAAAACTCCCACACGTCCATGTTTTGCGTGGGATACCAAAGCACGAAACTCAATGCTACGTCTGAAAATTCCCACGTGTCTATGTTTTGTGTGAGATAACAAAGCACGAAACTTAGTGCTACGTCTGAAAACTCCCACACGTCCATGTTTTGCGTGGGATACCAAAGCACGAAACTCAATGCTACGTCTGAAAATTCCCACGTGTCTATGTTTTGTGTGAGATAACAAAGCACGAAACTTAGTGCTACGTCTGAAAACTTCCACACGTCCATGTTTTGCGTGGGATACCAAAGCACGAAACTTCTTGCTACGTCTGAAAACTTCCACAAGTCCATGTTTTGCGTGGGATACCAAAGCACGAAACTTCGTGTTACGCCTGAAAACTCCCACACGTCTATGTTTTTCGTGGGATACCAAAGCACGAAACTTAGTGCTACGTCTGAAAGCTCCCACACGTCTATGTTTTGCGTGGGATACCAAAGCACGAAACTTCTTGCTACGTCTGAAAACTCCCACACGTCCATGTTTTGCGTGGGATACCAAAGCACGAAACTTCTTGCTACGTCTGAAAACTCCCACACGTCCATGTTTTGCGTGGGATACCAAAGCACGAAACTTCTTGCTACGTCTGAAAACTCCCACACGTCCATGTTTTGCGTGGGATACCAAAGCACGAAACTTCTTGCTACGTCTGAAAACTCCCACACGTCCATGTTTTGCGTGGGATACCAAAGCACGAAACTTCTTGCTACGTCTGAAAACTTCCACACGTCCATGTTTTGCGTGGGATACCAAAGCACGAAACTTCGTGTTACGCCTGAAAACTCCCACACGTCTATGTTTTTCGTGGGATACCAACGCACGAAACTTAGTGCTACGTATGAAAGCTCCCACACGTCTATGTTTTGCGTGAGATAACAAAGCACGAAACTTCTTGCTACGTCTGAAAACTTCCACACGTCCATGTTTTGCGTGGGATACCAAAGCACGAAACTTCGTGTTACGCCTGAAAACTCCCACACGTCTATGTTTTTCGTGGGATACCAACGCACGAAACTTAGTGCTACGTATGAAAGCTCCCACACGTCTATGTTTTGCGTGAGATAACAAAGCACGAAACTTCTTGCTACGTCGGAAAACTCCCACGCGTCCATGTTTTGCGTGGGATACCAAAGCACGAAACTTCTTGCTACGTCTGAAAACTTCCACACGTCCATGTTTTGCGTGGGATACCAAAGCACGAAACTTCGTGTTACGCCTGAAAACTCCCACACGTCTATGTTTTTCGTGGGATACCAAAGCACGAAACTTAGTGCTACGTCTGAAAGCTCCCACACGTCTATGTTTTGCGTGAGATAACAAAGCACGAAACTTCTTGCTACGTGACTTTTGAGGGTGTGCAGGTACAAAACGCACCCTATGGTTTCGTGCCTTCTTCGTGGTCCGAAAGTATTTTGAGTTTTTAAGATTTATTCATCTACGTATTTGGGGAAAGGAAATATCTGAGGCGTCTAAGCTATCTGTTTTTTAATGGCGCTTGAACCCGTTCTAAAAGCGTTATGAAGAAATAAAACATAAAAAATCAATACTCGAAAAAGGATAGACCTAGTAAACCGAAACTAAAAGATTGGAGGCAATGCTCCTAGAGATACGGTAGATGCGTGCCAAGTTATGTTGGAATCTGTGTATTCAATTAGTGTTAGTGGNGAGGCAATGCTCCTAGAGATACGGTAGATGCGTGCCAAGTTATGTTGGAATCTGTGTATTCAATTAGTGTTAGTGGCGAGAATAGGGGAGAGTCAACTCTTTGTATTCACAAATTTTGTTGCAAAAATATCTTTGTTCCTTGCTTGTAAGGTTAAGATATAAATACACTGCAAATTCTGCCCGCCAGTCGAAGGGAGAGAAGAGTTATTTATGTTTTAGTGTTGCAGTAAAAAAATGTTTTCGGCCAGATTATCGGGCTGCATCTAGAAGTCNGAGAAGAGTTATTTATGTTTTAGTGTTGCAGTAAAAAAATGTTTTCGGCCAGATTATCGGGCTGCATCTAGAAGTCAAGACATAAACATTTTGACTCGAGAAGATTAAGATGCGCACAGAGGCCATTTACTCATGGCAAGAAAAAAAACTACGTCAACAGTACGGCCCGTGCATATCGCAGCACATGCCCGGTTGAAAAATAGGTACTTTCTGAAACTACGTCCAAGAGAAGATTAGCATCCTCCCTGCGAAAGGTTGCTGTGGTACAAGCTGCAGCTGGTTATTGAACGTATGTCGGATGATAAACAAGGCAGTGGGTGTGTGCGTGTGTGAGAGAGAGAGAGAGAGAGAGAAACAGTAAACCAGAAAATACAACACAGGTATTCTTAAGGGGTTCGCCTGTCTGGCNTGCTGTGGTACAAGCTGCAGCTGGTTATTGAACGTATGTCGGATGATAAACAAGGCAGTGGGTGTGTGCGTGTGTGTGAGAGAGAGAGAGAGAGAAACAGTAAACCAGAAAATACAACACAGGTATTCTTAAGGGGTTCGCCTGTCTGGCGCNAGAGAGAGAGAGAGAGAGAAACAGTAAACCAGAAAATACAACACAGGTATTCTTAAGGGGTTCGCCTGTCTGGCGCATGAACTGCGCTGCAACGTGTTTAGTGACGAAACTACAGTATTACAAGTGCCCCCAGTATATTTACCTACGAAAAGACATCACACCACAGGCAAGTTTCAAAGTTACTACGCATGTTGTAAATACTATTTTGGAGTCCTCCAATATAATTTAAAAAAGACTTTTTGAGAAAGCCTTATCTTAAAACATACTAGCCGGACACGAGCCAAACTACGATAAGGGACTTTATTTAACTTTGCTATAAACTTTCCATTATTAAAATGATACGGTCACCGCTGAAAGCCCCATAGGTACACGCAGCACTATGAGAACACTGCACGCCACTTAAAGAGCCCTGCGCATAGAGGCGATGGTGCTCCTGTAGCGCGTGCCAATGTAACCCTTATAGCTCCCGCGCTTCTCGGCCAAAAAAAGAGAAAACGATGCATGCAGGAGGGCCTCTTAAGGGAGCAAAAGAGTTGCTCCCAATGGAGCAATGCACCCAACTGCATAACACATAGAATTCATTAAAACGTAGTACATACTCTACCAAAATTGTTAGAAAAGGACGATCCATGTTTTATATTAAATAATATTTCATATATTTTGTAACATTGTAAAATATTTTGCTGTAGTTTTCTTATTTGAGGGTTTTTAAAACATCAATTAATAAGCGGCTATTTTAAATCAAAATTTAAGCGTGTTTACATCTTGCATGCCTCGCAAAGCAAACAAAAGCACCTTCCGTAAGTAATATCATCATAATAATAACTGTGTATAGAATATAAATAATTGTAATAACGTTAACAAATATATGTAATAATGAATATTTTATACACATCCATTTCAGCCACGAACATTATTTTTGTTACTGAAATGAATATACATAACATTAATTATTACAAAAATATTTTTAAAATATGGGTGCCAATATTTTTTTATGCGCAACCATGGCAACTATACGGGTCGCGCGATGGCAAGTTTAGCGGTAAGCTAGCCATGGGCCCAGAATGTATCAGTACAGCACAAAGATATTTTGAGTTTGAATTCTAAGCTTTCGATAGCCAGCCTTGCTCTAAAGTACTTCTTCATATCCCGGGTAGATAATCATGAAACTGGGTCATCTCTCGCAACAACTTAATATTTTTACTAGCTTCAACCTGTTCAGCTGTAGTAAAATACATCTATGACTGCTTTCAGTTACCGATTAGGCACATTGCCTGTTCTAGTTTCATCCACCGCTTTCTCAGTCCACGCTCGGGTAAGTCTGTAGTAAAATGCCACGCTTAACTCATTCATGTCATAAATTACTAATAATTTTTTCACAGAAGCACACTATTTTCTCTAAAAACTGTACTGGCATGTATATTGGCTTATATGACCCATATTCAATACGCCGGAAATCAACATTGAAGAATACGCCAGTCCCATCTACAAATAGCATCACACATGAAAAGTAATTTACTCGCTGAAGATTGTTTCCTTTCTGGGTACAGTGCAGTTCATAAATATGTCCCCTCAGTATCATATCATGTGTATAGGTGGGATTGAGCGGGTCTGTTCAGAAATGTATAGAACTTAAGAAGCATGGTGACCACAATAACCCGTTAGCACTTCCGAAATGATAACCGAGCTGAGTTCACAAAGTCCACTACTTTCCTGCTTATTAACATTGAATAAGTAGTTACTACCCACGTGGAACAATTTATTGCCATGTGGCGTACGAGACCTGTACCGAGCACGCACGTTACAAATCTTGTAAAATGGTTGAGTAGGGACTCTATCGTCGGCCTTTAAAACTTTGCAGCAGGTACATAAGGTCATTTCATACTTCACGGCAACCTTGTCATAGCTTGTAAACACGTGGCAGCACTGACAATAAAAGTAAATACATTTAAAAAACATTGATTGCAAAAATAGTATTGAATGCCGCCAAAAGATGGCGTGTGCTTACACTGGGTACCCGCTATCAGCGCGCGGAAGTCAGTATGCTCCAGACCGTGTTTGCAGATGGATGTCAGTAAACTTGAGCAGCATTCATACGCGAAAATTGCATTTCTCTGTAGCATAAGTGCACGTTAGTGTCATGCGGAGGTAAAAGAAGCACTGGGTCACAAAGCTTCGACTTATCGAACTGTCGCGGGCTAGGGTTAAAACACGCGCATGCGATGATATTCAGCGCCTTCCCCGTAGTTTATAAAGATGTGTGAAAGACCTGGGGGAATATTGCAAACGATGTTACCTTTTTGTATGTACTTTCCTTTAAAGATTATTTTTAATTTTCAATAATAAAACCATGCTTTCCATTTTTGTCTTTTACGATTACCAAACACACTTTCAATCCCACACGCGGCCCCATTTTCTTGGTAGCACTCCTAAGCGTATAAAAATGTACAGCACGTCATAACATAACAATCTCACGGCTCAGTTTGCAACCATCAACTTCGCCTCTTGGCGAGAAAAGCAGGCTTTTCATTCACCTAACCTTTACAGTGGCGCCCGCCGCAGTGCTAATGTTAACGTCGATCCCATAGGAGAAGGAATGAAACCGCGTGGCGAACAAGCGAACATCGCATAATCCCGCCGGTCTCCAGCAAAGTCTGCCACGTTTCCCACACAAATAAAAACTACCGTACTCGGTTCCGTCGCCCATCGGAACCGTGCCATCACACACTGGCGTTTGGAGGACCTAGGTTCGAGTCCCGGTCCAGCCATCCTCATTTCGGTATTAGGTGGTTTCCCGAAATCACTCCAGGCGAATGCGAGGATGGTTCCTTACTATACAGGTCATCGCCCATTCTTCCCCGTTCCTGCTTCTCTGAGCAACTGGCACCGCCTGTAATGACGTCGCCATCGATGACACGTTGAGCCATACATACCTATGTGCCTATCGTACTGTCACTGTTCCGCCAGTGACAAAGAGCATTCTTCATTGTTATTGAGTTTGAAAAAACAGGCTCTTCGTATAAGAAAAATAGCCCTGGGCGTGCATGAAATCCCCTGGAAATCATGGGAATAATCCAAGGAAATTTTCAGTATAGCCTGCTCTGGTCCACTCATCGTGCACACCGAGAACTCTCGATTTTTCATGCAACTGTCTCGCAAGTACTAAAAGGGAAATTTAAGTATGTTATATGGAAAGGGAAGGTATAGGAACTTCTAGGTTAAAATGCTAACACGTCCGAGAAATTTTTACGTGTGTGCTTCGTAACAAAAATTGTGTTACATGGCCATAATTGCAACATTTGTTAGGTAACATAGAGTTTTGATGAGTATACAATGTCACGAAATATTAGAAGTCGTAAAAAGAATAGACACTATCATCCGCAATCATTTTAATTATGTAAGAGTGTTCATTACAAAAGTGAAGTCTAATATCCACGACATCGTAAGCCTATCTTTAACAGAGTAAGAAACAAATAAATAAATGTAATTTCTTAGATCTAGGCGGGGCACGAGTACCGCCGCGGCAACGGTTATAGTAAAGTTCAAATGAGAAATTAATCTTCGCGCAGCTTTCATGGAGGGAATGTAGGGGAGGCAGTACTGGGTAGGGCACTCCCGAGCGCCTGCCGCTGGAGCGAGGGAAACCACGTGACACTACTGCCGCTTTACATACCAAACTGATAACATCGCTCGCTACTATAGTTTACTTCATCGAAATAAAAAAAAAATAAACATTTTTTGTGACGATCCAGTTGAAACAGGATAATGAAAAAAAACAAGATATTTGCGTTAGAAAAGAGATGTCAACAACAGTTACTTTTTAACTGTATGCATTAACCGCTACTTGTATGCAGTCACTTCACAAAAATGCAAAACGAATCCTTTATATTTAATCATTTAAGGGCTGAATTTTGATGTCTAATGAAAAAATCAACGTTTGGTGGGAGAAAAATAGTACCTTAATATTTAATCAAGACTTCGCTCTCGTAAAAGCATTACTTGCAATATTGCTGGTTGAAATTGTTTCATCCCACGTCATGATAACGCGAGATGACGAAACTGTTGTTACTGGTGTTTTTTGTTTTACCTTCGACTGCTTGTTATATTTATTTATACATCTGTAACTGGTAAATTTTATGAAATTATTCTCAAATTTACCACATGAGTGTATATGTAGAGTAAAAAAGCGCGAATGGCAAAAATTTCCCCTATACATCCGTGGTAGCGTTCCTACATTTGCTTAGGAAAAAGTCCAATGCTTAGGGAAATTGCCAGCTGCATATAGTAGCTTTTCTATAAATGCAACCTGATGTATGGTTAATATCCCATACGATGCATGGGTTAAAAACTTCCATTACAGTTTAGGAAGATTACTAGAAAAAAATGTTACAGTGCAGTGTAGTAAATGTTAAAGCTCAATGTCGCGGGAGTGCCTCTCGTCGTTAATATGATTAGCGCTTTCCATGTCGTCGAGCTCTATACCACACTACTGTGGGTCAGCTCACAGTGTTCTATTCTTTTCAGCCTCTCGCACCAGCATGTTAGGTTGGTTGATTATGAGCACCAAATTAAGATATTCCAATTGAGCTACATGAACAGTCTGCGCGAGCCAGCCAAATCTCTGGACCTAAAATATTTTACCAGATACACAACAGTATACATATACAAAATGCCTGCTGTGGACTTATGCGATAAAATAACAATTATTGTAATTTTTCGTGCAAAGTGTATAATAGTGAACTATAATATAAAAATTTGTATAAAACAGTTATGAAAGACTTTATTTGTCAAGGGGTTTTAGAATTTATAAATACTAGATAAATCATAAACACAACTTATGGTTTAAAATTAGGTTAGAAATTATATTAGACGAAAACATTCTTTATATTGTGATAGTAATTCAAACAATCCAAATTTATTAGAAGGTGTATAATATTTAAGTTAGTGTCACTGAGATTATATTTCAAATAAACAAGCTTATCCGCGAATGTAATAACAACACATAACTTTATTATGTTAGTATTTTATTTCCGAACATCAATAATTATCAGATGCCTTTATTTCGGTATTTGCACATTAAAGTAATGCAAGAAGAATTTCTTCGAACTAAACTCATTCAGTTAATTTACACATTGAAATACATAAATTAAAAATACACGAAATACGTGTTGAATAATATGAATAATAACACGTTGAATCATTAACAATATTGTATGTAGGCCTAACTTTCTCTACGGTAAATTTGATATTGTTTATTATTGTGAAAATTTCAATTGCTTTTATATCTTTATTAACCTACATTAATCCAATGTATTTTTCATTAGTAAAAAGCCTTTAATCCAAATTTTTCATCATGTTTAAATATCGTTTAGGTATAATAAATATAACTCTACAATTCAAGACACCGGATGAATTTTTTTTAAAAATACGTATAGAATCGTTGATAATGTGAGACTTTATATTATTGTATTAATCTCAAACATAAAGATGTTTATAACATCAATCAAGGTTTTTATACTGCAAGCAATGTTTCCATTGTTTTTTATATAATATAATAATTTAAAAAGTAATAATATATATTTTATTTCAGTGAATATTTTAGACATAAATTACTTTATTCAAAGAAATAGTTATTGCTGATAACTGATAACCTTAAAAAATCGATAAATACATTAAACTATAGAATATTCCGTAGGAAGATATACGTTCTTAAACCTGATTGACTTGTTTGATAAGTATTTGTATTTGAAGATCTTGATAGTAAAATTGGATATCTTAAATTTATGATAGGAAATAACATAAAGTCCGTAATTTGATTTAGTGCAATGATAAAATTTGGAAGTATGTTAATTTAGGTGGTATTAAAGGATAGTAAAGGTAAACACTGATGTTACCATCAGTTCACAAGTTACACGGGCAGTGAAAGTTTATAATTAAATAATTCTACGGTGAGAAAATTAACGCGCCTCGGAACTGACATGATAAACAAATATAAAGTAACATTGGCTGCAGGTCAAACGTGCACCGAACGCAGGAGAGGAGTTGACAGGGTAGACTGCAATGGTTTGACGTGTGTGTCGTACAGACCTATTGAATACATTTCTTACCTTATAGGTATGCACACCATAAATTTAGATTTCTCCCCCTCCGCCATCACCTAACCCAGGATCATCGAACATAAATGTTAAATTCCTCGTACTTCAAAACATGGAAATACGAACTGCAGTTCCAATTAATTCTGCAATAGTTCCCAGCAGAATTCCAGTTTCATACTATCGGGATAACACGTGGCTAACCTATCCTTTCCACAAGATATGTAATTTCATTATTTATGCGAAGATTGTGGAACATGGAAATACTCACTCGAAGTCCTTGTCGAAGATGAGTTAAATGAACAGAAACCGTGACCTCGTAATGTAAACTACAAGGCAGGGACTAACCATAAACGGTAATTCTCCTCCCAAGTCGATTTTTTAAAGTGTCACTCCACAAACCTGTTTCATCCAGCATGGTCAATTGGACGCGCGTNTTCTCCTCCCAAGTCGATTTTTTAAAGTGTCACTCCACAAACCTGTTTCATCCAGCATGGTCAATTGGACGCGCGTGAGTGCTTGTTAGTCGTGGCTTCTCTGAGAGTATTTGGCAACAAGCCTGTATCATTCACACGGACTGAGAATTTCCTGCTTTTTCGACCGGAGAGGGAAGGCCTGTTTCACAACAACTTGTTGACTTGAATTAACCCCTCTTTCGGTCCCCTGCTTCTTGTTTACGAAACACTGTTTTTAAAAGCAGGACGGCCAGATTATCCAGAAAAATAAACATTACTGCTTTCTAACATAATTTAATTAAAGCTGTCAAAGTAAACGAGAGAATATCGTGCTCATTAACTTATCCTTAGATAAGAAATCACACTCTTTTATAGAAATACTCAAAAAAGTACCAACAGACAATAAATTTAACACCGTTGTAACACGTTGTCTGTAATACTTTCTCTACTGTCGCTTCACGCCGATTTGCCTGTCTCAGATATTAGCGCGTTAATATGCACGCAGGTAAAAATGTATTTGGTTGAAGTGTAAAGTGTATGAAAGGAAAACTACAAATGAATCAAGTTGTTTGGTAACTTTACGAATGTTCTACACACACAAAAATATCAAGTTAAATTCAGGCGAACAGTACTCTTTTCACACGCATGAAAATTCATTGATNTGTTCTACACACACAAAAATATCAAGTTAAATTCAGGCGAACAGTACTCTTTTCACACGCATGAAAATTCATTGATTTGGACTTCGGAATTTTTCGAAGTATTATTTTAAACTTCACCAAATTTACTTTTCAACAGTAATTTGAAAACGTATGTGTAATTCTTTTTTCTGTGCAAAATACGGCATTTGAGCGCGCTACCAGCTGCGCAGTAGTAATTTTCGACTGTAAAGTGTCAAAACTACGTGGCTGGAACTATAGTTAGCACACTTTTACAAAGGTAAGTGTTTAAAATGTTAGTAAAATACTTATAACCAAGTTTTAACACAACTGGATATATTAAACGGACGCTAAATTTTCATTTTCAAACATCAGTTTATTACAATTTGTTGTAAACAAACGCAGTGCCTCTGTTTGAAAACTTGACTTACACAGTTCTGCACATCAGTCCTGGGCAGGTATTGGAGATGCTGGGGACATACGTAGGAACCCAAAATCAGTATGCGTACAGCAACCACTTGTCTATGCAGAAATTTCGGAAAGTGTTCTTACACTGCCAAAGTTGTTGTACGCAAATAACTACGAAGGTACTATAAAATAACTATAGGCCCTATCACAAATTTTTCTGTACCTAACTATTGATAATCAATCATTTAAAGTATCGCCTTCCGAATTTTTTTCATACTAAACAGGTTGCACTTAAATATTATAATATATTCAAATTATTGTTTAATAGTGCCCTCATATGTTCATTAAAACCTACATGATAAAGTTAAAACATAATATAATTTTGAGTTCAAAACCTCGACATTTCCAAATATAGTTCTTGTTTCGAAATTTCACTCGAGCCAAAATTTATTCATGCCAATAAAAATAGCAGTGAAATATTGTTTTATTTGGCAGTTTTGTGTAACCTTATTTCATATTCATCGCCACAAAGTCGGCAGTTTTTGTTGCTTTATTTTAACAGAAAAAGACCTTAAAAAAACTGACTACACTCTGTCCGTGTCTACATGACTTCCTTAAACAGAAGACACAAAATTGTGGTTTTAATGCCAGAGAAATTTATCTTCATTGCGACTCCGCCGGAGGTCAAAACAAGAATTCGCTAACGACAACCTTCTGCGGTCGGCTTTCTCTGGAACTCTAGGTTAATGTAACTCATATGTTTCCAGATCGCAGTCATTCTTCTAGCCAAGGTGACAGGAACTTTGGTTCGTGTAGCTTACAAATCACAAGGGAAGGGAGAATTTACATTCATTCTATATACATGTAGAAATTAAACGATGCCTGAGAAAACAAGAGTCCTTTTATGGTTAAAACCAAGCACCGTTTATCATAACAAGGTCAGAGATTTCGCGAATACTCTGGAAAAAAATATCCAAATGGATAAACACGTTTTCGTAATCCTGTTTCGTACAAGATAAACTTATTCTCCGGAAGCTGATATTCTTACAGGGGTGTAATAAATGATTCAGTTATAATAAAGCATATTGATTTTACTTTTATTTTGTTAGAAAAAATTTAAGTGTTCAAATTACTACGGATAATGCAAACAATAATAAATTTTCCGATGTAACGTATTAATATACAGTTAAGTGATTTTAACAGTTGTGTTTCAGAAATAATAAAGAATACTGTTGGTTCTTGGCAAAGAAAACATTATTTGAAAGCGTTGTCTCCTGTTTCTGTTTCTTACGAATCATTCCAAAGCATGTAAAAAATTAACATCTATATGAACCTAACAATGGGTACACATGTATCAATCAAAGGAAACTGCAATCATTTCACTAATTAAGAATGTTTATTATTGTATCAATTCTTATATGTATAAAAATAACTCAATTTGAATTGTCGTAAATTTAACAATTATAATTAAAGAATTAACTATAGTGGTTTTTANATGTATAAAAATAACTCAATTTGAATTGTCGTAAATTTAACAATTATAATTAAAGAATTAACTATAGTGGTTTTTAGTTCAGCCATGCTTCTGACCGTACCAAGTGTACAACCCGTTGTTAAGTAGTAGGGGCCAAATTGTTAGAAAAGTTTGATTTTTCTTTTTTGAAAATATAATGTCTATTTTTTGTGTAAAACTGTTAAAAATTAGCTGTTAACTATATACATTTTAAATGTTAATACAATGGATTAATATGGTCTGCTTTTAATCAAATTTTAAGCATAATTCCATTCTNCATATACATTTTAAATGTTAATACAATGGATTAATATGGTCTGCTTTTAATCAAATTTTAAGCATAATTCCATTCTGCATGCTTTAGAAAGCATCGTTTGTAAGAAAATCTTCTGTAAGGAGGGTAATCATAATAGTTGTTATGGTTTTATGTGTAAATAATATAAAGCATTACTTTTAATATCAAATTAAATGTATAGAAAATTTTTACATTAAAAGAATTACTTGTAGCTTTGACCGAAGTGCTGAATGGAAAGGCATTCTACTTCAACATTAATAGGGGCCGCGGTGGCTGAGCGGTTAGTCTGCTTGCCTCCCATCAAGGCAAACCGGGTTCAATTCCAAACGGGGTCACTCCTGGGTTTTCACATGTGGGAATCGTACCGGACGATGCCGCTGGTTGGAGGTTTTCTCGGGGATCTCCCGTTTCCCTCAACCTTTCATTCTGGCACTGCTCCATACTCCTTAATCACCCTCATCGGCTCTGAAGTCCTCGCTGTTAAGAGCCNTCAACCTTTCATTCTGGCACTGCTCCATACTCCTTAATCACCCTCATCGGCTCTGAAGTCCTCGCTGTTAAGAGCCGCCCAAATCTTTCACTCACTCATTCAACATTAAGAGTCAAGACATACAGCTAGTTTACATAACTTTCTTCTAGTTTTACTAGAGCAAAGCAGAACACAGTTTACGTTGAAACTTAAGCCTTTATATGTTGGTATTATCATGAAACATTAATTTCAAACTGCAACCATGAATCTTTTTCAGCAACTATGGCGCGGTGAAATCTTAAAAATTTAGAAATTACCAGGTTGGTGAAGCTAATGTATAAAACGTTTTATTTGGCATTGAGATGTGTTAAGCTTTAAATATGAATTCGCCGGAAAACTTGTTAAGACAGAACGGTCAGAAAAAGCATTGAAAATAATAACAAATAACACTGGCAATACATTATCCTGTGGGAAAGTCAACACTAATTAATTTTCTCTTTCTCAAAAACAACGTATAAAGAAAAATTCTAAAAACGGCACTGATAAAATCAAAGCAACTATTTCAAGGCCCTGTGTAAAAAATTGCAGTTTCGCATTATTATTCAATATAATTTACTTCGTTGGTTGTGGCAAAATGTTTTTTGAATAGGATATAGCAAAACACGTATTCACAAGACTAACCCACTAAGAACATTTGAGGGAGGGAAGGAGTGCCAAAGTTTGAGCACTATCTTGGTTTCTCCAGTATGCATAGGTCTATCCTTTACAACATTAGTTTGTACGGGATGTATTCATTAGCACTGCAATTTCCTTACTTAAGAAGCATATAATTTTATTTGTCGACTTATTAAAGCAGTCCTTTTAAAAATGTGGAAATATATATATTTTTAATAATATGCTTTAGACTTATCATTTTACAGCTATGAAATTACACCACTGGACATTAAACTTGCAACACTAAGAAGGTTGCACCTGCAGGAACCCACATTGAGTGAATGAGTAGAGCAGGGTAGGACGATGAATTGTGATTATATGTTCATCCTAGCGGCGTAGAACGTGCAGCAATGGTGCTTGTAATAAACGGTTTATAAGAGATGGTCGGGGAAGCTGCGGAGAGGTAGTGGCATTGTGTTTCCCTGTCGTTCGTGCACTCTACGAAGTTTACCAGAAATTATTTTTTGAATGAATGGAAGATTTGAACCCATATATTGTATGGAAATAATACTACCCATCTAGCTACAAATATGGAATGTTTAGCGTCGCTACTATACAAAGTTGGGAAGTTTCTGACGCATTTGACTGTCCTGAGCAAATATAGGAACGCAAGCCTCAATGCATGAGAAATAACTTTACCATTTGCGCTTTCTCACTCTACGTATACACTCGTATATAGGAAATTTGTGAATAATTTCATTCTTAGAGTGTGTATACAGATGGAGTGAACACGGCGCGTCGAAGAACACGACAACCAAACAAACAGGTTTCCGGGTTTGACCTTGGGTGAATCGGGGCCTTTAAGGATTTGTGGATTATGCTACCGAGAAATCGGTTCTCACATTGAAAGAAATGCAACTACAGTGAAGCGGATATGAAATCAGTGGGTTGAATTAGGACAGGCTGAGCGACGTGTAGAAAACCAGCGGCCTCATCACACCAACGAGTGCAAGGACAGGCATCTGGCACGCACAGCGACTGCAGACCCGTACAGCCACTTCAAATACCTTCGCTTAAGAGTTCACGCATGCAGCACATCAATCTGTGTTGGCACGCAAAGTTCATCGCAGTCTACAGCATCAGGGCGTCACTGTGTCTGCTCACCGTAGGTGCCAGAGGTTGCAATTGTGCGTACAATGTTGGGCATGGAGGGACGAATGACGTCACATCGTCTTCTCCGACGAATCACGCTTCTACTTGCAACACCGCGATGGTCACATTCGTGTCTGCCGAGTCCTGGATTATGCGCAGTCATACTCGCCCAGCACCTTTTGTCATGGCATCGAATGCCATCAGATTTCAGTCCCACTCGTCCTTAGACCGCATCGCCGTTACATCGCGGAGGTACTGGAGCCTGGGTGAGCCTGCGACTCTCTACCTGTGCGACCGCTTGTAGCAAACTGCGTCCGATGGTTGCTGAATTACCGCCATGTCACACCGCTTCCTTAGCCTGCACATTCATCAGATATCTCGCCCATTGAAAAAGTGTGGCCCATGATTGGTTGACGACCGGCCAGCCACAGGACACCTGCGGCTGCAACGGATGAACTTTGGGCACGCATCGAAGCAGCATGGACGGAGGTACCCCATACGGACGTCCAAACTCTCTTCCTCTCATTGCCACGTCGTAAAGCAGAGGTTATTGCAGCCTCTGGTAGGGCCACACAGTACTTATCCCCATGTTCTTTACATCATACTGGCCTTTAATAGTAATCACGTCCCCTGTGTATGATGGATATTCTGTCCAATAAATCTGGCTATTGTAGCACACGTCCTTCTTGGTGTTGCAATTTTATTGACTAGCACTGAATTAACCTACTTCTAATAGGAGTTTAATAAAATAGGCTATCTATTAAAGATGTAATATACGTAAAAATAAAAGGGTTAAGCTTTTGTACTGCAAGCAAAGTGTGTGTATATATAGTTACATGGCTGCAATGCACTTCTCCACGTGAAGCCGAACGCTGAAATTGTATGCTATAGCTGTGAAAAAAGGGAAAAAATTATTACCGTCGTGAACTTTTTAGCAAAAATCTTTACGCTAATGTTTAAAGGTATAATTTGTAACGTCTATGTTTTAAAACCCTGTTTATATGACGTATTTAGTACTTCGCGTACAATTTTTAACTCACTGCTCTTGCAGGAGGAGATAAATTCTTCTGAACTCGTTTTATCGTAAGACATAAGGGAAATTAAAGTCTTTGCCTTTGTATTGTCAATTTCATATAATTGAGTTGGTAAAATCCGACATATAAATTTTACTAACCTACTTACCATGTAAACAGTAAATGCTCTCGTTTGTAAAGTATTGTATCATATGATGAATTGCTGCGGGATGAATGTTGTAAGTTGGCGACTTTGATGATGGATTTGGAAGAAAATAGTACTCAGAACTAAAAGTTGTAATTTGAAATTTTGATTATACTTACAACATTTATGGTTTAAATAATGTTTTTAAATCAATATTAATATTTTTTTGTCTTTTAGTGAATTGACTTTAAAAAATTGTTTAGCAGTTATGACGGAACATGTTGACACGTACGAACAGTAAACGTTTCCAGCCAATGGCTAGCCATGTTTCCAGTTTCCAACCCGGTGAAAGCCGTTGTGCATGTGCTTTTTCACTCATCGTGTTTATACGTGTACCTTGTTGGTGTTATCGGAACATTTTATCAGTAGTTGATGATTTTGTTCATTTGCTTTGTTTAGTTGGTTGTAGGTACAATTGTAGAGCGTTTTATTGAATGAAATGTAATATTAATCGGCACGTGTTTACCGCTTCCTAAAACTGCACGTTCTGCCATTTTCCTTATCCGCCATCTACAATGAAGTGACACGAATATAATTTACGTTTCTAAGTTTCAGTTTGTTGGTTTCAGGAAACGTGCAGTGTTTATTTTACTTAATGATTCTGCAAATAAATTATTTAATGCTAGTGATGAACAAACGTGATATTAGTAAAGAAAAATTGCAATGATTGCCATAGAAAAACGCGTGTTCAAGATGTTACGAATTTTACAAACAGTAAGTTTGCGTGTTTTGTAAATAATGTATTAAATTTTGTAAACGGCCTGGAAAAGCCGCATTTGAACACTTTTGTAGTGTGTAAATAATATTTGTTTATTTGCCTTTATCGGAAATTCAACGAGTGTAAGGTCAACTTCGGTCAAAGTGCGTGTGTGTGTGTGTATGTGTGTGTGTGTGTCTTGCTGCATCTGTACGAATATGAACAGCGACGTATATGTCGCGTTTAGTTTTTTCATTGTAGTTCAAACTTTCGAAGTTATATTAATTTGAATTTTATTTCCATACGAGCTAAATTTTACTGATCCATCAAAACAATATGCAACTCGAAATGCCACACACTGACAAGAACCTCAGAACAATGCCGTCTCAAAAAAGACGTTAAACTAAAGCACCCCTAACCCCACTGTTTTCTTTTTCCCCCTCGATATAAAATAAACAGAACCCCAACAAAGTAAACTTGGCTATTACAAAAATAAACAGGTTGGAATGCCAACCTAGCTATAATAACCTACATTGATTACTGGACGGAAATTAGTTAACGTCAGTCTTTCAGTGCCTGCAATGACAGGAAACACGAGGAAAGAGGAACATGTAAGTGTGCTTTGGACTCAAAAATTTGTTTACAAACGTATTTTTCTTTACTGAAAAAACAGCGATGGTGGAAGGGTACATTGTGGCCGCGCTACTTTTCTAGAACTGTCAATATTCACCCCACTTGTATGAAATGGACAATGGATATGTTCTCACGATAAATTTCAAAATTGTACAGGATTGAAACTTTGTCACATATTGGCATTATTTTGGAGGGCATTCCAATGTTAACTCTCTTATAATGGAAAAGGAGGGGATCATATGACTCCCTGACTTACTGGCTCCACCACCCATGATTTCAACGATCGCATCAAGAATCTCCATCGACTTGAATTACTTTGACGTTCTCACATATTAGCCACGCCGAAAGTATTTTTACAAGGCACGAGAAATACCTTATGTATTTCTGAAATAATTGGGTTTTTATTCAGTTCAGTGCGTGGACAGGGCTTTCTCCTTTGTTCTGCTATTTTTCTCTTCGAACTTCATACTCTGAGTATTTCGTATTCATAGGAAATTACAGTCGGCTCTTTGCTATTTTGCACATATACATATAGAACACTAGCGAACCGGCCCGGCTTCACCCGGTAAAAATTTTACGACTTGATTACTAACGGTTCGACATTTCTCAACTATTCTTACATTAAATATAAATTAATTATACACCAAAACCTTCCTCAAGAAATTCTATAAATAATTTTGAAAACCGCATCAAAATTCATCAATTAGTTAAGAAGAACTAAGTGAATACACAGACAGACACGGATAAGTGACTTTCTTTAATACTATTTAGAGATATATTCCCGGCTCGTTTAGGCCAGTGATCAGCATAAACAAAATACCCACCGTTATAAACGAAATTCCTCTCTGGAATTAAGTGAGAATTATAACTTGCAATTTGAAGGACTCAATTTCTAAATGAGATTTGACTTGTTGTCCATTTTCAATTAATCTATGTTCATCAAAAAGAGACGGAGGCTCAAGCCTGCGGACGTCTGAAATAGGTACGACACATGCGAAAAAAAAACATGTAGGTGTTCGTTAACGATTTTCGTGTGATGTTTTCTTGTTAATATTACTTTCATAAAGTGTTATTACTTTATCGCTACCCTACAAATGGTTTTTCCAAAATGATTTTCAATAAATTTTTGCATGGCAAAATATGCAGTTTACTTTTAAACCCTTATAACCCTTATAAACTGTGGCAACACTTTAGATTCTATCACACTATAGGGATGCCCAGAGAAGGCTCGACGCAGTAAGCTGGGGTACATCTCTGGTATTGACCTGGGGCTTTATTCTGTAACTTTTTACTGTCGTCATATAAAGACATTTGCCGCTCTTTACGAGGCGAAATGGTATTCTGCAACTCAATATGTCGCTCTGGCAGTCTTGCGAATGCCTCTTGACTGTCTTTATATAAATACAGGCCAACAAGGTGTCTCTATGAACGAAAGTGGAAAGACAATTGCCGACGTAGTGACGTTACTTCTAGCAAACACGTTCCACAGAAAAAAAAACCCCCGTTTTAAGAATCCCCAAAAATGAGAAATATTATAGTTGGTTATATTCCCGTGCAAATCAACACTATCTAGGTTACATTTAAGTAGTATCTACATATATAAATGTGAAAGTGTGTCTGGATGTTTGTTTGGCCCTCTTTCACGTCACAACGGAGAAACGGATCCAAGTGATTTTTTTCACGGAGATAGTTGGAGGACCGGGAAGTGACATAGGCTACTTTTTATCCCGAGAAAATACCCTATTTAAATTTCTAATTAAAATTCTTATTGGAAAAAGAAAAAGTACACAAACGGAATAACAATGCAACAAACAACAATGCAACGGCAACAATACAACGTCAAAAATGTAACGTCGCAACCGAGCAACAGATTGACGTAATATATTGCACATAAATATTTGGATGCCTAAAACGAGATATTGGCCACTTTTTATCGTGAGAAAATATCTCAAAAAATTTACAAACAATAATAGTGAATCAAAGTTTGCCGCCAGCGCTCTCTCTTGCAAATCGCTGTATAAACCGTTAAAGATGGAACAATAACACGTAGTAAAGAATTGGGTAGAATAAAGAGACCTAAAAAAACACCGTGGTAGCATATATTTATCTATAACAGAGAAATACTATTAAGTGTTTTTATCAGAGATAAAACTTTTACCTCCTTTATTTCCAAATTTAGTGGGCGCATGTCTCTATTCGACTGGAACGATTTCGGGAGACCATAGGAAGTCAAAATGAGAATGGCTGGACTGGGATTCGAATCCCGCTCCTCCCGAACGCGAATATGTTGGCTTGCTCCTGCGCTACTTTGCTCAGGCCGTACCATATAAGATCGGCGGCTACGCTTGTGTACTGCAGTAAAAGTTGACATAAGCTACTTTTTATCCCAAAAAAATATCTTATTCCCTTAAAAAGTTTTCTTTAGTAATATCAGCGCTTCGGGTACAATCAGCGTTAATGCGCGATATATCGATATATCGATACTTATAGGTATGTCAATACTTCTCGATATATCGAGAAAAAACTTATCGATTGATATGTAACAGAAAACATATAGGTCCTTGCTATATATACCCTAACTACACTGGAGAGCCAAAAAAACTGGTATATGCCTTCGTATGCAAATAACAGAGTAACACGATGCGGTCGGCGGCGCCTATGTATGACAACAAACATCTGGCAAAGTTGCTAGATCGGTTACTGCTGCTAAAATGGCAGGTTATCAAGATTTAAGCGAGTTTGAACGTGGTGATATAGTCGGCGCACGAGAGATGGGACATAGCATCTCCGAAGTAGCGATAAACTTTGGATTTTCGCGTACGGCCATTTCACGAGTGTACCGTGAATATCGGGAATCCCGTAAAACATCAAATCTTCGACATCGCTGCAGCCGGAAAAAGATCGTGAATGAACGGGACAAACGACGACTGATGAGAATCATTAAACGTGACAGACGTGCAACCCTTTCTCAAATTGGCGCCGATTTCAATTATGGAGCATCAACAAGTGCCAGCGTGTAAACTATTCAACGGACCATCATTGATACGGGCTTTCGGAGCCAAAGGCCCACTCGTGTACCGTTATTGACTGCACGACACAAAGTTTTACGCCTCGCATGGGCCCGCCAACACCGCCATTGGACTGTTGATNGGTGGAGGCTCTGTCATGGCATGGGGCGTGCGCAGTTGGCGTGAAATGGGACCTCTGATACGTCTAGATACGACTCTGACATGTGACAGATACGTAAGCATCCTGTCCGATCACCTGCGCCTATTCATGTCCATTGTGCATTCCGACGGACGTGGACAATTCTAGCAGGACAATGCGACACCCACACATCGAGAGTTGCTACCGAGTGGCTCCAAGAATACTCTTATGACTTTAGACACTTCCATTGTCCACCTAAATCACCAGACATGAACATTTTTTAGCATATCTGGGATGCCTTGCAACGTGCTGTTCAGAAGAGATCCCCACCGTCTCGCACTCCTATGGATTTGTCGACTGTCTTGAAGGATTCAGGGTGTGAATTGCCTCCTGCATACCTTGAGACATTAGTCGAGTCCATGCCACGTCGTTTTGCGGCATTTCTGCGTGCTCGCGGGGGCCCTACACGATATTAGGCAGGTGTACCAGTTGTTTTGGCTCTTTAGTGTATTATATAAATGCGAAAGTGTGTTTGTTTGTTTGTTTGTCCTTCCACGTCATAAAGGAGCAACAGATTGACGTCAATTTTTGCACAGATTTAGTTGGACGGCTGAAAGTTGATATTGACAACTATTTATCACGAGAAAATATGTAAAAAAATTACTTTTGCGAGTCGGTTTACCGTACGTGGACGTGGAGAGCAATGGTGGTGCGGGTGGAAGCGACTAGGGTGGGGGAGACCTTATTAAATAAACCTAAACAATAATTCCGTAGTCAATGTAAGCGGAGTCACTGGCACAGCTAGTATTTTATAATTCGCTAGAAACACACTCCTCAGTAAACACACACTCAGTGCTGCTGTCTCGTAATACTCAATCTGAACTAGGCCTATCTGAACTATTGTATCCAAAGATAAAAGTTAATTTATTTTAGAAGTATAATTGGAAATTGTATTTACCAATAAATTTAATTTATAGTTAAAAAGTAACTATAATAACTAAATGTGTAACACAGTGCATTCTGTAATAACGGAAAAAAGTATAATTCAACAAGCAGATCGTTGTTTCCGGAACGCAACTCGCTGCGTTGCCAAACGTACATCTTTTCACAAAGACATCAAAGAAGATATGGCGGCTGTCTTTAAGCAAGCTCGAGTTAAAGAATATGGCGCCTGGACAGTCATTAGAGGTTGGGTTGGTAGTGTCTTGGTCTGACCACACGTGCCCTGAGTGTGGAAGTCTCGGAGGATGTGATAGCGGAGCGAACGGCGTTCTGTGGTATGAACTGAATGCTCTCACGCACTGATTGAGTGTATTTTAATCCTTGTTCACGGAGTTGTGCTCTTATACTCCTCAAGGAGGTTGGACGCGGTCCGTTGGCCCGCTGGTGTAATTTTCTAATCTTTGTTTGCATGGGGCGGAGGAATATCTTGGAACTACAACTTTAGCCGGGCTTCAGAACTGTATGAAGTAACCGTGAATGGACTATAGACGTGAGGATAGTACCTTGGACGGTCCACAGGTGAATCTGAGGCCGAGGGTCTCAGTGTTGACGTGAGAAACCACTAACGGTGGCGCACAACTGCGCCAGCCTTGGCGTTTGTGCTCTTCCAACTGTTGTATTGGCTATAGCTGCCTCCGCTGATCGTGCGCATCTCAATCCTTTGTGTCATGCTTGTAGTAGAGTATATATAGGGTAGAGCGATCTCGCTGGCTGTGCAAAACCAAACTCCGTGTCCCAACTTTGAACTGCTTTGTTGCCGACATGACTGCCTAAACGACGTGAATAGGATTTGGGGTTATAACATGTTATGTTAACAAGTACTTTGAGGTGTTTGTATACTTTCTCTGGCCAATTTTCAATGGAATTAGATTAAAGTCAAATAGGCCAAAGTATTTGCTTTATTAAAAAATATTTTTCTGTTTTTAAAATTAAGACATAAACAGGTCCATCACTGTCGACCATGTGATTTTGACAATTATATTTTTTGGGGTTGGTCAACGTTGGGTGCATGTGCAGAAGACGAAGAATCGGGCTACCTCAGCTTTAGGCTATGGTGAATCCCTTCCCGCATGTTATGCCCGTAAGATATTACTTACTGTTGTGAGGGCGTCCCTTCCTTGCAAACAGGATGACTGCTTGCGCGAAAGATAGCACGATATCTAATTAATATATAATAGGGGTATGAATATGAAGCTAAGATACAAATGCAGAGAGGTCGTTATTGTCTCAATGTATACGGGAATCTCGCAACTACGCGTGTTGCTGAGATTTGCGACAAAAAAAGAACACTAGAAAAATCTTAAGATCATTGTAAGTCCAGCACTTGCGGGGCTGATATTAATCTACTACGCCACTAAAACTACGCTGTCTTTCAAGTCACGTCCCTAGTCAAAATAACTTATATTTGCATTGGCAGCATCGAATTTTACTCTCTGATAGCATCGGTCTACACAATAGGTGAGAATTAATTTACCCATTGCACAGTGAAACACTCGTCTTCGAATAATTTCCAGTATTTTTTTCGTAGTAAAATGAGCGTCAAATGTTGCATTTTTGGGAGATACGCAAAAGTTTCTCCTGCGTGATATTTGCCCAGCTAGACGGAAATATGGTTTTATAGTTTTATTATTTGTAATATGTAACAAAAAACATGTAGGTCTGTCCTTGTGATAAATATTCAATAATGCATGGCGAGTTTAACGAACGAGTGCTAAGCTACCTTACGCTTTTTGCACTCGGGCTGTTCCAGTGTCCTAAAGTAAAATGCTAGCCACAACACAGATGTACTATTATAAAGATTGAAATAGGTGAAATAAAAATATACGAGTGACATTTACGTAAGTGGTTTCCATTAGATGAAAAACGTTACAATATTCTGGCTAATTCAATTTAAATAAAAAATTTTCTAATTTTTTTGCTTTGAAGTCTATCTTGAACATTGCATTTCGGACTACTTATTAATATCGTAATTTTAAATGATGATTCAATATTATTGATACCTAAAACGTGAGAATTTACAATGGCCGTAATGCAAGTTGGGAGCAGTTTTGCGAATTTCTTAATCAATCTGACGTAGGCACCATTTTTACTCATTTTTGACACGAATCACAAGGTTTGAAGCGGAAGTGATAAATTTTTATATGGTTATATTTACTGACAAAGTGGCGAAAGGCGGTAACTATCAAACTAAAATATTTGAAATATGTACAATATTCAATTTAAAAATTGCTACATATTTGCGAAAATTGTGGTATATTAACTATAAAACCAGCAAATAAACCAGACAAATTGTGTTGAAATCATTATGTACATCTCAGTAATATTGAAATTAATATATCGTGACGAAAATACTTTTATGAAAAAAAAAAAATTTAATAAGAGCTTTAAAGAAGATGAATTTCGGTTAAAATAAAAAAAAAAAACATCTGGTTTTAACTTTGTTGTAATAAAGTTCTGCATAACAAAATATTATAAATTTTAAAAGAATTGTTGACATGTACTGATGAATGTGGTTTATACAAGTTGTTATCCCATAAAAAAAACAGTAAATAATTTTTTATTCTAAAGCCACTCATTGATTGTATCAACTATTGCTGTTAGTGATGGTTTCGCTAATTCGAGTGTATAAGCAATAAAAACAACCCCATCGTAACAATTTTGTATTACAAATTGAAATTCTTGATTATAAATTTCGGAAATTCAGTAACAGCGAGACCTTTTCATGGCTCTTAAAAAGTTATTACGCATGTCAGATTTTTTTAAAAAAGAGTGTGGAAATGTAGGTTTGGTGGTCGTGTCTTTGATTAGTGGGCTAGGAGAGGACTAGTGAGTGGTGAGTATACGAGTATATGGGCTGTAAACGTGAAGGTGATGTAAGTAGACAGTCCGGAATGGGGACAGAGGCCGTGAGGTGAGTGCGGAGGCTGGATTTGTGGCTGGTGGGGCACCTGAGACACGGTTTCTCACCTAACAATGATAACCGGTNCTGTAGTACCAGGCGAGTGAGGGACGAGGCTGGCGCGGAGTCGAGAGCGGGTTGCAGCCTCAAGACGCCACGAGAAATCCGTCTTTTGTGCCGGCCGGCGCTTCCGCTGTCAAACCAACGACGCGACTAATCGTACCCGTTCCTCAAGGCAAGGAGGGATTGGTGCTGACCAGTTGCTCCGAGAAATACGCTCCCGAGTCCCCGTCGTTTCTCCGCGTTGGCATCGCTGTTAGCCTCTAGTGTAAACAGCCACTGGAGAATAAATTCTGATATTAACGGACGTGATAATCCCCCCGGCCGACGTGAAACTTTGTAAGAGTTGTGCGTGAAGAAGAAACACGCAAAACCTTATTTATTGGCGCGCTTCTTTTCGCTTTCGAACGTACGGCCGGTGATGCAAAGTAAAACTGAAAATTATAGCTTGTACGAGGCCGGAAAGAAAATCATGAATACGAGTGAGTTAGTATTGGATGCACTATTAAGAAGTCTAACAGCAATAACCATGTTCCTCACCAAAATTGAGTTGATGCCTATTTTGATCAGGAAGGGTAAACCTTTCTGACAGCTAGATAAACACATTCAACAATTTTTTTTCTATAGCTGGTAAATATTGTAGCGATGACCGGTAATTATGCTATGTTATTTTTTCATTACCAATAAACAAAAAAGTTATTTGGGAATGAAAACTATTTTTTTTTAAATAGTATATATTATCCCTCCCCTAAACCCTCAAAAAATAAACCAGCCATTTTAGTGGCATTTTACAATATAACAACATTTGTGCTTGGATAAATTGCTCGGATATGTCCGCCGTGGTTTCGTTCATTTACTGGTTTTCCACTTCCGTCAATCCTGCACCCTCAATTGGCGCAGAGATGCAAAGCACGTCTCTTATACTTTATGGAAAGTGGATTCACTCTTGAATAGCGTTTATTGAAAACTTGTGCGAGAAAAATGTTTCATTCACTGTTGCAGTCCACTACATGTTTATCTATATTTGAACGAGTCTCGTTTATTGTTGAGAAGTTTGCACAGTGCAATAAGAGAAACTTGTAAATAATAATGTGCCAAATTTAAAGTACTTAAAACTAATTGTTTTACTGAGCAGTGGATTTAACAGATCCGCAACCTATGGTTCCAACGAAAATTAAAGATGAAGGGCCCGTTCCTATGAAGCCATTGAGTGGAGTTTCTTATTGAGTGTGCAGGGTTATTCGAGCACTTCTGAAAGCCTTGCTTGGGATCTACTTTTCTTCTCGTTTTGTATTCTTTTGCCGTACATAACATTATCGTTGATGTGGACCGTCTCACTTTATTCATTTACCATTGAATTGAAAAAGCGCAAATTTTAAGAATGTAAATGTTTTTATAATAAGCAAATTCATGGTGTATGTATAAACCAAGAAATACTGTCTCCAGGAGCAGTAAATTAAGACATTACACTCACAACGCAACGTTAAAGATTAAAACTAATATTATCAAATTGCGGCTAGCTTAACTAGGAGCATGTACGTCAGTGTGTAATGTAGCATGTTTTTTTTTTTTAAATTGTAGGCAATGATTTAAAAACAATTATTTCAGGAGTACTTATTTTACCTTTGAAGAGTCTTTAAATGCGTTGCTGGTGGTAACTGTTGAACGTAACTGGGTTCCTTCACTCGCAGCCAGGAGNTCTTTGAAGAGTCTTTAAATGCGTTGCTGGTGGTAACTGTTGAACGTAACTGGGTTCCTTCACTCGCAGCCAGGAGCACAGAAAGATGGCACTCTTGTAGATATCGGTAGGTGGCTTTGCCACCAGCGGCGGGCACATTAATTGGCGCTCCTCGTAACGAAACATCTAACTGAACCGCAGCTTTCACAAGTGGCTGCAGCCGCTAACGCGGCGCGGTGGTCACACTGCTAACGCACAAGCACATACTCGCTTCCGTCCTCAGACGCGGCAGTTTCGTCGTGACAACGGTGTCGGAGGGAGTCACGTGGTAATGTCTGACGTGGTCGCGAGGTTACCCAGGGCTGGTTGATGTTATATTGCCCGGCGCCATAACTCAGTGGTGAGCTAATGATGAGGGTCGTCCGGTCAACGGCCCATGGGGACCCTGGTAATCCTCCGTCAGTTGGTTGATGACTTGTCACTTACTTACTGTTGAATGTTTATAACTGACGACGAGACTGTAGGCCGTCTCGTACGCCTGAACTAAGCTAAAGAAATGCGGTTGATGCTACGAGGATGCCCTACAATGAATTGACACTGATTTCACTTGGTTGAGCGGTTTATTCACTGTCCTCGTTACAGTTGAATAATGCGTGAATGATGCATGGTAATGAGCTCAGCACTTAATCGGTGAAAAACACATGGTCTTATATTGAGACGCGATTGCGTTAAACTCTCTGATGAGAGGGTGGTTGGCTCTACCCTCAGTACATTAAAATAATACAAATGTTCCGGTTGGCTAATATTAACTATTGTAGTGAAAGTCACTGCAGCCTACATGCTGGTACTGAGGGGGCTCGCAAAGCGGGCGACCGCGCCGCTGGTCTTATTCGGGTGCTGAGACGAACTGGGCCGAATGGGGTCAGCTTTCGTTACAAGTGTCGAGAGCCGAAGTCAAACTGCGAATGAATTAAACATAACATGTACACTCTGTAATGTGATTATGATGACGAAAAATTGTAAAAATTAAATTTAACACATTGGTGACATCCCNTAACATGTACACTCTGTAATGTGATTATGATGACGAAAAATTGTAAAAATTAAATTTAACACATTGGTGACATCCCCGTTTATTAACAAATGTCCGTTAACGTTAAAGTTGTGAAATGGACGGGGAATCACACCACACTAAATTATTTCTTACAATGTTGCAGCCCTTTATAGGCAATCTCCATTTTAGAAAAACATAATAGCTCTTATACAAATACACATTAAATAATTTATTACATTTTATCGTAAAAGAGTTTGAATTTCACTTCCGATTAGGCGTTGAATTTCACTGGCTACAGCGTTGCCAGGTGGCTGTCTCCTGAAGGGTCGGATGAGTCCACCTGGGCAAAGGGGTGTGGAATGCCATGCTTGATTGCCATTTATACAATGAAAAACACACCAGGCTGTAGCCGTGAATTCGGCGACTGTGTTCAATATGATTATAAAAATTCTGTACTCTGCTGGACGAAACTTTGGNTAACATGTACACTCTGTAATGTGATTATGATGACGAAAAATTGTAAAAATTAAATTTAACACATTGGTGACATCCCTGTTTATTAACAAATGTCCGTTAACGTTAAAGTTGTGAAATGGACGGGGAATCTCACCACACTAAACNTAACAAATGTCCGTTAACGTTAAAGTTGTGAAATGGACGGGGAATCTCACCACACTAAACTATTTCTTACAATGTTGCAGCCCTTTATAGGCAATCTCCATTTTAGAAAAACATAACAGCTCTTATACAAATACACATTAAATAATTTATTACATTTTATCGTAAAAGAGTTTGAATTTCACTTCCGATTAGGCGTTGAATTTCACTGGCTACAGCGTTGCCAGGTGGCTGTCTCCTGAAGGGTCGGATGAGTCCACCTGGCCAAAGGGGTGTGGAATGCCATGCTTGATTGCCATTTATACAATGAAAAACACACCAGGCTGTAGCCGTGAATTCGGCGACTGTGTTCAATATGATTATAAAAATTCTGTACTCTGCTGGACGAAACTTTGGGTCACTTAACTCTTCAGCTCTGGCATTCCAGCCCGTTAGCGTCACTCGGTGGTGCGTTGCATCGTATTCAGTCACGCGAGCTGCGAAGACCCAACGACCAATTGCTAGTGCGCCCAACGGCTGTGGCTTTGGGGATAAACACCGTTTCGGATATCCCATTTATATATTAAAAGAGTTACCTCTTGTAATAAATCAGTAGTGCGGTCTCTTGAGTTGCGTAATCCTTGTCGGCAAGAAGGTGCAAGTTCAGTTCTTGTCGACCCGCACTACGCACTCTTGGCCTGATGTACACTGGGGAGCCAAAAAAACTGGTTTAGGCGTGCGTATGCAAATAACAGAGGTATGGAACCAATCACAGTAACGCGATACGGTTGGCAGCGCCTACATAAGACAACAAGCGTCTGGCAAAGTTGCTAGATCGGTTACTGCTGCTGCAATGGCAGGTTATCAAGATTTTAGTGAGTTTGAACGTGGTGTTATAGTCGGCGCACGAGATATGGGACAAAGCATCTCCGAGGTAGCTATTAAGTTTGGATTTTCGTGTACGACCATTTCACGAATGTACCGGGAATATCGGGAATCCGGTAAAACATCAAATCTTCGACATCGCTGTGGACGGAAAAAGATCGCGAACGAACGGGACAAACGAGGACTGATGAAAATCATTAAACGTGACAGACGTGCAACCCTTTCACAAATTGGCGCAGATTTCAATGCCTCCTGCATACCTTCAGACATTAGTCGAGTCTGTGCCACGTCGTCTTGCGGCACTTCTGCCTGCTCGCGGGGGCCCTACACGATATTAGGCAGGTGTACCAGTTTTTTTGGTTCTTCAGTGTAGTTGGTACGGCCTGGTGTAGCTGGTGTAGTTGTGACTGCGGTGGTCAGAGTGGGCACAAGGAACTCGTGTGGACGCGTGGTTCACGTCATGTCGTATTTTATCACATATTTCACAGTGAAAACCTATAAAAAATGTACTTTGTGTAATAAAATTTGTATTCATTTCTATGTATTGAAGTAGAAATGTGTTAAGTGTTACACGTACTCTATGGCAGATAAAGGTTATTCGAACAGTCTTACAGCAGTCGCATATTTATATTATCCTTAATTTTCAAGTTATTAGGTAAAAGTAAAATATCCAACATGGCAAGAGTTTTTAAAAAATATGGAATTTCACAAGATTGTGAATCTCTGAAAATATCCAGGATATATTTACAGGACTATATAACACTTTTAAGAAGATTTCGTTTTGTTATCAATTTTGTTCAGGTAAGATCGATTTTTTGTCTAAGTATTCTGTACTATTGTTGATTCCAGCTAGAACCTCTTCACTCACTCACTCACTCACTCCAAAGCGAAATTCTCACACTCAACGAGTAGTGTCTCTGACGAGCCAATAGCGCTGCTGAGTGGCCGCGTCTGAACGGGTTCATGTTATAATCAATTCATGGTTACTGCCAACTTTTCTGAAGCCCTGCTTAAGTTATACTTTCTGACTACTCACTGCATATACTTCTACCACATTTAAGCAAAACTTAAACAACTCTAGGGGGAAAAAACACTAAGTGGACAACATGCCGTATTTGTGCGCTTGACAGAGTCAATCATAAATATCTTTACATGTAACAATGTAATGTGTTTCCAGCAAAGCTACTTGAGAACCCAAATGTGTTTGTAAGAAATATTTACTTTACAAATGAAGTAAAATAAACTAGTTTTAATACTACTCTATATAAGAACTACTTCTTAATAACCTTTACCAAAACACCTCTTTTCTCCCTGATTTAAATGTATATTAAATGTGAAATTTATGTTATTATTGTAATACAAAACGTAAGCGGAGGTTCCATTTAACAAAAAATAAGGTGTATTGACGATAAGGCATGTATAATATGCTTTTGATATTTATTCATTGAATAACCAACGATTTGGTACAAGGGGTGATTTCTGAAAAATGTTATTAAAATATATGAAGATACTCTGATGAGTTGCGCCACTGGCATGTTACTGACGAGCAACCAAGTCCACACTTAGATACTCACTGAAGTTATTGGTGAGTAAAGCCAGATATTGTTCCGGTACTGTTAACGAGAACTGGTGTTCACTGAAAAGTTTTTTCACGGATTTCCGACTGACTACTCGTGCGAGGTTTTACGACTACTGAGAACGTAAAACATTACTCAAGCTTGCAGAGGTAGTACAAGGCAGTGAAACGAGATATTGGCTGGCGGTTCGAATCGCATGTTCTCTTATAGATGTTTGCAGAAATACAGAGGGTAGCACGATATATACAAATTAGTATTTTTTTTAATATCGTAAAAAATCAGAAATTATCTTGTCACAAAAGTTCATTTTCTTCAGCCACGCAAGTATTAGTATGGGTTTTAATGCTTAGACAGTATGTTAAATCAAGCGTTCGAAAACTATAAGCTTACCGAAGAACAAAATTAGTTTGTGCTTTTTGCAGACTGTTCTGTTACTGATGAAGACCATGACAAATTATTAATGATTTAATTGCCTGTCAGAAAAAACGTGACGTGGCATAATAAGAAGTGATGCTAAGTATTCCTGTGTGAACGATCCATAATAGGTTCCGCAATTTGTTGTATCCTGCGGCGGAAAAATCAAACGACGGTAAACCCCTACGGCGAAGATGGAACTAACTGGATCGGCAGCTGAAAACTGATAAATTGTTATATTTTCAATAAGCAGTGTATTCTAATGTTTGAGGGTCTGTGGTTTTGAGCGTCGGCATTATATAGTTCATCATCTGAGAGAAAAAATAGTACCATTTGTGCCTATTTTTTGTTAAAAACTGAGAAACCACACTATATCACGTCGGTTGTGTGGTATGTGTTGTGTTGAACATCATATTTGACTGCTAGAAGGACTTCGAGCAATATTATATTGTGCCCTGTGATGTGTTTTGAAACTAAATTGCTACTCTTTGTTGCACGTCGTTTTGATGTAAATTAAATAACGTACGTTATCCTTAATTTTTTTTCATCTGAATGTTCATTGTTTTTCGCGACGAGTTGCAGCAAAGAGTAGGCACTTTCCCTAAACACGTGTGTATATATTGTACACTTTATATGAAAATAATAATTGTTGATTTTTTATCAATTTTGTTGCTATAGATATAATTGAAGCGTGCAAGTTGGGTTCTTTTAGCCAGCTGTAATAAAAGTTTGCGCAAAGGGTTGCCATAGACTTGATCTAAAGGGTAACTTTATGGGGAATCGCGTAGCAAGGCACTGTTGTGTCCTTTGACAGGATTGTGGATAGTCATTGTTAACACACTGGAAGTTTGTTTCATCATTTGTATGGATAGTCTCGAACGAAACCGTAACCTTCGGAATGCGAGTGGCATGTGCTAGGGTATGACTAAAACACTTTCGTTAGAAAAACTTACAAATAAACAGATAACCTCCCATTTAACAGATAATGACTCTGGTCACCAAAAGCTAATTTTCCGCCTATAAAATTCCAAAGAAAAATCCTGGTGGGACACCTTTACAAATGTGATATGTTTCACTTGCATTGCTATTAGAAGTCCATATTTGTATCTGATATTTATTGCTGCCAATTTTTTAAATTACGTTCANGTTTCACTTGCATTGCTATTAGAAGTCCATATTTGTATCTGATATTTATTGCTGCCAATTTTTTAAATTACGTTCACTCAGTTGTAGAATTTTGAAACGAGTTCTGAAATAACTTGCTGCCTCCAGTTTCAGATATTTTATGCGAACGCTATAGTTGTAGTGGGCTACGTAATGTTGCAACTAATTATACCAAATAGCTATACGTATTTAAGTTGTAGTAACACTGGAATTTTTAATTTAGTGATCATTAAACTGTATTGCTTTTGTTAACATGTACATTAAATTATAATTTTCTATGGTAGTGACATATTTTTGTTCATAGCAATTTTACACTGCTTCTTGAATGACGCGTGAAATTGACGTTAATATATATTTTGGCATATGGTGAAAGTATATAGGTCCTGTAGGGCGATAATAAAATTAACGGGGCTCTCAAACGGATTCAATCACCCGTGAACCATAATCAACAACAGACGTTACTTGTCACATTTATTCACAAACACATTTAACTGTAAATGGAAGATTCTCAAGACGGCGGTTGAGAAGCACTAAGAAATGTACGTAGGAAGTGTTAGTCAGGGTTCGTAGCTCTGTCTTATCCTTGAAAGGTCCCGTTGCAAGCCGTTACAAGAAACATTTATTGCTTATTAAGGTAAAGGTACTGTATAAGACACCGTCTTGTTTATTGTACGAGAAATTAAACGACGTAAATCAGTTTTTTATGTGGCTGGCTTTATGAAATGTTAACGGTACCATGGACGCTCTAGGCCAAGAAACGAGTGCTGTAATCTTGTCGTTGCCATAAAGAGATCGTATCTTTAGACACCTACCTCAACACCGACGGAGAGTTTTCCGTTTTACCAGATACGTTGTCAGGAGAAAACGAAATGTAGTTTGTATAGTTTGTAACTGGTATTTAACTGGTAAGGTATATTCGCTGTTTCTTGACACTTTTTAAATCAAACGTTTGAAAGATCACCCCATATACGACGTGTTTGATTGTTTCCTAATTAGGTTATGTATCACGAGCGTTTTATACTTGTTTTAACATAACAGAACATAAAAGTGCCAATCTTTCCTTTAAATTGACACTGTATTTATAATTTATATATAAATTTTAATATTTTAAATATAATTAATATGAATAAAACCGTTATAAAATAGGTGTGTTGGTAATACCAAGTAAGAAATATTTCCTATGAAAATATTTTTACATTGAATGCGCACAAATGAAATGCGTTGTCACCTTCGTGTAATTTTTTAGACTCGGTTAAGCTTTGTTTGCACGAGGAAGAAGAACATCCTGGAAGTAGAACTTCTGCAGGGCTTCAGAAAATTTTGATGTACTACATTAGGTGATACCAGGAAAAGCATTTTTAGAGGAGCAATTTCAGTAAACACTTTCCTGGGGTCGATAGGGTTTTCTCGCCGATCTCCCGTTTCCCCCGCCCTTCCAAACTGGCGCTGCTCAATACACACCTTGCTTTACCCTCGTTGGCTCTCAAGACCTTGATGTTAAGAGCCGCTCAAATTTCTTCACTCATTCACTCTTTCAAAGAGAAACTGGAATACTGTGGCAACATTTTCCGAACGAGTGTACATTGAATCAGTGTTAAAATGTAACAGAAATTTTTCCTTCAACAAAATAATGAAACTGGCACATTTTTTATTAAATAAATAGTCATTGCCTTTCAAACGGGTGAGGTTTTGGTCACTATTGTCGTGTGAAGGTTTTCTCGCAGTACTCCCATTTCCACACCATACTTCGCCCCGGCGCTTTTCTAAATCGCCCCTCAACTCATCCATTGCTGATACTAACCGAGGACCACAGCTCTGGCCCTTGGATATGATAGCCTGTCAATATTGACGGAGTCACATTTTATCTCATTCGTGTTGACGTACCTCACAAGGAAACCGCGTGAACATACGTATTTGTTTTATATTTTATTGCTTTATATTTATGGACACAAGAAAATTTTAGACGCATTGAATATGGACTCCGAAAACCAAGAGTGCTAGGACGTTAAATACGAGCCACAAGGTTTCCGGGTTGGAAGTGTTATACTGTTCATAGAAAAGCTCGATTTAGTTAATTACGTAACCCGTCTTCTCACTTAACACGTCGACATATACACTGAAGAGCCAAAAAAAACTGGTAAAGACGTGCGTATGAAAATAACAGAGGTATGGAACCAATCAGAGTAACGCGATGCGGTCGACAGCTAGATCGCTTACTGCTGCTACAATGGCAGGTTATCAAGATTTTAGTGAGATTGAACGTGGTGTAATAGTAGGTGCACGAGAGATGGGACATAGCATCTCCGATGTAGCGATAACATTTGGATGTTCGCGTACGAGCATTTCACGAGTGTACCGTGAATATCGGGAATCCGGTAAAACATCACATCTTCGACATCGTTGCGGCCGGAAAAAGATCGTGAACGAACGGGACAAACGACGACTGACGGGAATCATTAAACGTGACAGACGTGCAGCCCTTTCTCAAATTGGCGGAGATTGGATTTGTGGACTGTCCTGCAGGATTCATGGTGTGAATTGCCTCATGCATACCTTCAGACATTAGTTGAGTCCATGCCACGTCGTCTTGCGGCACGTCTGCGTGCTCGGGGGCCCTACACGATATTAGGCAAGTGAACCAGTTTTTTTGGCCCTTAAGTGTAGTAGAAGATCTTTAACTAAACATTACTGGTGATTACAAACGTGTTGATTTAAAAAATGACTACAGTATTTACATTCAAGACAAAAATTTACTCCAAAATATACTAACTTAGTTCATATCTGCAAACATCGACGATATAAGTTACTCTTCTCCAAGGTGTCAAGTGATATTCTGGACGTCAGTAAGGCCATTCAACAAATTAACGAAAAACTGGCGTTGCAGTGCAGTGGGCGAGTCTCGCCAGGAACGAGCCAGATTAAACAAATGGCATGTATTTTCATTTCTTTTATAGTCTACTTTCCGAATGAAAGATAGTCTTATGGGATTACGTTTGTGTGTAAATTATTTCTGAATGTGCTAAACATTTTTAAGCTGTGAACCCAATTTCACGAAACTTTATACACCTGTAGTACTTATTTTGCCGGAAGCTTATTTTTAAAAAATGCAGAAATTTAAGGTATTTGGGTGCTACATTATATCGCAGGAAACCTTTAACTGATTCTAAACCAAATTGATATTTTAACTGTTCACATTTTCAGCATTAACTTAAGAAACTTGTGTCCTCATTACTCCGTCTTTCTTTCAAAGAATATCACGGGGTTTTTTAAAACAATTAATGCCGTGTTTGGCACACGAATTGTTATGTGTTATGCCATACCTTGTATATCAAACGTTTATTTTCCAAGTGGAGGCCTTGTAAATATTGGAGGTTAGCAGGCAGTATTTAATAATAACACCCAAACTTTGTATCCTGTTATCACGGATATGAAAATAAAATACGCTTATTTACTGCCTCTTTTATGCACCACCGTGAAAGATAGCCGTACCTTAAAATAAAGCTTCTCCAACACAATCAAACTTGGCATACAAGTAATGCTATAGTATGCTATCTAAGCTTAGGCCTATATGTTTATTGTACGATACCAACCGAGCTGTTTGTCTCAATTAAACCACATATGATATGCTTGCAGTACTTTAGAAAGTAAATTATATTATTCGTAGCCTCTTTCGGCTGTCGTTTTGGGATATCAAAACACCAGAAAGATAAGTCTTTTACATCATATTTCAATAAATAATCAAAGGATTCCCGCAAACTTGGGCGTTTCTGTAGTGCTGTGGCATAGTTCAGGCATNGTCATATTTCAATAAATAATCAAAGGATTCCCGCAAACTTGGGCGTTTCTGTAGTGCTGTGGCATAGTTCAGGCATTTATTTTCAAGATGGCATAATTATAATTATTAAGGTGATAATGACACAGCTAGCAACCTGGAAGTACCAGTGTTAAATTAATTTATTCCTAGTTATAACCCCCCCCGGCCCCTTTTTAAGATATGCCAACCCCTTAAATTGATATTTTGTTAACACAGGAAATTCCGAAACGAATTCCAGCGAAGTTGTCATGTAAACTGCAATTAAATTTCAGGCAAATGTAACTAAGAANCAGGAAATTCCGAAACGAATTCCAGCGAAGTTGTCATGTAAACTGCAATTAAATTTCAGGCAAATGTAACTAAGAATTGCTACGTTGACAAGGTATTGATTTTTAGAATGGTGGCATAATACTACTTTGTGTTTTACTTGCTGAATCTTTAAAAACATGTATAGATGTTGTCGTAATTAGATTTTGGTAATTAATACTATTATTATTCATTTCTCTAGTCTGTAATACAAGATTAGCACCACTAGGAGTATTAAACATGAATATTGAATCTCAGTATATTTCGATCGAGTCCTTCCATATTAGGCATGCGAGTAGTAATACAGAGAACCCCTTAAATGATTACAGAGCATTCATTCGTTTATTTTTACAATCACAGTCTTATTAATTTTGTGTTGTATGCTACATATCTGAGATTATTAAACGTATTAAACCAAACTGATGTGCCAGACTAGCTTCTGTGTCTACTACATTTGTTAACTAAAAACTTTGATTATTTGTTATTTTGTAAGGTAGTTTTAATTATAAAGATATTTTGTGTTTGTCATTTTAGCAACTAAGGTGCCAGTTTTCAGTAAATTTAATGTAAAATATTTTATGCTGAATTGACTTCGTCTTAATTATTTGAATATACAAGTGTAAAGGAAAGTTACCTAATTAGCTTTTATCGGTAAACTCTTCTGTTGCTACTTTTAATACAGTACCATTGTTGTTTGTGTAGACTATAAGCTTTTATAAACGATATATCTGTATCAAAAAGCTGTGCGAAACAAAGTTAAGTTTATATGGTTTCTATTTATTATTTTCGGAATTATTTAATTTAAAAAATTTTAAAACTTTTATTCTTAATTTTTTGTTTAAGTTATTGGTGCAAATTCTTGCATAAATGGTCAATTGACCCATACGTTCGATTTTCCGCATTGATATAGATTTATTCAGTGCTTCACATCAATAGAACTTGTGAGTTAGCGTCCTAATGACCGAAAGCAGGGTAAAAGTTTGACATCAGCCAACAACCAATACATTTCTCTTCTGTTTCGTATATTGAAGTGAGGTGACATTCGTAGTCAAACCACGTCTACTGAAACTGCATTTACACATTAAACAGAACGACAACCAGTATTTCTTGTAGATGAATTCTGAAAAAAATTATTTTAAATATAAATTTATACATACTATATTTTGCTTCAGTTCAGTAAGAAATCAGTTACGCAGGGGAATATGATGTTAAACGAGTGGGGCAAACAACTAATTCGTTGAGAAAATCTAAACAAAAGAAAGTTACTGTCTGTAATTCGTTGTCTCAGGTATCCAGTGAAGGGTTATAACTGCTTAATTTAAATGTAAAATCGACCACTTAAAAGAAGTTTCAACAAGGAGTTTAAAGGCAAGCCTACTAGAGAAGGCTATCCTATCCAGAGCCGTTCGATTTACCGGATGCTGCTGGGATTTGTAAAATAGTGTCTGGTATATTTCCTTTTTTCAGAGCACTGCCATAGCCACATAAAGTTTATTCACAGTGTCTCCACACTTTTGAATGAAATCTTTGAAAAATTATCCAATATATGGCGTGCATCGTTGTTTCCTAAAAGTGGCACGTGTCACAAGCGTTTCATTAATTAGATAACATTAAAGTATCTTTTTTTGGTGAAACTCAACTTTCGCTTATATTTTATTTATAAATTATGCCTCATTTACAATTGAATTGTGTAAAAACAGAGAAAAATAAGGCGTGTTTGTAATACCTAATAAGTAATATATATCATGCAAAAAAATCGTGACTACTCAATAATATTTCCATGAACTTCGTCTTTGCTAACGTTACGTATCCCAAGTANTTTCCACACCATACTTCGCCCCGGCGCTTTTCTAAATCGCCCCTCAACTCATCCATTGCTGATACTAACCGAGGACGACAGCTCTGGCCCTTGGATATGATAGCCTGTTAATATTGACGGAGTCACATTTTATCTCATTCATGTTGACGTACCTCACAATGAAACAGCGTGAACATACGTATTTGTTTTATATTTTATTGCTTTATATTTCTTGATATTAGAAAATTTTCAACGCATTAAATATAGACTCCAAAAGCCAAGAGTGCTAGGACTTTAAATACGAGCCACAAGGTTTCCGGGTTGGAAGTGTTATACTGTTCATAGAAAAGCTCGATTTAGTTAATTACGTAACCCGTCTTCTCACTTAACACGTCGACATATACACTGAAGAGCCAAAAAAAAAAAACTGGTAAAGACGTGCGTATGAAAATAACAGAGGTATGGAACCAATCAGAGTAACGCGATGCGGTCGACAGCTAGATCGCTTACTGCTGCTACAATGGCAGGTTATCAAGATTTTAGTGAGATTGAACGTGGTGTAATAGTCGGCGCACGAGAGATGGGACATAGCATCTCCGAGGTAGCGATAACATTTGGATGTTCGCGTACGACCATTTCACGAGTGTACCGTGAATATCGGGAATCCGGTAAAACATCACATCTTCGACATCGCTGCGGCCGGAAAAAGATCGTGAAAGAACGGGACAAACGACGACTGACGAGAATCATTAAACGTGACAGACGTGCAACCCTTTCTCAAATTGGCGCAGATTGGATTTGTGGACTGCCCTGCAGGATTCATGGTGTGAATTGCCTCCTGCATACCTTCAGACATTAGTCAAGTTCATGCCACGTCGTCTTGCGGCACGTCTGCGTGCTCGGGGGGGTGGGGGGCTACAATATATTAGGCAGGTGAACCAGTTTTTTGGCTCTTCAGTGTAGTAGAAGATCTTTAAATAAACATTACTGGTGATTACAAACGTGTTGATTTAAAATATGACTACAGTATTTACATTCAAGACAAAAATTTACTCCAAAATATACTAACTTAGTTCATATCTGCAAACATCGACGATATAAGTTACTCTTCTCCAAGGTGTCAAGTGATATTCTGGACGTCAGTAAGGCCATTCAACAAATTAACGAAAAACCGGCGTTGCAGTGCAGTGGGCGAGTCTCGCCAGGAACGAGCCAGATTAAACAAATGGCATGTATTTTCATTTCTTTTATAGTCTACTTTCCGAATGAAAGATAGTCTTATGGGATTACGTTTGTGTGTAAATTATTTCTGAATGTGCTAAACATTTTTAAGCTGTGAACCCAATTTCACGAAACTTTATACACCTGTAGTACTTATTTTGCCGGAAGCTTATTTTTAAAAAATGCAGAAATTTAAGGTATTTGGGTGCTACATTATATCGCAGGAAACCTTTAACTGATTCTAAACCAAATTGATATTTTAACTGTTCACATTTTCAGCATTAACTTAAGAAACTTGTGTCCTCATTACTCCGTCTTTCTTTCAAAGAATATCACGGGGTTTTTTAAAACAATTAATGCCGTGTTTGGCACACGAATTGTTATGTGTTATGCCATACCTTGTATATCAAACGTTTATTTTCCAAGTGGAGGCCTTGTAAATATTGGAGGTTAGCAGGCAGTATTAAATGAGCCATTTTACCAATAACACCCAAACTTTGTATCCTGTTATCACGGATATGAAAATAAAATACGCTTATTTACTGCCTCTTTTATGCACCACCGTGAAAGATAGCCGTACCTTAAAATAAAGCTTCTCCAACACAATCAAACTTGGCATACAAGTAATGCTATAGTATGCTATCTAAGCTTAGGCCTATATGTTTATTGTACGATACCAACCGAGCTGTTTGTCTCAATTAAACCACATATGATATGCTTGCAGTACTTTAGAAAGTAAATTATATTATTCGTAGCCTCTTTCGGCTGTCGTTTTGGGATATCAAAACTCCTGAAAGATAAGTCTTTTACGTCATATTTCAATAAATAATCAAAGGATTCCCGCAAACTTGGGCGTTTCTGTAGTGCTGTGGCATAGTTCAGGCATTTATTTTCAAGATGGCATAATTATAATTATTAAGGTGATAATGACACAGCTAGCAACCTGGAAGTACCAGTGTTAAATTAATTTATTCCTAGTTATAACCCCCCCCGGCCCCTTTTTAAGATATGCCAACCCCTTAAATTGATATTTTGTTAACACAGGAAATTCCGAAACGAATTCCAGCGAAGTTGTCATGTAAACTGCAATTAAATTTCAGGCAAATGTAACTAAGAAATGCTACGTTGACAAGGTATTGATTTTTAGAATGGTGGCATAATACTGCTTTGTGTTTTACTTGCTGAATCTTTAAAAACATGTATATATGTTGTCGTAATTTGATTTTGGTAATTAATACTATTATTATTCATTTCTCTAGTCTGTAATACAAGATTAGCTTCACTAGGAGTATTAAACATGAATATTGAATCTCAGTATATCTCGATCGAGTCCTTCCATATTAAACATGCGAGTAGTAATACAGAGAACCCCTTAAATGATTACAGAGCATTCATTCGTTTATTTTTACAATCACAGTCTTATTAATTTTGTGTTATATGCTACATATCTGAGATTATTAAACGTATTAAACCAAACTGATGTGCCAGACTAGCTTCTGTGTCCACTACATTTGTTAACTAAAAACTTCGATTATTTGTTATTTTGTAAGGTAGTTTTAATTATAAAGATATTTTGTATATGTCATTTTAGTAACTAAGGTGCCAGTTTTCAGTAAATTTAATGTAAAATATTTTATGCTGAATTGACCTCGTCTTAATTATTTGAATATGCAAGTGTAAAGGAAAGTTAACTAATTAGCTTTTATCGGTAAACTCTTCTGTTGCTACTTTTAATACAGTACCATTGTTGTTTGTGTAGACTATAAGCTTTTATAAACGATATATCTGTATCAAAAAGCTGTACAAAACAAAGTTAAGTTTATGTGGTTTCTATTTATTATTTGCGGAATTATTTAATTTAAACAAGTTTAAAACTTTTATTCTTAATTTTCTGTTTAAGTTATTGGTGCAAATTCGTGCATAAATGGTCAATTGACCCATGCGTTCGATTTTCCGCATTGATATAGATTTATTCAGTGCTTCACATCAATAGAGCTTGTGAGTTAGCGTCCTAATGACCGAAAGCAGGGTAAAAGTTTGACATCAGCCAACAACCAATACATTTCTCTTCTGTTTCGTATATTGAAGTGAGGTGACATTCGTAGTCAAACCACGTCTACTGAAACTGCGTTTACACATTAAACAGAACGACAACCAATATTTCTTGTAGATGAATTCTGAAAAAAATTATTTTAAATATAAATTTATACATACTATATTTTGCTTCAGTTGAGTAAGGAATCAGTTACGCAGGGGAATATGATGTTAAACGAGTGGGGCAAACAACTAATTCGTTGAGAAAATCTAAACAAAAGAAAGTTACTGTCTGTAATTCGTTGTCTCAGGTATCCAGTGAAGGGTTATAACTGCTTAATTTAAATGTAAAATCGACCACTTAAAAAAAGTTTTAACAAGGTNTAACTGCTTAATTTAAATGTAAAATCGACCACTTAAAAGAAGTTTCAACAAGGAGTTTAAAGGCAAGCCTACTAGAGAAGGCTATCCTATCCAGAGCCGTTCGATTTACCGGATGCTGCTGGGATTTGTAAAATAGTGTCTGGTATATTTCCTTTTTTCAGAGCACTGCCATAGCCACATAAAGTTTATTCACAGTGTCTCCACACTTTTGAATGAAATCTTTGAAAAATTATCCAATATATGGCGTGCATCGTTGTTTCCTAAAAGTGGCACGTGTCACAAGCGTTTCATTAATTAGATAACATTAAAGTATCTTTTTTTGGTGAAACTCAACTTTCGCTTNAGAGCCGTTCGATTTACCGGATGCTGCTGGGATTTGTAAAATAGTGTCTGGTATATTTCCTTTTTTCAGAGCACTGCCATAGCCACATAAAGTTTATTCACAGTGTCTCCACACTTTTGAATGAAATCTTTGAAAAATTATCCAATATATGGCGTGCATCGTTGTTTCCTAAAAGTGGCACGTGTCACAAGCGTTTCATTAATTAGATAACATTAAAGTATCTTTTTTTGGTGAAACTCAACTTTCGCTTATATTTTATTTATAAATTATGCCTCATTTACAATTGAATTGTGTAAAAACAGAGAAAAATAAGGCGTGCTTGTAATACCTAATAAGAAATATATCTCATGCAAAAAAATCGTGACTACTCAATAATATTTCCATGAACTTCGTCTTTGCTAACGTTACGTATCCCAAGTACTTTGAACGTTTGGCAATTTCACCTTGATCTCGAGGGCATCAAGATCATACAGCTAATCACAAGTGGCTTCCTTAACTCTAAACACGTTGATAACTGTGAAAAACTTCCCTTTCTTAGTAAAAGTTGTCTTTGCCCAAATAACTGAATACTAGGCCTCTTTCACTCCAGCCATCGTGGTGTCACATAGGATAACAAAAGAAGTTATTTCCATTTTGGATCATCAAAATCAAAAATGTATATAGCAAATGTAACATACCTATAGCCCTCAAAGTAATCCCATCGAAATCCAGCACCTTTTGCCAACGTGTCTTTACCTGCGCAATGCCCTGGAGGTAAAAATGGGGGTCTTGCACGCAAAGAAGTCCGTGAGCGCTTGCCGTAGGTCTGCCTAATTTGCGAAGGACTTCCCTCGAAGATAGTTGTCTAGGAAACTGAAAATGTGATAATCCATTTGCGTAAGGTCCGGGGAGTATGGTGGATGACACAGAGAATGCACTGTACCATATCCATAGCCACCTGCGGTACATGCAGCCTGGCCTTGTCGTTAAGGAGCAGCAAACTGTTGCGATTAACCAACGCTGGCTCCTTCTGCTCGAGTGCCTGTTACACACGTCCCAACTGCTGCGATTACAGATCCGCAGTAATGGTTTGTTGGACCCGTTGGTAGCAGCTCAAAGTGCATCACTTGGCGACTAATCAACCAGATACAGTGCACGATATTGTATGGGTGTAGCGGGGGTCTTGTGGTGTGAGACACTTGATCCCGTGGTGACAACCAACGTCTGGCGGTAGCAACGACATACAGCTGTCACTCATTTTTTGCTTTTTGTCTTCCGATAGTTTGTGGAGTGCCCACTTGCTCAAGTTGAACGCATTCCCTTTGCTGTGCAGGTTGTTACGAATGAGCTTTTAAGCCATTCATACGTGAAATTGTCTAAGGGCGTAGCTCAATAATGAGTCATGATTAGGTAGAGCACAGCAGTATAAGATGAAGTTTATTGAATATAAAAACTATACAATAACTATTTAAATTACTATTGATCTGGGAAACTTAAATTTAATACCAAGATGCTTATTAATTATATTAAGATTTATTGTTACCTCACGCCATTACTAGTACAGTCTAATTGGAAAGTCCACACATTGTTCATGTTGCCGGAGGCTGTTTCTAGAAGGTGGTTAGCGACGGCCAGACACACCCATCTTCAGTGGTCTTCTTTCTGGTCGGGTCGACTACAAAAGACGCCGCTCCCGGTGTTACGCTGGCCTATATCGCAGGCGTTGTTTCATATTTTCGGCCTCGTTTACTGGCCGGTGGAGAGGATTTTTGCAACTGTCTTTCACAGGGTGTTGTTGCAATCACGCTCGTGCTCTGGTTCAATGTTTGAAGGTGTGAACAGGCAGACCGTTCAGCTAAGGCCTGATAACATCATAACAAGGTGAAGTCGNATCAAGGTGAAGTCGGGCGGTTTCATCAGGTACCTGGAAGCGTTCGGCAACCTCACCATATGTTTGAATGCTGTCCTCCTCTATGGCCGTCTACTTCGGGATTCATCACAAAGGGACAGATCTCCTGACCTGAACTTATTGTGCATTCATTCACAGCATTTTCCCCAAATGCTTGATTCACACTATTCGGCGACTTGATGCGGCTGCGGACATGGCCACCTTAAAGTCATAAAGAAAACTGAAATCATTTGAATCAGATGACTCGGGAGCCCATTCCACATGTTCAGAATGTTCAGTACAGTTTAAAGTTAAACCCTGCCATTCCCGTACTAAAGACGCAATAATGCATAATAGAATGGTGACCCANTTTCAGTACAGTTTAAAGTTAAACCCTGCCATTCCCGTACTAAAGACGCAATAATGCATAATAGAATGGTGACCCATCTTGCTTATACCATTCAAACCTTTTTCTTGGAGCATACCAAGTGCAGGCAATGCATATGATATTCATCTAATGACGATATATACCTCAGATGATATACAATCTTAAAAAATAAATGTGACCACTTCATTGAACATCAATCCATAAGCTTAGGCCCGTCCAATCAGATATATCAAGCAGCACACGATGGAGCATACGCATATTGCGTGCATTTCTGGCGACACGGCTCTCTTGGACCGCGTTCATTGTTATTTTTTGTTTATTACATGTTATAATATACGTTAGCGTGTCTTTTTTTAATATTTGCTAGCCTGTATTTGTGAACTGTCTAACTTGTCAACGTTTTCATGGCTGTCCTGTTGAGAAATCAACCAGATGGGTTGTTCGTATCACCTACATATTGTTTCGCGCCGACTGACGCACGAAGCGCGGGCGTCGACTCTGTGGGGGGTGACCCACCTTGACCCTCCCCTTCTCCCACAGGCAGAACCGCTCGCGATCCCGTCGTCGGGCGGCCGGGAATGATTGACAGCTGACCTGGCTGGCGTCACAGCCCCTCCTCTCCCCTGCGGTAGAAGCCGACGACTTGGGAGGATGCGCAAGAATATTCTGGGAACTAGGACCCTCGGCGCAACGTGGCATTTGGAGAAATTTCTGGGCGATGGCCTACGATCCTATAAATATCGCAGCGGCCCGAGGATCGGCAGTCTGTTGGTAGAAGTTTTCTGCTGGGTGCGGTAATCGGGCGAAGTCGAGTGCGGCGAGGGACATCAGTGAAGAGAACGGATGACTACAAAAGATTGCGAGACGACGGCGGACGAGGTGTTTGTGGTGTGAACGGACGAGAGGGCGTGAAACACGACGAGTGAAGGCTACTGTGCATGAGGCCGCTCGTAGAACTCTAGATCATTGCGGACTGGTGGGATCTGGACTATCCTGAGGTTGGACTGTATGAATATGTGATACGGACTTCAATGTTAATATTGTAACTGTAAAACCTGGACATATAATTTATAAAGTAATTCAATAGGTTTGATACACTGTTTATTGGGAATGAATTTAATTATTTAGGTACATTAATGTATTTAAGGTAATTTTTAATGCTTGAATTTATTTATTTAAATAGCAAGATATATCAATTTATTATGATATATTTAAACGAAAGTATTTTCTTTGTAATTATTGTAGATTAAATTAGGAAATTATAATTAACTCTTTTATTTAATTAAGACCTACGTCCCTTAAGGAACCTGGTTTAGCCTACTGACTTAGATCAATTGTAACACTCTATCTAAACGTAGATAGGAAAGTCAACATTAGAGTCTGCCGTCGTGATCCTGGCTATACTTGTATTAGCAAAATATATAAAGTAATTCCTACAGCAGAACGCACTATTTCTAATGCAGAGCAGAGGTAAGCATGGAGCAGCGCCGGAATGCGAGGGCCGGAAAAACTGCAGTGTAGTGGTTAGACTGCCCTCCTCCCACCTAGACGCACCGGGTTCTATCCCCGGCGGGGTCGCCCCCGGATTTTCGCATGTGGAAATCGTGCCGTACGATGGCGCTGGTCAGGGGGCATTCTCAGTGATCTACCGTTTCCCACGCCCTTTCATTCCGGCGCTGCTCTGTCCGTACCTCGCTTCACCCCCGTCGGCTCTCAAGACCACGATGTTGAGAGCCGCCCAAATCTCTTCAATTAGTCGCGCGCTGAAGTAAGCTCCAGGTAGAGCGGGCAAGTCGGACGTCATTCGCACTAATTGCCAGCCGCGGAGCATCCTGAGAGGGAAGGTCTTGAAAGCGAGAGGCGCCGGCGCCTGGCATCGTGCCACGGCACCCGCCGAGCGGCGCCACTCCCTGGCCGAGCGCGTCACGACGTGATCGCTGACGGAAAGCACGGCCGCTTGTGGTGCTTCTACGAGGGCTCCCCCAGCTCTAGACCCTGTCGGAAGTCAAGGCCAGCTGCAGCCACACCACACAGAAACTAACTCCGCGGCTACGCGCGGGGAAATCAAAGCCTGCACATGCGTGATTCACGCTTCATGTGAACGATTCTCGCAGCCCTCCTTAGCTTCTTCCAGTGGCCGGCAAGNGCCTGCACATGCGTGATTCACGCTTCATGTGAACGATTCTCGCAGCCCTCCTTAGCTTCTTCCAGTGGCCGGCAAGTCAGGAGAGTCTGGAGGTTTGGAAGCGCCACGAAAAAATTAATTATTTTACATCTTCACGAAACACTGCTCAACTTGTAGACATTATTTAAACGTGTTTTTCTCCTAAAATAATACAATTTTAAGCCGTACATTTTTTTGGATTATGCCAAGTCAAAATCACAATTTTGGTGTTTCTGGAACATATAAATAAAATTAACGAAATTATTTACAGAAAATGTAAACATAAGTGACTGGAAGATCATGTCATAATTCATTTCAAGATAGGCTTAACAAAATCAATATTACAAAAAATCATAGACTGCTGCAAAAATATACAAAAATCTTCTCATTTTAACCAATTTTTNAGATAGGCTTAACAAAATCAATATTACAAAAAATCATAGACTGCTGCAAAAATATACAAAAATCTTCTCATTTTAACCAATTTTTAAAAATGGGGAAAAATTTTCAAAGCGGAATTTTAAATATTTGTAGTAATAATTCATTGTATATCATATCAACGTGAATTATATATCACCTCAGTAAGTGAGTTATTATTTGTACCCCCCAAAAATACTGCAATTATGATTTAGGCATATCATTGTGCAAAAAAAAAACCTACCTTCATTTTTTTTATTCTAGGAAATAGTACTTACAAGTTGAGAAGTATTTCGTAGAAATAAGAAATAATATTTTTTTTTTATGATCAGCACCCTTAACTTAGGGGTCTTAAGTGCAAATGAGTACGAAGCGAAGCGAAGGGAGTAAGGAGCAGCGCTGGAATGCAGAAGCGGAAACGGGAGAGCCCCGAAAAAGAAACCGCCGACCAGCGTCGTCCCGCTCGATTCCCACGAGTTAAAAAAAACCGGGGGCGTTCCCGCTGGGAATCGAACCCGAGGTTCGCCTTGGTGGGAGGTGAGCTGTCTAGCCGCAGCGTAAACCGCGGCCCCACGCTCCCTGTAGAGAAAAAGGGGGGGGGGTTGGTTACACTGGCATTATTGGTGCTGATACACGGCTTAATTATAGTCTTTTCGCGGTATCTTCGGACTTTTTGAATGAGACCATTGAAAAATCTCCCCATATTTGGCATGCTTGGTTGTTGCCTAAATATGTTATGTATCGCAAGCCTTTTATACCACTGTTAGTGTAATATAATATTATTTTTGGTTAAACTGAATTCTAAATTATATTTTATCAAAACTTACAATATATCAACCGAGCGAGGTGTCGCAGTGGTTAAACTATGGACTCGCATTCGGGAGGACCAGGGTCCAAATCCATGTCCTGCCATCCTGAATTCGGTTTTACATGGTTTCCCGAAGTCACTCCAGGCGAATGCTAAGATGGATCCATAACAAAGGCCATGTGAGATTCCTTCTATTTCTTCTCCAATCTCTATTTCCTGTACAACTTGCTCCGTCTCAATGACTCCGCTGTTGATGAGACGTTAAAAGGGATCAGTCCACGCCATCTTGGATTTTCGGAATTTTCGCCATAAATAGCATCACAGATTTTACATTTTTTTGTTTTGGGCTCGACAAAGCGTAGGGCACATGTTATGAAACATGTATTGCTAGACTGCCGTGGCCAGGACCATTTCTGTAACCGAAAGCATGGAAAAACTATTTCTTTGTTACCTGCAATCACTAATCGAAAAATAATAAATTCTACAGAGATTTAATAGTTTGATTAAGCTTAACGAGCTATTATATATGTCATGTAGTGCGAAAAATTTCATTAAACGTTCTTCAATGGAACTTGTGACAGAAATAGTGAAAATTCAAGATGACGGTGACCGATCCTCCCTCCTGAATCCCAAATACCTACCTACCTGCTTACAAGATTTTATTCATAAGTGATATGAATAAAAACAGAGAGAAAACAGGCGTGTTGGTAATGCCACGTCACAAATAATTCTCGCGCAAAATATAATCATGGTTGCTGCCTACCTAGAGCTTATTTCCGCGATTGAGGTTGGGTAGCGCGGGAGTGATAAGAGCCAAACTGCCTCGCGCGTCAAGTGCTCCATCGCTGCTAAGCTCAAGGCTCTGAACTAGCGCGCAGTGTTCTACTAGCACCTTCAGCGGGGACTCTATTATTCTATTAATGGAATGTCTGCGGAAATGTTCAATGCAGTGCCCTCGGGTACTTTTGTATGTGTCTGACCAGTATATTCTGAGATACAGTGATTTGAAAAAGCCGTTCTTAACCTTGTTGTAGTGTTATGAAACAGTGTTTATAATGTACGTGGCGCGTCTTGGAAGCACTCAATAGCCCTCGTCTGAAGTGTGAGTTATTTTCGTAGATCAGCACTATGGACGCACGTTTAGTTTTCCCGTCTTGAAACGTGCATATAAAACACGTTGGAACGCAATTCAAGCGCAACGTAGGCGGGAGGCTTAAACAAAAAATGTGCGCACGAATGTGGTGCGTAGTCCCTTTGGTGTAGTTTGTTTAAGACTCGTTGAACCTTTGTTTGCGTGAGGCGGAGGAATAGTCTGAAAGTAGAACTTTTAGAAGGACCTCAGGAATGTTGGAAGTAAACACGAATGGACTATAGGACAAATACTATGAGAGAAGTTATTTCACGATATAATAATATGCATCATAGTTTACAGCAATTACATATTTTATCACAAGTAAAGTTTTCTTGATATTTTTAATACTAATTCTTGACAACTATAGTGGCAAAGGCGAAGGGGTTACAAACCCGAAAGCCATCTTAGTCTACGCCACTGGTTTATTCTCTCTGCCGATTGTGCACCAATTCGCCAGCTGTAAAGGAATATTTATTAACTCTGAGTTACAACAAATTACTTATGTGCTGTACATTCATCGATCTTGAAACCATGAAGGTTTTAAAAACACAAATTTGTTATTGCTACATAAATTATTTTAATTTTTGTAACATAAGATTGCCAGCGGTTTAAACATCGCGTTTTAGTAATATTCGCTGTCTTCGGGGCATCTAAAAGGTTAATATTATTTCCTATATTTTTAGCACAAAACATTAGTTTTCGTTGTGATAAAAAATAACTGCCTAAAAAGATGATGAGAAAAGAAGTAAATTACTTTTCAAAAAAGAATAAATGATTAATTGAAATTTAATATTTACATATTTTCGTGCAGGTCTCAAAACGTTACAAAAATAATACGTTAGTCTAGATGTTAAAATAATTCATGTTACTAGAGTGCCATGTAGAATATTCCTGAAAATTTATTGTGTAGCTAGTGCGTATTTAAATTCTAATTTTTTAGATAAAATTTAAAGTCAAAATAGTTAAAAGTTAAAACTTTGCCACATTTGAAACAATTGTAGTATTTCACAGAAATTGCTACATGCCATTCCACTCACTTCGCACAGTAAATTCGAATTAGTGGGAAACCATAGACTTTCAGCCAAATGCCACTACCCAAATCACTTTAAATGACTTCACTTATAATCGGTGGAAAACCACTAGCTGTTATAGTGAAACAATTTCACTGATTAAATAAGTGAGATAAGCAACTGCATGAAGCGAATTAAATATTGTTTTAATTGAATTTAGCCAAATAATTGTGAGAAAAAACAGTATTTCCGATAATTGCTGTTGATGATGTACAATATAATGTAATTAAAAAAAATAAAAATAAGGTTCTGTACCTAGTATTTGAACCAACAGTTTACCGCTACAACCCCTTCATCTTGCCAANTGAAACAATTTCACTGATTAAATAAGTGAGATAAGCAACTGCATGTAGCGAATTAAATATTGTTTTAATTGAATTTAGCCAAATAATTGTGAGAAAAAACAGTATTTCCGATAATTACTGTTGATGATGTACAATATAATGTAATTAAAAAAAAATAAAAATAAGGTTCTGTACCTAGTATTTGAACCAACAGTTTACCGCTACAACCCCTTCATCTTGCCAATTTAGCTACCCAGGTGACGTTGACTATTGAAAGAAAACTATATGTATTAAAAATATCGAAAAAATAAAACTCTAAATGTTATGTAATTTATTTTATATTTTAGTCTAATTGGCAACGCTGGGTTTGTTAATACAAATGTTATATATGAATTTNAATTTAGCTACCCAGGTGACGTTGACTATTGAAAGAAAACTATATGTATTAAAAATATCGAAAAAATAAAACTCTAATTGTTATGTAATTTATTTTATATTTTAGTCTAATTGGCAACGCTGGGTTTGTTAATACAAATGTTATATATGCATTTACTTGCTTTACCACATTTCATGCATAAACTTCTAAATAGAGCGCTATAATGATAACGTGAAAACGGACGCAAAATCGAAATGAAAATTTGATGTTCATGTTCCTGGCAAAATTGTAGGCTATTATTAAATACGAAACCCACCTTTAAAATGGTAGTCTATATTTTAGGGGTTTTATTATTTGATGTATTTTTTAATTTGGTATAGGGCCTGTCATGTTTAACTGAGCCATCAGTCATAAAGCAAATAACTGGAAAACAGCAAATGAAATGGTTAGTAAATTAGTGGAAAATCTCACTTAATTAATAAGCAATGGAAAAGTAGCCCTTTACACTAATTCATCAGTTAAATTTACTTAAATGAGTGTTGGATAAGTCAGACCCTGTTAAAAATTTCAACATGTCCGAGTATATGCATATTACAATTAGTACCAGCCAACATCCGATAAAGCCACATTTTATCACCGATTTCCAACATTATCTTCCTACGATAAAATATCATGGATATAGTGTTGACGAGAGTTATATTCTTCTTTATTTTTTATATCACTTTGATCTTCAAGGTATATCTGCCAGAGCCAGTGGCGGACTTGTAGAATTTTGTTTCTTTCGTAATGCGCACAATGAAAAATATCCGATATTTACAGATTTGTCCGAAGTGGAACCGTGAGACATATTTTGTTGGAAGACTATTCCAATACATTAAGGGGTTGGTAATCAGAATGCTGTAATTAGTATGTACTCTACACCCAATCTCTTTTCTCGTAAGAACAAAAGATTGGAGATTGGTGATAAAATTTGGCTTTATCGGAAGTTGGTTGTTACTACTGGTAACATGCATGTACTCCGACATGTTGAAATGTGGTTTAATCCATAATGTATAATAAAAAGTATTTGTTGGATTCTGTCAAGTTAATTGCTGAAATAGTAATTGTTATGTAATTAAATGTTATAAATATGTCTTAATAATAGGTTAATTGCAAGTGGAATAACTTAATATTTTTTTCCGGTTTACAGAAAATCAGTTTCAAACACTTAATTATATAAGAAACGGATTTGTATGTGACATAAGCATTTATATAACCTCCTAGGGACCGAGATTCACGCAACTACCATCAGCCGACACGTACACACACGCAAACACATATACACAAAAACGAAGGTAATGTTACAAGCCTCCAGTCATTTCAATCTGTACAATTCCGTGACATGGTAACTACAACTTTACCTAAATTTCTTGATATATAAAAATAAACAAATGCAGGATGTTTGTGTACTTTTCGCAGCAAATAACTGTTTCATGTTACTAATGAATATTTTTTGAAAGATGTCTATGGGTATTCTGTTGGACACTTCTTACGCGTGTGTTTTAAATCTTATTACGAGCTTGAATGTTTGGTTAAAAATATGTAGCAATTTCGTGTTTTTGAAGGTTGCCTTGTGAATTTTTGTTTCCTTTCATAAAGTGCATCATGCCTCGCCTTGTAAGGACATAAACAAGGTTTAAAATTCCTGTTCAGTGCAGCTCAAAAGAAACAGTTAATGGTTTATGAACTTAAATACTATAATTGTGTATGTTAGAAAACGTTTCTGAATTGGTTTGTATTCGCGTGTTATTTCTGTTTACCCTGGACCGTTTGTTATGAAAAGCCATTTGTAACCAAAATTTCTTTCATATTTAAAAAGCTATTGCTTCCGGTTTTTAACTGTAAATTTAAACTTAGTGACTTTTGGTAAAATGACGTCATTTTCGGTAAATACATTATTTCTCTAAATATTATCGTGGGATAAAACTTCACTGCGCTTAGTGACTCACGATAAATACATTGTTCAACGTTATAATTATATATGAAGGCACTGGATAATACTGTGCAATGGCTTTAGAATTCCACATGAACGTCAGTCAGCTCCCGTTTGCAGATCTCCTATTGATACTTTCGTGTTTGGCATAATTGAAAACTTTTTCCTTGTGTTACACTCATTGTCATTAAAATTTTTGAGCACTGTAAAAAACTGACCTACAGTGAAAGTTGGTAAATATGCACATTATGGATAATATGCAAACGACTAAGTTTCGTGTGATGGTGCACGCACATACGTAATACGAAGGTGCTGCTGCCACTTTTCACATTTTGTATATAAAATCTATCGGAAGTAAGCTACTTGCCAGGAGTTATTTATAAGCTATTGGCATCACGAAAAGACGCACGTGCAACTAACGGATTTCAAGAAATGTTGTATAATATAGCTACATTAAATAATATTATCATCTTGTTTGATCGTGATTTCTTTTAGCGTGCTTCCTGAACCTTCCAAAATGGATATCGGATTAACTAATAATTAAAATGCATTTTTTAAATTTTATTTTGAAACATTTTAGAGTAAGTTTATTCTAGAAAATTATTTGAACAATTACAAAATAAATGTTTTTTTTTATGTTAAGGATTAATTGTGCTTTCTTGACAATCTTGATAGTGTTTTTGCTACGTTTTAATACGTTCTGAATGTAGGCCCTACAGTAGCATGCAGTCTCCACTGGAAGTCACTTCAAGCGGGAATAATCTACGGATACTGTTGTTTACAAAACTTGCAATGCACTCCTAAGTGCCAAATTATCAAAGTTGCGTGGGTGCCGTAAACAAGAGATGGTGGCCGTGAGAAGCACGAGTTAAATTGTATAGTGGCTGGCTTCCGACGTGATTGCTGCACAGGCATATTCTGTTCGGTAGACTGGTAATATAAATGTTGTTGATTTTCTGTAAATAAGTAAATAAGGTCTTTTTTTTTTTTTTTTTTTTTTTTTGGCTGTCCCCTACAAGAGGTAAAACATTTTGTTGCCGTAGTGACTATCATTAATAAGCCAACCTAACAACACAGCGAAAGTCACGTAAGCGTTCTAACTAAGCCAGATATTACTTTAACGTCAATGAAACAAAGGTGTACCGGTTTTCAGTTCGCAGTAACTTAAACTCGACGCTTTCAATGAGACGTTAATATTAATATAGCGCACTGCTTTTCGTGTTATGCTGGTAACACTGTTTCTCGTACTCTAGTNGTGTTATGCTGGTAACACTGTTTCTCGTACTCTAGTATACTGCAATGTATGCAATGAGAGGCAAGAGACGTCAGTCACAGGTTGTCTTTAAAATACACCGACAGACGTAAGCGATACAGTATGCGTTGTGTTCTCAACAGTGGCGTAACAACTAGTAGGATTGGAACAGTGTATCAGTGCAGACATTACCGGTCGCTAAATTTAGTAAGCACAGTAGTAAGAGTAAATTTTTGCCCAAACTGTTTTCTTCACAGAGCTGAATTATTATAATTTAATTCTGACAATGTTCTGGGTATAGACATTTTTTTTTTGCAGAATGTAATTTGACTTTTAATAGCAATAAAATGAAACATATAAGAAAAGCCAAAACGTGTTAGAGGGACGTCTAAGGGCGTGTTTAAAGGCGTGCACTTCTCCTAGGTTGAAGACGCTTCGCCACTGGTTTTCAATTCTGCAACCGTGCGAGTGATAACACCGGGCAGTAGGTGCAAGGACATCTACGACTTGAGCGGAATTCGGAGCACACACGAAGAGACGAGCGGGCCGCGAGGGCGTGAAGAGAGACGGCGCGATATCGAGAGATTCTCCGCGCTCTCGTAAATGTTTGTCCATCCGTCTCTCTCGCGGACTGTCCTCTCTCTCTCTCTCTCTCTCTCTCTCTCTCTGTCTTTCGTCTCCGCCCTTCGCGGTGAACTTTTTGGTCTGCGGCGGGAAGAGCCGCGCGGTGTGAGAGAGGGGGAAAAAGAGAGCTGGCCCACGCGACCGACGTCTGTTGCGCACGCTCCCCGGGGCCCCTCCCCACGACAAC